>OY041611.1:15207200-15807200 GCA_955876795.1 Eupithecia tripunctaria | reverse complement strand
CTAAATTAGTCCACTGCTGGATGCATGCCTCTCCTTGATGAGCACCTTATTGGATTTTATAGCATGAGGATAATTCCCATAAACCCCATTGGGCATGCGGCAATTCGGTGTTAGAATTGTTCTGCAAGGAGCGCTGCTGCCCGCGCCCTGTAGATATCCCTTAGTAGCTTTTTACGACACCGCGGGAAGAGTTAAGGTGGTGAAAATTCTAAGCCGGCACCGCACAACTATGCACTGTTTGAACGTTTTCTCAAATACAGTGAAATGAATCTGTTGGGTTTAGAAACAGTAATTAAATGCAAGAAGCGACTCACAAAACTCCGAGCTGCGAGTGAAAACTAAGCCCTACCTTGGAACTCGCAAGACACGACCATTTACAACTTGTAGAACCATTTTCTTCCTTCACCTTATTGTGATACAAAGGTAAAGGAATTTAATTTGCTGGAAATTTAATTTTTAAGCGTTCGTAGCACTTTTGAAACGCCAAACAGCAATATAACTTTGAATGTCTGTTTCCAACTACGTCGACAATGGCACTTCGGGCTCTATGCAAAGGAACTGCAAGTCTTGTTGTCAGCACTCTTGTTACCTGCTCACCTTGCAAACGAGTTTTCTACTCGTTTCCGACTTGAGGACTAGCTTACGTTAAAACTTTTAAATCCATCATGGTTGTTAATACTAAACTTATTTACAACGGGAAACGAAATATTGGAAAACTCAAAATTCAAATCATGGTAAATATCCCGTTGTAAATAAGTTTAGCTTACGTTATTCTTTGAACGAAGGGATACGATGCTGTGTATTAAATTACAATCGGCTCTGTTAAACTAAGAGATTTTTTTTTAAACTAGACCTACTATGATAATATGAAGAACTAGAGCTTTATAGACTTCCGATAACAAAATGTTGCCGTTCTAGTTTCGGCTATTAGTACTTTTAAGCTATTGCATAGCTTCTATCGCGGGCCTTGAGCCCGGGGACCGAATCCAGAAATTCCGTAACGAAAAAACCTCACGCTCCCCACTCCGACCGGAACAGCGGTGATACTTTTTAGTTTTGCCATCTATCGATGAATAGAACTTTTAATGACTTTTTGAAATATGACGTTTGTCTCTTTAGTTCAGCAACTCGCCTCTAGATGGCATTGCAATAGCTTTACCGCGGCAGTCCCCGAGTGCGACACGTCTTTTTTATACTTATTTATAAGAGACTGAATAGTCTTGCTGACTATTTCAGTCCCGTATTTTAGCAAACTAACTACTTACCTGCTACAAAATAAGAAAACGCTCTAAATTATATCTAGTATGACCGACATGTCGATCCAGTTTTGGCTTTTTTGACTTTTCATTTATGTTCAGACCTTTCTATTGTCGCGACATTAGATGTTCTGGACATAAAGTTGAAAAGTTGAAAAGTCGATATATGAATTTCGATTCCATAATAGATTCCTAACGATTTCTAAATCCTTATTTTAGCTAGTTTTGATGTCAAATATAAGATAACTATTCAATTTGAAGAGCTATCATCTATTTGACATTCGTAAATCCTAATTTAAAATAATTTTATCTAATTCTAAAACAACAGAATCGACACCACTGTATCGTCAAATAGAAATAATCATTTATTGTTCTCTTCACAAATTCATTTAATTAGAACTAGAATTATGATGAATAACTATAGAGCAACATTGCGCAAGACTGGTGCCTGCGTTAGGTTTGTAAAAACCTGTGTTAAGAAATAGAAACGAATCGCTTCTAAAAACCATGAAGTTAAGTAAAAGCTAGTGACTCAGGACACAAACGTATCACAATAGTTTTGCAAAGTAGGACCCCCTATCTCGAAACAATCTCGCAGATCTCGACAGAGTAACAGAACAATACAGGAAGCGGCTCGACTTGTCCCGAACAACTTGTTCAGCGCTCGAAAGTTGGAGTGGAAAGATTGTGTCGCATCTAGTTAAATTAGTTTTGTAGCTGAGATTTGAATGGGACCCGCCCCGCGCGCTCAGACGCGAAGTTTATCATATGAGGTTTCAAACTTGCATTATTTAAAACAAGTCTGTAGAGCTTTTTTGCAAATAGCGAATAGCAGGTATTTCAGGTTGTAGCAGGTGTTGTGTTTTTCAAGATTTATATATTCATATAGGTCAAAACTCTGATATTGTTAGGTGAATGATTTTTAAAAAATCATGTTATAGAATTCTAAGAGTTTTTTTTTTGATTGAGTCCTGAGCTGGATTTTTTCTATGTATAATAAAAAATATCTATCTATGTACTGTATTATGTATATCAGTTATCTAGTACCCATAACACAAGCTCTGCTTAGCTTGGGGCAAGATAATGCTGCGTGAATTGTCCAGCATTATTTATTTATCTAGCTATTATAATGTTGACGTGATACTAGTTATTTTAAATGTAAATTATCATGAGACAGTAAATTCGATAATTAATTCAATATTAGCAAAAAGATGTTTGACGACAATTCTGCAACAAAATTTCGTCAACATTATCCTCATTCAGAGTCAGAGTCAGAGTCAAATCGTTTATTTCTTTAGACTTACAAAATAAGTACTTAGACAAGTCAAATTTTTACAATATAAACAGCTTGATATAGCATTCAATTTATGTACATTTACATAATTTACGTTTAAAAATAAATATGAAATGAAACGTACTGCAACATTATTTAGATGAAAGGCATCAGCATTCGCCGCAAGTTGTTTAAAACTTGGGAGTTTTCTTGAAGCGAGGGCTTTCAGAAACGCTCCTGAAATGGAAATCGGTACAAGTTGCTTTGAAAAACTTCAGAGAAATTACAACTGCACAGTTATATAAGCATACTGAAGAATAGTGGGTTATAATTCCGTAATAAGCAGACTTATTTGAAAGCTTGAGGATAGGCTATATTAACTTAAGCCTTCAGTGTTTGAGTAGTTGTATGTATATTGTATTTTTATTTATTTAAATCATTAACGTTTGTATTATTTATATTGTGTTTATTTAAGTAGCTGTGTGGTGCTGGCTTAGAATTTGCACCACCCGAACTCTTCAAGCGGGTATCGTAAGAGGCGACTAAGGGATATGGGACTGAGGGCGGCCAGCAGCGCTCCTTGCAGAACAATTATACTACCAAACTGCATCCCCAACCTGCATGCCCAGCGTGGGGATTATGGGCATTACCCTACATGAGATAAACTCCAATAAGGTGTTTACCAGAGGGATGTCTGCGTCCAGCAGTGGACCAATATAGGCTGTTGAGGTTGAGGTTTAGTTAAGATCGTTTCCGTAAGTTAAACTTAGTTATTAATTTAGTTTTTAAAATGTTACACGTATTTCAAGTGTCATGTACGAAATAATAATCAGTTTGAATTTAGATTTAGCCTTTTGAAAACTCAGTAACAAGAGAATATTTTACAAGCTGCAATCATAAATTCCGAGAGGTAGAGAAGCATAACAATGTCACAATTTCATCTGCAGAAAACATAAAACAAGAGTGCAATTTGTGTACGAAGCAGCATGCAGTTTACTACCTACCTACATACAACATAACTCGACCTACGATGTACACGTACATACGTTCTGGAGCAGAGAGCAAAGATTCATCTCTGAAACGAGCTCCGGAATTGAGCACTTCGAGAATGGATACTTGAACGAAAGAACCTACGTGTTGAGGTATATACGTGGTGCAACACTGTAGGGAACTTTAGAGCTTTCTTCCTTTTGAATACACAAACTATAAGATGAAATCTTGATGAATAACTTAGTTGCAACGAGTTACAACTTAGGTGCAAAATATAAATTCAAAGGAAGAAATTTCCCAAAAAAATACGATTTCTCCTTGTAGTTGAATAAAAAAGAAATAATTACTTCAAAATAACTGAGGGCTAGAATTATAACAAAGAAGTTCATCTTAAATTCTAATGGTATTAATTATTGCGTGTGCTTGAACTAGGTAAAAACCTGTTTTTCAGGCAAAAAGAGTTCTAACAACAACAACAAGTTAATAGAGATTTGCCACCGCGCTTTAATACTTCTCTTTTCATACTGTTTTTTTAACAAAACACCCTATTGACGCTTCTAATCTCTTTCATTGACGCTTTTCCAAGTTCTAAAGAGACGATGAGGAAAACTACTTCCAGTAATATCGGATCCTTCACCGAAAATGAACGAGATAAAAGACAAGTAATTTCCTAACATCTAATCCTACTGATCTTAAACCGTCTCAAGTAATAAAATACGAGGAAAGAACTCAAAAAACTATCGAGATAAAACGTTTTCATTAGGAGACGAGACGGGACGGTACGGACGAGCTATTTCAGACATTTTAATCCCACGCTCTTGCGGGTACGGAGAAAGAGCGGAATTAACCCCAATAAGAAAATATTAAAGTTAGTGAAAAGGCTTTGCGGTAAGTTATTTGTCGAAGTAACAAGATCGCTAGTTGTCAGACTGACGTGGACAGCTTCTGGTTCTGAGGACCACATACATATATTCGAACTAACTAAGCAGAGGTAACAGATTACTTAAAATTTAGACAAAGTTTCGATCAAAAGCCTATTGATGTGAACGCGAACAGTTTTTATAAATTCTGATGGGTAAATTTATGTATTTTATTTCTAAATTTTCTTACAGGCGAAGAAGAGATATAAACGATCTTAGTGAATTCATTGTACGAAAATCTTCAAAGGGGAGATCTGATTTTTTTTTTTAAGTTCAGATTTCCTTCTTAAGGGGGATTTCAAGTAGGAAACCTGGAATAGCCCGTTAAAACAAACACGTGTATAAACTCTCAGTAAAATGAATTTGATTTGATTTGAGCAATATTGTGTTTTACTAGGTTAGATAACTGGATATAAAATCCTTCTCGCTAAACTAAACGAGACAATCCAAACAACAAGTCGAGATGGAACAACGCGTATGACATAGAATACACAATGTGTGACGTCACACGCAAGCAGCTGTTTAATTACTTCAGCACTAACTCAGATATTATTGTTTTACTTTGATTTGCAACGCTTTTAGCTCGCTAATGTGTTTACAAACTTTGGAAATAAACTAACTTTGTATTAAATTTTGAGAGCGTAGGGATTTCTAATGGAGATTGAATGCTTTTAGGTGACGCTGGGTCTATGTGGTGTAATAAATTTCTTTGGTTAATATTTAAGTAACATCGGGTATTGATCGCGTATTAAACGGAGGAAAATAAAAACAATATGGCAAGTTTATTTATTGTTCCTTTAACCATGAGAACAATTTATTTTTATTAATTGATTTTATAGCTTGTCCCAGTAGACCAGGAAAAGTTTGTCCAGCATTGTTAAAGCAGATTTTTAAGCTTTTACTCATTGGTAAGAGATTTAAAATTTGACAGTTTTTTCCCAAATAATTCAACAAACGTCTTTCTAAATGCCCGTTGCCTCCCCTGATCTTCAGTCAACTTGAAAAATCTCGTGAAACTCCTCGAATTCCGACAGAACGTTTCGAACGGGTCTCTGTTGATTTATGGCTCGGGAAATCGGAACAACCGACAAGTGTCCATTACTCATCTTGTTTTGAATCCCCACCATCGATCCCTAGGATAGAGATAGGAGTATCATCATTCACCGAGATTGCGGGGAGATGTGGAGATGCAAAGTGCTCGCGTTATACGAGAAAACACATAAATATTACTGATACTTTCTCGACACGCAAAAGTTTAAAAATTTCACAAACTTTTAAAGTTGTTGAAGTTTTACGAATATGAAACATAGAACTAGTATTATGAATCTCCTTCAGACTGCTAACCGAATGGCGCACGTAATATCTGTCAGTTGGCATGTTTTGCTAGCTCGGAAAAATAACCCCATTTTTCGGGAGTTTTGCATTGGAAGTTTTGCAAGTCAGCGTACAGGGAGAAATTATAAAAGAATCGACACTTAGTTACCAAATAGTTGTGTAGATAGGAATAAATTTATATCCAGGTAACTGGTTATCCCCGCGGAAAATTATTGCCACACAGACAACCAGTTGTCTAGTTCGGTTGTCTGGGCGGAACAAACCGAGATAAAATGTTTTAGAGCACACTTATGTCGTGTTACAAATTGAAACACTTTTGCTGATAGATGCGCCTTTGGAGTTGTTTGCATATTTCCGAGCACCTGTGCTTGACTCGTGTTTCCTTTTAACATGGAAATTCATCAGTCTGAACAAACTTTAAAGCTTACAGCACTTTGCTTCACTTTAATATTCAAAAAGGTGAATAATATTAAAAACTAAAAGTTTATTTAACAAAACGTTGTTTTGCATCAATATTATAATCTTAACTACCCCAACTCGGCATTAGTGTTGGCCGCTGGCTTAAACAAACTTCCACTTTAATGCAAACTTCGCACTGACATTACTCATAAAATCAAATCCCCCGTCCCGAAGTCAAAAGTCCCATAAAGAGGAATATATTTAAAGGTCACGGTCCAACACTACAAGCTCAATTTAATGATCTCTGCGCTAAATAATGCAGGCAGCTTAATAAACCACCCTCAAATATTTACGGCCTTAGATAGAGCACTTTAGCAGTCAAAGCGAAATTCTTTTAACGAGAATATTAAATAATTTCGAGAAAAGGTAGTTTGTAATGTAGATTATTTTTGTAGCTGCTATAAGTTTTCAAAAACTGTTTTCGCGAATTTAATACTTCGTCTTTATATATCTAAATCTCAATAGCCTGTATCGGTCTACTGCTGGACACAGGCCTCCTCCTGATTAACGCCTTATTGACGTTTAACTCTTGGGGGAAAATGGGGATCGCAGTTTAGTGGAAGATTTGTTCTGCAGGGGGCGCTGCTGCCCGCCCCCCGATGGATATCCCTAAGTCGCCTCTTACGACACCCACGGGAAGAATTGGGGTGGTGCAAATTCTAAACCAGCACCACACAGCCAATTTTATATATACTCGTCACAATTTAATATATTAGGTGCAAACATGTTTGTCATGTGCAGCCCGAATTAGAAAATAAAACATCTACGGCTTTACGCTATTTGTATAACAAGCAACACTTATTAACATATAATTTGCATAGGAATATTCGGTTGGGTACAATTAAAGCTGCAATAAAATTAAAAGCTAATTTCCCTTAATTAAAATTGCCCTTAATTTCACGGTAATGGTTTTCACAGTAGCTAGAATAGCGATCGGGAACTTTTCCCTGTCATCTGGCTACACCGAAAAGTTTATTAATTCAGATCAAATCTACAATTGATCAACCTGTGACGAGAATATTAAACCTGTCAAAGTCAAATCGTTTATTTAGACTTACAAAATAAGTACTTAGACAAGTCAAATTTTTACTTTATAAACATCTTGATAAATAGTTATTACTATCAAACAAGAAATAAGGTGCAATTGACTCTGATTCACTTCAATTTTTTGTCCACTAGCGGAAGAAGTCACGTGGGTCTAGTCATTAATATTTGATTGTCGGTGAAAAGCTCCGGCCGGCGAGCGCAGCGAGTTAAATGCAGTTTGATGAAATGCGCTTTTATTTGGTGCTTTACGAGTTTAACAGTTTTTACGTCGCTGAAACAACCATCCTAGTTAATTTTTATGAGAGTAATTTGCGGGTAGAGTATTTGCCGTGAGATTATTGTAGGTCGGTTTTTTTATGAAGTTTGTGGTTGAGATAAAATAATGGTTTAATTTAAGCGCATAGTTTAACTTGAACTTAAACAGAACCCGTCTTCTTTTAACTTGCGTTTGTTTTGTGCTTTGACATCGCTCAAAACTCTTTCCACTTATGTATATCTTAACCAAAATTACATTTAAAATGTTAGAGAGACATTTTTAAAGCCGCATAATTCTTTTCGTCGGTAAAAAACAACAGTAACAACAGCCCTAACTGGACTAAGCAAGACTAATCACCTACATGAAGCACAAAACAAAAGCACACGAGAGGGGTCCGTGGTCCGCCTCATTACACCCAGGCACTCGGCGGATAGCACCGCATAATCGCGCGCGGCCATAAGCTGGAAGGCTGTTCATGTACTAGCGTGCGTGGTATAAATTAAGGCGATTTTGATGGTGGATACTTGTAGGTCAAAGTAAATAAAACAAACTCACCGGCGGATATTTATTGAAAGGATAGGCCAGACTCGTTAACTGACAAAAAAAGGCTCATTCATAACGTTATCAATGTTTGAATATGATTCTATATCCAAAACTACTAAACCGATCTAAAAAAAATTTCATCATTAAAAAGCTTACTTTTCAGGGAGTGACATATGCTATTTTTATCCCTGAATTTCCATGGGAACGGGAACTACGCGGGTGAAACCGCGTGGTGTGCCTATAACCCAAGCAATATTCTGCACAAATCCTGACGGTTTTAGAGAATATTAAAATGTGGGATTAGAATAAGCTGATATAAATAAATTAATACAGAAATACAATACAAAAAAATCGTTCCTTCCTGATTAAACCTCAAGTTAAAAGAAATAACATGTTTTTAATTTAGCACAGCGCGGTATGTATAGGTATTCCCTACCTCCACTTCATCGTCAGGGCGTCCCGAGTGCGGGGCGTATACCTGTATGACCTTCAGCGAATACCGGTTGGTGATTCTAAGTATAAGGTACGCCACCCTTTATAAGTTGTGACGCTAAAGCTGGTGTCGAGTTAATATAGTGGCGAGTAAGCGAGCTCAGGCGGATGGCCACGTGTAGGCGTAGGGCTCTCACAAAAGAACACATTACTCATATGCGTGCGCGTTATTCCACTGGCCTCAAACATTAGCCACCTGTGTCCGCCACATTCTGCACTTCATCACAAACTTCACAGAATGTTTGTGTTAAGTTAACGCGTAGTTAATGTGGTCGCGGCCCACGTCCGGTTTAATGTTTGCTTTTAATATTTTTATGAACGATTTTCAAAAAGGATTTTCTGTTGTACAGATTATAATATGAAATTCTCTTGAGAACCCGTAGCGTACATAATGGTTATATATGTTTATCACATCAAGCCAACGTTGCCCTACTGCAGAGTAGAATGTTTTTCCCTTTCTTCTAGTTGAATAAATAAATACAGAAATACAGTACAAATAATTGATTTTATTATAAAAAACTATAAACCGACTTCAATTATATATAGTTTTTTCATTGACCTCATTGTCAGAACTGGACCAAATTTAAATGGGACCACACGGGAAGCACCAGCTTTGATATAAGAATCATGAAAATCGGACCACACAGTCAAAAGTTCTAAGGTAACAAACATAAAAACAGTCGAATTGAAAACCTCCTCCTTTTTTGGAGTCGGTTAAAATTATTTAAAAAGACACTCATCGGAAACGTATGTCTGCATCGCACCACCACCCCTGTGCGTCACACGACTAACATACGACCGACTTAGCTGAGTGGAACAGGTGTCAGAAAAATGTATCTTTTTAGCTTATTGAAGATATTTATATCCTGCCGCATGACTATCAAGCCATCTCTGTACTACCTCAATAAAGCCAGCGACTTACGTCATCTCCAAAACAAACCACAGCAGTTCGCTAATACGTCGCGTGTCCAACTCTAATCAACTTAGCGTACAGTCATGAACAGTTACTTTGTACAAATACTATTCTAAGGTCAGAACAAAAGTAGCGAGCTTCTTCTTCTGCAAGGGGAGAGAAACTGCGATCAGGGAAATGCTCAAGGCGAGTGTTCTAACTAATTCTGTCAGCCGCAAGTTGCGGTGACACTTGTATCTTTTCAGCGAATTCAGTGTGTTTCTGTTGGTTGCAGTCAGCGGCAAAATATAGCTCGAAATCAGCACAAAACAAGTTTGAAAAGTCGCAGTAAACTCAATAAAATGGAAGCGAATCCGGTGAGTTTATTCTGTAACGATTGTGATTCTTTTCCTTGTTGCGATTGTATTTTCGACATTTTTCGTTTTAGCTGACGTAAAACATGACAGCAATTTTGTTCCGTTTTATAAACTCAGAACGGTTTATGACACTCATGGCCTGTTTCGGATAATTCACAATGTCCGGTTAAGTGTTAAATAACTATCTCACATATTTTTTTTGCTGGATAAAAGTTCCGGCTATGAAACGTTACATTTCATATATAATATTTTATGCGACATATAGCGCTATTTGGTAGTCGTAAAACGTAACAATGATAGGATAAATATCGAAAAATAGCTAATTTGGAACAATGTGAAACAGACCCTTAGCAATACGGACATTGGCAGAATTGTGTCAACCAGACGCAGCACCATATAATAAGAATTGTATTGAATTGACAATATCACAATATAAAACCGAGGAGCATCGCAAAGAATAGCATAAAACTTTAGACTAGCTTCCAAACAAACTTATCACCGAACTCAATCGCATCTCTATTCCGAAAAACCGCATGCGTTTAAAACTAAGACGGAGAGTTTCAGACAAGAGTCCGAGACTTGGGAGATCTCCCGGGATAGTTTCGGACCGCGGGAAACTTGTTCAACTGAGACTTAGTCAACAAAGACTTGAGACGACTGTTTTGTTAGCAGGCGCTGTTTCATTTTCAGCGGGCTAATATTCTTGTACAAATAGAAAATTGTTAGAAATCTCATTACGGATAAAAGCGGGTTACTACGAGGAGTGAGGATACGAAAGAATGAGGAGTGCTCGGAGGGATGCGGTACGTGCGTGTTTAGAACCGCACTCACACTGAAGATGTTCCTCGTTAAGAGACGTTAACGTTTCAGGCAAAAATAAGGTTCGTAGTTAACCCGCTCACACCTGTAATGAATTCGTCACACTAAGATAATTTTTACAGCTCTTCTCGTATCTTACTGATTCTAGTCTGTGAAACATGACATCATAAGGCAAAGCTTCACGCATTTCGCAATCTCCGGCTATTATGCTGGCGGTAAAACCTCAGTTAGTTAAACTCAACGTATCGAGGCCAATACCTATCAGTCTCTACAATGTAGTTCAGTAACTGCGGAAGCAAACGCGCCGCACCCCAAAGGAGCAAACGCTAGGATTCAAAGTGCCAGCTTCGAAGAACTAGATAGCAGAGTTTACGAGAGCCTGTTAACGACTCGACGCGGTTCAGCGGTACAAGCGCATTTCGACAAACGCTTAACGACACCAACTTTGTCGTTCTAATTGATTAATGGCTGGCGTTTATGGCGATTTTATTTGTTCCTTTTATTAGACTTTGGCATTCAAACGGCTAAGTATATGGGTCCCTGGTAGAATTTAGTTACATTAAGTTTGACTCCAAAATCAATGCACCGAAATTTGTTTTAGTTTTATTTAGGTTAGGTACAATATATACAACTCATATTAATAAAATGTTGATATCACAGTTTCCGGATTATGATGTCTCACAGTACCATATCATGTCGGTCAAAACATCTGCAACAGTTGTTTCCCACAACGCTATTCCATAACCAACAACGACGCCATGTCGTGCAGTCAAAGCTGCCCTCGACTCACTCTCTAAGTGAGAGCTTTCAATATCAGAATGTTGAGTTTACAGTTCAAACCATAATCGTACAATATCAGACACAATGACGTCACTTAGACGACATGTCGTAAAGCGATGGCGCGGCGACGCTGTTCGGAAACGATTGTAAAATGTATCGTATTTATTTACGATTACTGCCCTGTTCGTGTTTACTGGCATTTTAATGTGGTTTTCGAGGATGAAGTTCTTTTGAATGAGATCATTGGATATAACATAATGTAAGTCAAGTATTTAGCACAACTATATTTGTAGGTCGAGAGACTCGTGTCTCCCTTATAAGCGTAGAAACATGTCTGTATTTTCTCGAGTTTTATCTTGATTTGTTTCGCTACGTTTTGTTCTACGACGAACATGTATTTAGAGAGAGAACACACTCTCTAAATACAGAGGACATTAAACGCATCAAATCTAAACGCATAATAAGATTGTCCGTACCCGCCGCGTCGCACCAATTGGGGTCAAATGGAGTTGACCTCATAATACACTCAATCAGCAGATGGACTCCGAAGAAAGCGTTCTGTCTAGATAAAGTGTCCGTTTTGATCGCCAGTGTGGGTCAATATCCAAGGTTGACGTTCAATGTCATAAATGTTTTGTTTCGGTCCACTGACTTTTGCATAATACTGTCACGTATATCTTCAGATCTATCCTAACGCAAACGCGTAGGGTTAGGTACATTTCAAATACTAATAGATCGAATAGATGATAATGTCGAATAAACCCTTTACCCCAAATGAGCGAGCCAAGTCAAGAAAACACGGAGCCAGATAATAAATAAATAAATAAATAAATAAATAATGCTGGACTATTCACACAGCATTATCTAGCCCCAAGCTAAGCAGAGCTTGTGTTATGGGTACTAGATAACTGATATACATAATATAATACACTACATAGATAGATATTTTTTTATTATATATAGAAAACATCCAGAACGCCCTGAACAAATACCTGCAGATCGTACAAATATTTGTCCCGAGGCGGGAATCGAACCCGCAACCTCCTGCGTCGCAGGCGGACCTTCGCCCACCGCACCACAGAGGTCGCCAGATGTAGTTAGGGTCGCCAGCTAGCTGAGCATAAGCGGGGAATGTCTCCGTCAGCCAGTTAGAGGGCCTGGCTGGTGATCAAGCTCTCACTTAACGACCTCGGGGGCGAGGTCACGTCTTAATTCCGAGCTAGAGGCAGTAAACACGGTCTTCTTGGGCTATTCCCACAGTTTAGAGATTCGGGACTCGTTGGGAAGTGTGTCGTAAGTTTTGATGAAGGCGGTCTAAATTGTAGCTTAAGAAACAGTTTGTATGCGAAATTCTCGGAATGCTTTATTTGATAAGTAAATAAATAAACTAATTACAACGTATAAAAATTTAACTAAATGAATGCTTGTAGTAAATCGACAACGATCCAATAAAATACCTACAGTTTGGCTCAGTTATATTTCAATACAAAATCTATTTTAGAAATATTACCTTGAAATAACCCTGATTTAAAATAAAAGTCTGTATACCTCGTTAGGCGTCATTCAGCGTTCGTGGAGATTCATTAACCAACGGCCGAAGCTTTCCGATTTTGCTCCAAAAAGCTAAAAAAAACACAAAAAGCTACTTTGGAAAACGGCGGCAAAGCTGGATTAACCCTCGATGGACTGAAAGTTAGATCCTACAGATAGTGGATAGATAGAAATCTAGAGCAAAGGCCACGTTTAGCATTGGAAAATAATTCCGAGAATATATGCATTGGATGGAGTAGTCGCATAGGATAGTTTTCTATGTATAACAAAATATACCTACGTATTTAATATGTATATCAGTTATCTACACAAGAATCTATAATACAAGCTCTGCCTAGCTTGGGGTTAAATAATGTGATGAGCCCAACATTATTTATTTATTTATTTACTAAACAAAAAGGCATTTTGACAAAAATACTTCGAATCCATTCGCAATTTATTCTGTGCATCCTTAAGTATTCCAAAACAGAATTGTTTGCAGATTCAAAAACCCCGTAACTAATTATAACATACTCTCATATTCGCTTTGTGAAACTAATATCCGGCTGAAGTTAATCCGAACACTCTTGGATTTTCACTGAAAAACCGGCAGCCGAGTTAATCCCCGGACTTATATCCGCTGCTTTATCACGTACAGGGATTCTGCTTCCTACCTACGTTACCTACCTACCTCCTGCGTACCTACATGTCTGTGTACTCAGATGGATCAGCAAGCGCAACTCTGGTTCACTGGTTTACGAGGGCGTTTAGAAACAGCTCTAGTTTTTCGCCCAATTTGCGCTCGGTCAGCGTTTTTCCCCGTCCAAACGTTGGCTTTTCACGACATGTCCGGGGTTTATACCGGAAACTCCGGGACTACTCGGTAATAACTCTCAAACGACGTCAGAGATAAATTAGAGATACCGAGCGGCATGCGAGGCGACGTTTATGACGATCGATAAGCTACTTTATGGGTACTGAAAATCATCTCGCGACTCCGGCCGACCCTGCGGCATTGATGGATTTCCGTTAAACACCCTGTATTTCATGATCGACAGATGATCTTTATACATTTAAGAGCCTAGATAAGATAATTTATTGTCATTGGACGAAATTATGTGGCTTCTATAAATAAATAATGCTGGCCAATTCACACAGCATTATCTAGCCCCAAGCTAAGCTGAGTTTGTGTTATGGGAATCTACTAGATAACTGATAACCTACATAACATAAACAAATATTTTTTTATGATACATAGAAAACGACCCCCTGAACAAATATGTATTTGCAGATCGTAGAAACATTAGTCCCGAGTACTTCCGAGTCACAACCTCCTACGTCGCAGGCAGACCTTCGCCCACCGCGCCACAGAGGTCGTCAAACAAACTATATTCCTTTAGTATATTCACTGCCCAGCCTAATGAAGCTGGAGACGTCCATATGCGTGGGCTATGAGTGTGTGTATGAGACCAAGTGAGTGTTAAACGGCAGATAGACTAAAATCTGAGAGCTTACCACAGCTCCTTCCTTGTTAATACCCAACCGAGGAGGCTAACTGTCAACAAAGGATGCTAAGATAAACCGGCCCCTCCGCCACACCGGCCCGTGTCGAGTCAGGGATAGGAGCCATCAGTCAACCCCTACCCTCATACATCTCAGTCCCTTGGGCGCAATATTTGCCTTGTTAGCTTGTAAACACTGTTGGCATATTAATTACCTCGCATACTCAATACATATGAAGTTCACTAAACAATAACCTAGAGATACATACTAAACATTATCTTGTAAGCGATACGGTTCGTTTCAGAATTCTATTGTGGAGGGACTAAGCGGATTTCTTACGCTTTGTTTAGTTTTATTTTACGGAATCTTGTGGAAACGGATAAAGTTGGGAATAACTGAGGATTTAAGTGTTTTTGAAAAGACTTCAGGTTTATTTAAAGCTTGTACCGCTCGGCGATATTAAAACAATATTTCACTGAAGCCGTATCAGCGTAAGCCGCCATGGCGGTTTGGTTATTACGCTGCACCTTACCTACGGTTCGTAAGACGTCTTTAAAGTTATGAGCGTACACCCACAGCGATAGGTATAGCTACCTAGAAGGTGCAATTACTATTTTTCTACACCAATATTTATCTAGCTAGATCGTAGCTTAACTTATATATGATAGACCGTGGGTATAGGCTGATACAAACATACGCTTTACAGGCAAACTTATCAACTACATTATTATATTGCACACTGGACTCATTATCAAACAATCACAAGAATTTTATAAATGCGAAAGTTTTTGGTTGGAAATGGATGGATGGATGGATGTTTGTGCTACTGAAAGGATCGGTCTAAAATTTTGCATACAGGTAATTTTAATCCTGGATTCTAACAAAGGCTACATTTTATCCCAAATATTAGTTCCCGTGGGATAGAAATCACGTTTAAACGTTTCAATAGATACAACGCGTGCGAAGCCGCAGGGCGCTGCTAGTACGCTATACAGGCAAACTTATCAATTATTATATTGCACACAGGACCCATTATCGAACAATGAAATTATAAAGTTCCTAAACAAAGTTAAAAACAAATTACCAAAAATGAAAAGCTTTAACGCCTCGTCAACTCGCACCCAACCCTCTGTAAAATATGTAAAACAGGCATCAATTACACCATCACGACCCGCCGCCTGTCGGCGACACTGTAAACAGATTTACGACGAGCGGCGCCGACAGCTGCGGTGTGACTGCGACATAAATCTGTTATGACAGTTTGACCTACATAGGCATATACATAAGGCTCAGTTTAGCTTAGGCTTACATTAATCTGGTAGGGTGTCTAGTGTGGACTAAAATGTGTGGATTTTGGAATAATCCTATTATTGGTACGTGGTACGCCTATGTTCTAACGAAATGGTTCGTTAAAATAAAATTGGATTACTTAACGTAGAGTGACACATTTGACTAGTACAGGACAATGATGGATGGTCCATGCTAAGGGAGGAGGTAAAATCCAGTAGCGGATATGATGCTGTTGAAATGTTCAACAAAGTTAAATATATTACACTATTTGTTTCCTAAGTCATTTGTGTTTATATTCATATTTCTTAAATAAGAATTAAATTATGTATGAAAAATTTCGATTATTTTTGGTAAAGGTATCTTTTAGCTAGCAACATTTTTTCATCATTTTTTACGTTCGCATATTTGAATAAAATTTAGTTCCTAACAACAATGTATCTAACTGTATTTTCATAAGAATCTTACTCTGTTTTGTTAATCAATAACTAAATAAATGCTTACATCATCTTACCTTTACCTTACATTAACCACCGGTTATAGGGTATATGTCGTCATTGGGAGTCTAGCTAGATAATGGGGTCTAAGGCCCGTATTATGAAAGATTGCTCAGTCATCCTACTATGCTTGAGCAACGCTTTTCTATGGCATAAACGTCACTCAAGCATATCTATGACTGAGTAAGGTTTTATAAAACGGGCCTTAGAGTCGAAAAAATCATCACAATAGGTGATCGCCTTAGTCGGGTATAAGTTTATTTTATCTTTATGTAAATATGCCTGACGAAGAACAATTACGAAGTAGGTAAATCTATAAAAAATATCTTATGTCAGTTTTTATTTTCGTATACCAACGATGGTGATTTTCCCTATAAATTAAGTAGGTACGGGATATTTCCATAAGGAAGTGATGTTTATTTACCCTATGAATATGAATGAAGGCATAATAGAGGAGCGAAGTACTCTCTGCTTGAATAATTCCTCAGCGAATGAACATCAACTGCTAATGTGATTATCTGCGTGAGTAGGCTTTCGTTATCTTATTAATTTACGGCTTTTGTGGCGTAGTGGTTGACTAGGACACTTATTACCACTATTGACAACACTATTTAGACCTACACGACGTAAGCTGGAGCGCAGACTTGGGTCACGATAGATTTAAGACAGACTATTGCTTTACAACGTAGGGTCCTACACCTACTCGCCGTGTGGTGCCGGCGGCATAGAATTTGCACCACACAAACTCTTCCCGCGGGTGTCGTAAGAAGCGACTATGGGATATCCAACGGGGCGGGCAGCCAAACTGCGATCCCAGTGTGTTTATTATGGACCATGAGATAACAGCTAATAAAGGCGCTTATCAGGGGGAGGCTTGTGTCCAGCAGTGGGCCAATATATAGGCTGTTGGGGTTGAGGTTGAGGATTGCTTGACATAAAACTATATTGACGCAAACTTCTTTGCAGGAAAGACTGTCTTAAGCTATCGTGACTCCAATATGGGCTCAACCTAAGCTAAGTCTGTGTTATTGTTTCTATTCTAGATGACAGACAGTTCTACTTATAGACCCGGAACAAACATATTTGCAGATCATGCAAACAGCTGCGGCGAGAATCGTACCAGCTATTTTCTGCGTGTCTCAGACGGACCTCCGTCCATTGTACCATACGAGGTCATCAAGAGTTGCAGGTTCGTATCCCAGGTAACTGGGAGACCATTTTTAATGTGGTTGGGTTAGGTTGAAAGGAACTTTCGTATATAATTTTGTTTGAAAATTGTAAATCGATAAAATGAGTTTTTTGCGTGTTTAATGACATTTATCGTATTGTTTATGGTTCCTGGCAAAAGGTACTCATTGAACTGTAATTTCACTTTGCGACTGCGACTTTGCTGTCGCAGGCGGTCGTTCTTTTGTTGACATCACCTACTACAGGGTGTACCAAAGACTTTAAAGTTAAGTTTAACTCTTATTTTCAATTGACTTAATAATTGTCCATATAGCTTTATTAACCGACTTCAAAAAAGGAGGGGGTTCTCAATTCGACTGTATATTTATATTTTATTATTCTTGTTACTTTTTTATTTGAAAGCTGGTGCTTCTCGTGTGGTCCCATTTTAATTTGGACCATTTCTGACAATGGGATACATGAAAAAACTTTATAATTGAAGTCGGTTTATAGTTTTTTAAAAGAAAATCAATTATTGTGAACTCAGGAGCTTTAGATTTAAGTTTTCCACACGCAATGTACATATTTTGTTTTCAAATGAAATAAATGAATTGAATTTGTTAGTTTCGAAATATTGACATAATTTTCAGGACAGTTATTGAAAGTTTAACTGACACGTGCCTTCCACACGTATTTTATCTGGGTCAGTAATAATTTCCTTAGATACAACACAAATCCCAAGAAACTATCTACCTATACATAGGCCTCCCCCAATGAGCACCATGGCGCCCTGTCTTAACGCAACCAGCTTCTGCCTGCAGTCTTTCGCAGATCGTCATCCCACCTGGTCGGAGGGCGTCCTACCCGTTTGCCGAGTCGCGGTCTCGACTTAAGAACTCGTTACTCGCTTTGTCGGTTCTTTGCGAGATATGGCTGGCTCATTGCCACTTCACATCTATGATACTTTATAATGAATCTACCAGTCTCTTTGAGTTTGATCTGTTCCTCAGTTAGTACATGGAAACTAAACCGATTCAATCGAATCAATATTGAATAGAAGCGAGATGCTCTATAATCTCTCAGAGCTGATCAAACTATCGGATAAGGGCGAAGCAAATGTTATCATTTCATTAGAGTCCAATCGGATCGCACTCTCCATTAGTGGTCCACAGTCGGAGTAGATCTACAGTCCTCAAGACGAGAGAAAATTAAGTTCTGAATACATATTTTGAAGCGAGCAAATGCCTGGGAGGAATATTTTATTGATATTGCGTTTTCGAGATTGCATTTCTTGTAAGAATTTTACAAAACCTACTTAGTAGACCCCAAGGGTGCTCGAGGAATATTTGCTGGCTTTTACTTTTTTCTGGTGTGCCTACTTTTTAGTCCTATGGGTAAAAGATTTGTCATGGCATAGCTGTACCTACCTGCTCCTATGTATTGTATATTGCAAAAGCAAAAAAATGTTTATATATCGACGAGAATCTATCTATATCTGCTCAAAGAGGGTCTGATGATTATAGAAGTGTTTTACAAGCTATTATTAACCTGATTCAACATCTCCCCAAATGTTGCCTGGAAGAGGTTGCTAATTATTTCTGGGAACATAAAATTACCTATGGTTAAATAATTTTGAAAGTTTGATGAGGTTGTAATGTATCGGTCTAGCGTCAAGCTGAAAACAGGGCGCTATGGCGCTCATATGGGAGGCATTTGTCCAGCAGTGGGCTAATAAAGGCTGATGATGATGGTCTAAATAGGTACATACCTACCCGGCTTCGTTTCATCTTCCCTGTGGCCAACATTGGTCTGTATTTATTCCCTTTGCGACAACACAGATAATTGCTCCCGAACAAAAGGACTCCGTTGTAGCATCCCTTTTGTTGGCACAACGAAATTGATTTTCCCGGCATTTTATTAGTTTTTTTTTGTTTGCCACCGTATTTTAAGCGCGGTAAAAAATTACCTTCATTTAGCTTTTTGTGGAAATAAAAGGCCTCGTTTAATCTAATGTTGTTTTAAGTAAACATCGCTTGAGGTTAAATCTACGCCCATTTCAGAAGGTGTAAAAGAGGGATAATCGTGTAGCTGGACGCTTGCACAGCGCGTGGAGACTGGGCAGTGAATGCGTTAATAAAGTAACTTCGTGAAATATGAACTTACTAGTTTCCGCCCGCGGCGTCTAACGCGCTGTTTCTATGAAAACGTTTTATGCTTATTTTTATCCACATCCTTCTAATATTATAAACGCGAAAGTTTGTAAACATGTATGTGTGTATGTATATTTGTTGCTCTTTCACGCAAAAACTACTGAACGAAATTTTGCATACAGGTAGTTCTAGGCCTGGAATAACACATAGGGTACTTTTTATCCCATAAATCAGTTCCCGTGGGATAACGCGTGCGAAGCCGCGGGGCGCAGCTAGTCTATCATATAATATATATTATAGGAACTGATTTATGGAATAAAAGTATTTGTTTATTCCAGGCTGAAAACTACCTGTTTGCATAATTTCAGCCCAATCCGTTTAATAGACTTGACATGAAGAGGCAACAAACATCCATCTAAACATCTATATCATCCAAACTTTCGCATCTATACCTCTAATATTGACTAAGTTATCTCAAACGTCAAAATGTTATGTTTCCGATACAAGTAAAAGTTTCCTCGTACCGCAGCAGTATCGCTTTTCATAAAAACAATGAGCGTTCATTTTGAAGTTTTCTGTGTTGACAGCTAGTTGCGGAAGTTAGTTTGTTTAATGTTTCCTTGTTACAAGTTACAACTTATCGATGGGAACGACGTTCCGTCGAACTAATGGAAGAACTTTGAGGATGCGCTGTGTCTTCAGGTTAATAGGCCAGCTGATGACTTTTTAAGAATTGAAGGTCTGAGATCAAACATATTAACCGTAACCATATTAACATATTAATCATCTGAGAAAAAACATATTAGACGACTTTAAAAAAAAAAGGATGATCTATGTTGGGCTGTATGTATGTATTTTTTTAAAAGAATAAGAAAATAATTATTTAACATATTAATCATCTCAGAAAAAATATATTAATCAACTTTAAAGAAAAAGGATTATCTATGTTAGGCTGTATGTATGTATTTTTTTAAAAGAATAAGAAAATAATTATTTTTAGCATTTACAAGAAGCTAGTTTAGTTTTATATATGTACCTATGTTCATCGATTTCTCCATCTAATTATCAGACAGATTATTTTTTTGCTATTGTATAAATAATGATCCCGAGTTGGCCCCATAAAGATTATATTCCCGAGGGATTAGTATTTGTCCCGAAAAACTTAAAAATAGTAACTTTAAGGGTTTTTCTTTTGTTATGAAACCATATCATAACAACGAAGTCCCGCAATTTTTCAGCCTATGCCATCGACTACGTCATTTCTGTCCCTCCGTATATATTAGCACACAGAGCAATAATATTACAATAATAAACATTGAACTATTATAAAGCTGGCTATAAACGATACCATTTACATGCCATTCACAGAACTCACAAAAAGAAATGAGAAATTCATGACAAATGGCATTGTCATTGAGCGATTGACAGTCGATCAGACAGCTTCTACCTCGCGTGATCTCCAACCGAAAGAACATGGGTCATATTGTCTTGGAACAGAACTTATATTCGTGTGTCAAAAGTATCTTGTAAGCTCGGTCGATAGAATAGCCATCTGTGAGAAATGGGATATATCATTTTCCTTGATTTGTGACGTCGAAAGAAAAAACATGCGATGAATTCGCACATTCTATATAAAGACGTTCTGAATGGAAACGTAAGAAAGCGCTTATTTTATCGTTTTCGTTAAAAGGCGCGGAAAAGCTTCCATTTTCATTTGGCATCACAATTTCGTCGTGTGTCTGAGTATGGGATGTGTTTTTTATTTACTTTTACGAGGCTTTGAGATACGCAGATACGAAAAAATACATTTGTGGATCCAGCAGGTGTTTTACATTATTTTGTAACACAATATTATGTTATCAACATAAGACGTGAAAGAGTTGTCAATAATAATGAAAATCATTTATTGTCCAAATAAATTTACCTACACTAATATGTATGCACATTGGTAACAACACAGGTAACAATATAACATAAGATCTTAGTAACTAATTCAAGAAGGTTTTTGTAAGCTAAAAATAGGACAATAGGGATAAACTCAGCATAATGGCGACAGGCTTAACAAAAGTCAAAGTGAGAGCTAAAGCTATAATGAACCTATAAAAGAGTGACCAGAATGGCGACTTCCTCTATTGTAGGGCGAGACAAACTTTGGGTATCAACGATAGAAAGAGAGGTAACAAAAGATGCCAATGTGTTCTTTCACACGGCACTCCACAGCTGTACGTTATAAACAAGCCCGTAGAGGCGTACACTCGCGCACACAAGCGGTATCACTTGACGCGCTGTCACTCGTCACCTGTCAGTCTGGCGTCGCGTCGCTCGGGCGTCGGGCGACGCGTGTCAGCTTGTTGCGTTTGGTTTATGTTACCTTTAGTTAATGAAAATAATTAATGATAACAGTTACTCGCTTGGGAAATGTAGAAATGCAAGCCATTTTTCAGGACCGATGCATGATATTATTTACTACGAAAAAGCAATTACTATATTGTGTGACTCAAACTTACTACTTACTTTACTATGTTGTATTAGTTTTATTACAAAAAGTCTTCAATCTGAATAAAAGAACTCGTAAGTATCTATTTATCTTGGGTACGCTTTCGACTGGTATTGATATGGATCAGTTGAGCTATCTGTAGATTTTTTGCAACAGACTGCAGTTAGCTGAATTGTTTCAATGGTTATTGAAATTCATAATGAATTCATTATGAATGTAAGCAGGTTAACTACGAACCTTGTTTGTGTTGTTATTGAAATTATTTCTATTCTATTCTATTTGATTGTAATTTAATTTTTCAATAAAGTCTATCGCTTATAAAAACTAAAAGAGATCTTTATACTTACTACTGTTAATTAGGAGTCTGAACATATACCATGCATAGATGCAGAGTTTCTAATTAATCACATTGATGGATCTTTCCTATTATGCCTCATGCGCCATTCCATCACTCGAGCGAGCACGCGACGCATTGGACACATTGCCCCACACATTATATCAGAATTAACGATATATTTATCTCCGTAAGACCGCACAGGACAATAAGACATGTCAAATATTTTACATTGAATCACGGATAGGACCGACCACATTGTCTGTAATTTGGTAGGTAATAAAAAAATTATCAGCAACGCGATGGAGATTGATTGGAGATGGGCAACGAAAACAAAAGGTACAATATAAATTTGCGACGGTATGTTATTTATCCAACTATAGTCCAAGTATAGTTGGAATAGATAATCAAATAAAATAATGTCAATTTTAATTGATTTTCCAAGAAACAGAAT
Organism: Eupithecia tripunctaria; assembly: GCA_955876795.1. NCBI lineage: Eukaryota > Metazoa > Arthropoda > Insecta > Lepidoptera > Geometridae > Eupithecia > Eupithecia tripunctaria. The sequence goes on along the minus strand of OY041611.1, from coordinate 15,784,342 downwards.
TTGGAAATTTGTTTTTAACTTTTACTAATAGTAGCATAAAGATGTATGTCATCGATGTAAAAGCACAATTTTTTTTGCAATGTCATTAACAACGCCACATGGCAGGTTAAGAGCTATAAACTTGTCAGCTTACGACAAAACTGTTTTAACGCAACTCCTTAGAAAGCATGTTTTCACTTTCCCTTTTCCTCATTCGTAAAATAGGTCCAGTTTATTACGACTATTTCCTGCAGTGACAGCTTTTTGACGTAAAGCTATTAAAGGACTTTTGTCGCTGAGTGTACAGTTTTAGTTTCACATTTGGGGGAATATACTATTTATTCGTGTCCATTTAACAAACGGCGTCGATTTAGACCCGGCGTAAATTTTTGTAGCCAATTTATTGATACGACGTTTTATTATATTGATTGGTAGAAGTTTGTTTGAAATAAAATAACTGTTGTGTTTATCGGTTTGTCATTTATAAATATACTGTTTCAATGTTTTCTCTCTCTCTCTCTCTCTATTTGGTAAGTATACGAGTACCTTCAAAAGGTACGTAATAAATAGGGTCTCATGTTCAATTTGTCGTCGTTTACTTCGGGATAACGAGGAACATTTTTCTGGTTATCTTCAAAGGAAGGGATGAATTAGAGCCTAATAAATAACCTCCTTACATTCACATTCGTAGAACATCATGAGAAAGGGACCCTTGAACATATTCCTCGGAATTCGTAGTAAGTGGTTTTACTGGCGAAATGTTGCTGTGTCGTAAATGCTAAGAGTTATACTGCAGCTGCTCTATCACCTATTACATTCAGTAAGGGACACGCTCATAAAATTTCGCAGTTCATTGACTGAATTCTAAATACGTGCAGAAAATAATAAATGAGTCAGCTCATTTACCAGAAAAAACCAAACAGCATATATGAGCTATTCACTCACTGAGCGTCATGGCATTAAGATTAGCTGGTTTCACGACTATTCGTAGATGGTCTACGCCGTAGTATCGTAGAAGAGCTACGCCGTAGGCTCGCAGATGTCTTATCTTAATCAAAATAGCTGTGTCTACGCAAACGTAGACCATTTTTTCGGATCTTATACAACACCTGTGGTATAACGGACGTTTTCCCTCATTTTTGACGAAGTTTTTTGGCGAAGTTCATTTACTCAACCTCAAAATACCTGAGTTTTAAACTTTCCTCCACCCGCATCCAGCCCCACTGGAGTACTCAGAGCACAGTACCTGTAACAAGACGCACGAGATAAGCCCCGGACATGTTTATGTTTACAGCAGACTCTTTCAGATAACACGAATAAAACTTTTATGAAAGTTCCAAACTGCTTATTTAACGGCGGTGATAAGAAACTTTTTGTGAGGGTATCAAAAATGTAAAAGTTTTTTAGGTTTAGGTTCTTCTGCAGATGCTTTTGTGTCAACTATGCGATGTTTGCTAACATTTCGGATAACTCGTTCCAAAGTTATAACATTCTGACAAAGTCTTCAAGAGATAAAGTATCTAGAAAAGTAGAAATATCAAACTATATAAGTACCTACTTTTATCAAATCGGCTTATGGAGACAATTTTGTTTGTTTAGGATTTTTGTCAAATGAAAATATATTTACAGTGTTTTATTTAACTGGGGCAGACGGGAGCACCCATAAGCACAGGTGCAGTTTTTTTAAACATCAACTCCTTTTTGGCTAAAACCGTTTTGGCATACAAACAATTTTGGTCAAAAGTGAGAAGCGCCTTAAAATCATTCAAATCACACTATCACACTAATATTATAAATGCGAAAGTTTTTATGGATGTATGGATGGATGGATGGATGGATGGATGTTTGTTACCTCTTCACGCCAAAACTACTGAACGGATCTGGCTGCGCCCCGCGGCTTCGCACGCGTTTTTTTTATGGAAATGTTTAGAGGTGATTTAATCTCACAGAAACTAATTTATGAGATAAAAAGTAGCCATGTTTGATTCCAGGATTATAATTATCTGTATACAAAATTTCAGCCCGATACGTTCAGTAGTTTTGGCGTGAAGAGGTAACAAACATCCATCCATACAAACTTTCGCATTCATGATATTAGTGTGATGAACAGTCAGACATTGCAATAGATCTGAGCCTGCTTACGTGGGCGGATTACCGGCGGCCCCGACCTTGGCGAAGCCCTAGGGGCCTTCGGACACTTACCTGCGAGGTGCGCTGCAAGATGCATTATCGATTCCTCATTAAATATTTACGGTCAAGGGGTATATTTCTAGTAGTTTCTTTTTCACTTCCGCTAGTGGACAAAAAATTTAAGTGAATTAGAGTGATTGAATTAGAACCCCATCTCTTCCCGTGGGTGTCGTGAGAGGCGACTAAGGGATATCCACCGAGGGCGGGCAGCAGCGCCCCCTGCAGAACAATTCTACCACCGATCTGCGATCCCCAACCCGTATGCCCAGCGTGGGGATTACGGGCATTGGCATTTTAAGATCCAAACTCACTCAGAGCCCGCTATCTCGATACTTACCTGAATAAGTCTGACATCACTAGTTTCGTAATGCACACATAAGCCTTTTCAAACGATGCTACACGAGCATAATAATTTACTAACATTGGAATTTAGAACCTTAACTTATTATTTAAATATTAAGTTAATGTTCTACTCCTCCGCTAACGTTGGACCCGCTATCCCAATGTAGCGTGTAGCCATAATCACTGGGTTATTGAGACGAATCAAACGATACCTCGTTTGTTGAAATCGAACGAGTAGTTTCAGCGCAATGTAGATGCTTAATTATGTAAATTCGAGTAGGATCGCGACCGAACCTTTTTTTTCAAAACAATAATGACAGTGATTGCAAAAAACATTATTAGAAACATCATTGTTTGTCTAACAGTAAGAAATTACTCACAATCGTCATTAAATTTGCGATCTGTGAGACTGCAGGCAGATTCTGGATGCGTCAAGCTGAAGACAAGGCGTTATGGCGCTCTTTACGGAAGGTATATGTCCAGTAGTGGACTAACGTAGGTTGATGATGATGATTTTTTTTTAATAATTAGTGGGCACAATGGATTAAGTGGACCTAGGGATGGTTTGCCATCCATTTCCATCGAAAACCAAAGTCACAAAAAGTAAATAATAACATCGCACCTACTCTGTAGGTACCTCATTAAAATTAAAGATATCAAAAAGAAGCATAAAAAACACAACTGATATTTTTTTCCGATACCATTCTTTAATAATAAACAAACAGGAATATTTCAAAAAGAACAACGAATAACCAACCATAACGAACACAACACAGATATTACGAAACAATAGGTACCAGTCTTTAACGATACCAGTAACAAGAGGAAATAAAACCTCTACGCCAGGTGGACGGGCGACTTCCAATATATGAATGGAATATTAAGCCAAGATAGGTAATTACTAATTGCCCCCTCCTTCCGGTCAAGTGACTTCCCCCGGTAGTTCCGGTCAATTACACTTAATATTCTGAGAAATTATATTTCTACGGGAGTATCAGTATTGTGCTACTTTCAGCGTATAGCGTATTATGCTACGGCCTGCAGTATTTCGCAGATGCTGGATGCGTCAAGCTGAACACGTTATGTATGCACTATGTGCTTATAAGAGGAGACCTATGTCCAGCTGTGGACTAATATAGGCTGATGACGATGTATTATCCAATTTCTTTATCTATTCTCGATGTCTAGGATAATTGGATCGTTATTCATTACGGTTAATTATGGTCAGCTAGGTCTTTACTTTATGGTGCGCTGAACCCTTTGTGTTGGTGCGCCAACCCTCAAGCTGAGCCGCCGGTAGAAGGCGACGGCAATTCCATCATCTTCTTCCGCTTGATGGAGACCAGCTGAATGACGTACGAGGAGAACCACCCCGGCATTGCACAGGTCTCTAACGGAGAGGGAGTCCCTAAATACTTCAAGACATGCCTCTTCCTTCAAGGGCCAACAGAAGAATCCGTCCGAAGACGGATGATCACCGACAGGGTAGCGGTCGAATCCGACCTGGAACCCGACCTGTCAAGTGCTAGTGTGCAGTCGAACGAGTCGTCTGGTGACGACTGGTTTGACGACGCTCTGGCACTAAGGTGGGAGAGTAAGTATCGATGGGTTTTAGTTGGTATGTCACTAACTACTGGCACTCTGTTAGTAAGCTCAGTGTAGAGTCCAACATACCCCTTTAGCTCCTCAGGCTAGAGGAAATGCGCAAACTGCATTTTCTCTTAAAAAAGGTCTTTACTTGAAGGTAGCGAAGATAGTATTTATACAGATAACTTCTAAAATGTTTGAATTTTTGTCTAGTGCTGAAATTAAATTTGAATCATAGGAAATACAATTTCTGGCATACCTAGGCTTGTAAATAACATTCTTCCTTGGGACCTCCTTTTTTTTGTATAGGTAATTCAAGACCCACTTTGAAGTGATACGCCATTGTGAGAGTGAGTGTAAACTAATGAAACTTTCTTCCAACACTGAGGTTCGTAGCTAACCCAGTTACATCCGTAATGAATTCGTTATACTACGATAGTTTTTATAGTAAAATAATGTTACCTAGTTTATGATCCTAAAGTTATTTACAACGGGATATTTACCATGATCATTGCGCATAAAACTGTGCCGAAATATTAGAAAGCTCTAAACTCAAATCATGGTAAATATCCCGTTGTAAATAACTTTAGTATATTAATACTAAAGTAATAACCATGATGGATTTAAAATTTCTAGTTTATGATATTACGAAATGCATAAAATCGCTGCATCTCGGACCGCGCCCTACATTATTCATCTTCACTTTGTTTTATTAGCCGACTCTCCTTTGTGCGAACGTTCCAATTTCCTTATTTTGCGCCTGTTTTATAAACTTGCTGTTTCCTTGTTAATAAACTTTTATATTTTGTTTTAACGTGTATTGTTTTGTTATGAAACTTTTTATGAGGTTATTGCTGTTTGTGCCGAAGAATGATTGCTTTATTACTGAAAGATGCAGTTTTGTAGGGAGAAATTACAGAGTTTACAGTTCGGTAATTTTGTTTGTGTTGTAAATTTTGCAATATTCTCGTTTGAGGAAATGTTCTGGAAATTTATTATGTTTTAGGTAGAAGCACATAGAAATATATATTATGGTAGAAGGTGGATACGGTAATCCATACAAGGTGTGCCAAAAATTAAAGACCAAACTTAAAGGGTGGGTTCAACTTCGATCGCAGAACACGAAAACAGATTTTTTTTAATATTATCACACACAGAGGGAACACATTTACCTGTGCATAAAAGGAGATTGATCAGGTACGTACGTACCCTATTGCAATTATCAGCCATTGTCTTGTCTAATGTAGAAGTTTTGTTTTTATTTATTTGTCGAAACATAAATCGGGATTTATATTACGAGTATACTACCTGCGCCCCGCGGCTTCGCGCGCGTTGTTCCTATGAAAACATAAAAAGGTGATTTTCATCCCACGGAAACAGATTTATGGGATAAAAAGTAGCCTATGTTTTATTCCAGTACCTATTAGAAATACCTGTATGGCGTGAAGAGGTAACAAACATCCATACATCCATCCAAACTTTCACCTTTATAATATTAGTGAGATTTATAAAAATACTTTTTCCGGTTTTATGACCGAGTCTGAACCACCCCTTAAAGTTTGGTCCTTAATTTTTATTACAATCTATAATACTTTAAATCAAATATAATAATTAAAAACTTTAAAGTTAAAGCAAAAAACTAATACGTGAATGAATGTACATATTCTTGTCCCATTTAATACTCAGTAGGTAATATATCCGTGTCACTAGATAATAGCTGCTATATCCATAGCGTTACGGTGTCATATCAATAAACAAGGCTAATTGCCGGGTAAAAGCGCGAAATAACACTTATCCTGTTTTATATTAGTAAGGGGAGGTTGGGGAAACGTGGCACCGGGGCCTTTAGTGCGGCGACTCCGATGACTAAAGGGAAGTGGCAAAACATGTGTAATTGAAACTTCGAGTGTTAATAGCGCTATGTTACAACGTAGTCTGTTGTGTTTCTATGAGGCATCTAGCCTTAGGAAGTTATAAAGTAGAGCAAGTATTTTTAATTAATTGTAAGTTAGAATCAACCCAGTCAAGTAGCACAAAAAGCGTTAACTTTTATAAATATTATTTTGATAGCGACCTAATTTTAACATTACACAACTCGGCATAGCTAAATATAACATTTATAATATTTACTTTAGAGAGATAAGTATGTACCTACCTTAGTCACTATCGTTTAATATAAGAAACTACCTACTAACAAATTATGGATTAGGTAAACTGAATTAAAAGAATTTAAATTTGAATAAAATGTTGTGGCAGAAAGAATTCTCATACACTCAACGTTGAGAAAAATGTTTAATATATCGAATATAAGCGTTGCCTAATAAGAAATGTCGCTATAAAACTGCAATTTAGGGCCTCCTCGCGCTCCAGGACACAATCCCATAATAAATAACACCCCGTAAAAACACAGGAGGTCACGTAGTTTCACATCCATTTCCCGTGTACTCCATATTTAAATCCCTTAACAGAACAGGGTCCTTTTACTACATAAGTTCGAGTAGGTTTCCCTATGGGGCGACCCTTGAAACTGGGTCAAATGATTTTAGGGAAGACGTCACGGCAGTTAATTTGGTGGCTTTTAATGAACGGAAATTGACAGTTTCGATTTGATTACAGAGAGCCGATGGGTCGGGTTGCGGAGAAAATTACGGCACGCTGATCAATTCAAATTGATGAGGGCTAGGTTTGTAAACAGAGATGGAGGGGCGCCTACTCAATTCAATTCGTTTATTTCAGACAGCAATAAATTTAATATAAAGATACAAGTTAAAGTGTCCATATTGAAGTCATAATTCATAAAACTCTAAAATAAAGAAAAATATTTAACGGTCTTGGGAATTGAATGACAGATATTTCTAAATTCTTTTTAAAATAAGCTAGGTACTTCTTTACTCAATTGAAAATGCGATTTGTCTACCTACTTCTCAAATGGCATGAAGCCCACCCTTTGTACCTTAGTGTAATAAAGTAAAAATAAAATGTAAATCCGTTATTGGTCGTAAGAAACACATGTATTTTAAGTTTATGTAGAATAAGGACTGTGGATTTTGTTAAATAAATAAAATAATAAGATAATAAATAAATAAAACGTTTATAGTATTTTTTTATTACCTACCTATATCTCTACATAACTCCCACGAGAATCACAGAACAGTTTAATAGTTTACAATTCATAATACCATTATCGAAATAGTCCCAAACTAACAGTAACAATATGTTGCGGCTAAACTGAGTTACCCAATGGTAAAACAAAAGTATGACTTCGCTATGTGCCCACAACTTGCCCGCCGCTCCCCTGCCGAGTGAACTCAAGTCAAGACTGCGCGCTATCTCAGTCGCAAGTATTCACAACTGAAAGCACTAAACACTAAACACTGCCCCCGAGACCAGTTATCTGAGAATTTGCCCTTTTATTCCCCAAATAAAACTGTAATATCGTACAGCTGTGCAAAGTTACATTACCTAAGTTTGTGCTAGCTCTTTGTCGTAGCGATAAAATATATTTGTGATGTTTGTGTAGTTTGGCTTTTATTGAATAGTAAATAGTTCAGTGGATATTTGTCTGCAGAATATAGTGTTTGCAGGAAGTTTCTGTGCTTTCTTATTACAGTGGCAGTAATAATGGGTATGAAACACTTTATAGGAACAAACTCAAACTCATGGTAAACTGATAGAACGTGGTTCATGAAATCGATGAATTTTAAAATAATTTTTCATTATAAAAACTCAGAACTTCTTAACTGGTATCTACGTACACTCCTCCAGACACTTTAGTAACCTGACACCCAACAAGGCTAGACCTAGGTTAAATCTCTTTAATTTGGTGTACATAATCCAATTATAACCGAAATACCACAATCGTGTTGGATTTCCAAGGAGTAATGTATTAATTATTGCGTTAATATCAAGCTACAATATTCATAGACGAGTACTCGGGTAGTACAAATTTAATAATATTGAGAAAGAAGAGGATAACAGCACGTATCGAATGGCATGTGTGACAAAAAAATGAAGTGAATTAAAGTCAATTGCACCTTATTTCTTGTTGATAGTAATAACTATTTATCAAGGTGTTTATATAGTAAAAATTTGACTTGTCTAAGTACTTATTTTGTAAGTCTAAAGAAATAAACGATTTGACTTTGACTTTGTCTATATTACATTCTACTAATAAGTTCTTACAAGGGATGAAATGAATTCTTCAATTTTAGTTGATATTTATAAGGGAGGATTTTATACGGTAGCCCATTCTAGTTTAATTTCATTCCATGCAGAACCTAATGCTTCCAGTGCCTTAACTCTCAGACAACATCATCATCTCAGCCGAAAGACGGCCCACAGCTGGACATCGGCCTCCCTCAGAGATCGCCGCAATTACCTCGAAGTAATTTTAATAAACTCCTATTCAAGTTTGTAGTAATTTATCTGTTATTTATATTATATTATATGTTTCTGTTACAAATACATAGAAATCGTTCCTCATAGTCAAGACTTCCTCCATGGCTTTTGCATCTAAAGCAAACATAATAAAACGCGTCGAGCCAGCAGGATACCCAATTTGTTTTCATAAGCACTAACACTTGAGAGCGAGAGTCTACTCTACCGCATAAATATAAATTAAGCAATAACGTTATATTTATAGGCCCAAGTTTATTCCGCGACGAAAGAAATAACTGTATATTTCAAGATGGTGAAACTTCTTACGCTGTTTTTGGGAAATTATAAGAAATAAATAAATGGCTCCAAGCAAAGCAGAACTTGTTATGGATACTAGGTAACATAGACATAGACAATCATTTATTTGCTACTCACACAGTACAAAACAGACTTAAGAATAAAACATAGTTAACTTATAATACGAGAAAAAACAATTACACAAAATATTAACTAAAAAGAGAGACTGTACTGTGTTACAGCAGCAAAAAGGTCTCGGCTCAGCATTAATGCCTTACCACTCAGGAGTAGAAAACGAAGAGTAGGTAACTGATATACTTAATACACACAGAGTCAGAGTCAGAGTCAAATCGTTTATTTCTTTAGACTTACAAAATAAGCACTTACGAGTAGACAAGTCAAATTTTTACTATAGAAACAGCTTGATTAATAGTAATTACTCTCAAATAGGAAATATGGTGCAATTGACTCTAATACACTTGAATTTTTTGTCCACTAGCGGAAAAAGTTAAAAAGACACCACTAGCAAGTTCATCGCTTATCAACTAATACACAGAATACACCCAGAAAAAATATCTGCATATATCTGCCCCAAGGCGAGAACCGAGCTCGCAACTTCCTTCTTCACCCGCTGCACCACAGAGGTCGTCAACATATTATCAAGCGTACATACATACATACATACATATCGTCATTCTGTTGCCCTTTTCCCACTTAGGTGGGGTCGGCACAACAGGTTATCTTTTTCCATGCGCTTCATCGGCCGTCATCTCAGCATTTACACCACTCATGTAATTTTTCCTCAGTCCATCCATTTTTAAGGTTCCGTACACGTAAGGGTAAAACGGGACCTTACTAAGCCTTCGCTGTCTTTCCGTCTGTCACCCAAGCTGTATCTTATGAACCGTGATAGCTAGACAATTGAAATGTTCACATGATGTATTTCTATTGTCGCTAAAACAAAAAATAATACTTAAAAGTTAAATAATTTAATAATTAAGGGGGGCAACATCCTTATCACCTTGAGAACCGATTAACGAGATTAAGCAACGTCAAGCGCGGTCAGTACTTGGATGGGTGACCGCGTCACGTTGACTTTATTTTACAAGGAAAGATTTGTATTTTTTAATTTTTTTAGTTAACTAGCTGCGCCTCGCGGCTTCGCACGCGTTGTTCCTATGGAAACGTTTAAAGGAGATTTTTATCCCACGGGAACTGATTTACGGGATAAAAAGTAGCCTATGTTTTATTCGAGTATTAGAATTACCTGTATGCAAAATTTCAGCCAGATCCGTTCAGTAGGTTTGGCGTGAAGAGGTAACAAACATCCATTCATACATCCACACAAACTTTCGCATTTATAATATTAGTGTGATGTGATTTTCCGCGGAACCCTTGGCCGATTTTATTTACATTCACGTGAATATAAGTAGTCTCCACGGTTTACTGTAGAAGCAATTAAATTCGATCCCGTGTAAATACTCGCCTCAATAATAAAGGTCACGATTGTCAAGTATTTCCTCATACAATACCTCCGGGAGGGAGAACAATGCCGGCGGCGACGACCACAGCTCGAGTTCTCAGGCTTTGGTCATGTAAGAAATGCACGAACAACAGCTATTGTGGAGCGGTGTGGATGCTTCAGGAAAACATAAGAGTTATTGACATAGCCTGACCACGTCCGGGCTTACCTAGATGAAGGTCCCTCAGGATGCCTGCAGGGAAGGAATACGCGGATATTTTATATGGATTTTGAAGCTTAGCTACACATGTAGGTTCAAGATATAATGTAGGCACGTTCAATTTTAGATGGACTCTCACAAAAAAATCTTGGTATACATTAGGCCTGACGACCTCCGAAATCCGTGAGTTGCATTATCAGAAGTTATTGTTTTCTATTCGAAATCAAATATGATGAAGACGTAGCCAGTTAAAGTTCCGCGTGACGTCACGGTTCAGTAAGTGTCACACTTTTTACTGAGCCGTGACGTTATTAGCCCCTGCTCCCAAACTTTGACGGGCTTTATTTTTGTAATTTTTTGTTTGATTGACAAAAGAAAAAATACGTGTCGAGTATCTTCTGATAATCTAACTAACTTAACTAAATAATTAGATTGTTTGAGTCGTCCGGCTTATTGTGGACATTCTCAGAAGCGGACGCTTAAAGAATCGGGGTTTGTTAGAAAAGATATTGTAGTTCAGAAGAGGACATTTCTAGAACTGAACATTTTTCATTACGTTCCCATAATGAAAAATGTCCAGGAATTAATGGTCATTCCTGATTGTAGTCCTAATCCGCCAAAACTTTTCAGTCGTGAAATGGTAAAAGATCGAAAAACTGCTACAGAGTTAGTTAGCTCCGATACTTCAAGGAGCTGGGCTGGTTAGGGCCTGCTTAGGCAGGGGGATAATGCACAATACACTCCTATGCGAGATGTCCGTGCAGATCTTAGTTCCCCCACTCAGAATTAGAATTACAACAGATTTACATTATTCATTTACTTTACAGTTGTCGGTATTTCACTTGAATGTAAGTTTTGTATCGTCATTCTTTTGCTGGCTAATAACACAAAACATGCATTGTCTGAAATAAACACCACTCCCAGTGATAGTCAAATGTTTATACCTGAGTACACTTCAAAAGGATCTCTGAGAAACTAATTCCCTTAAAACTTAATACCTTTTAAGAGCTCCAAAGGGGCTTGGGCTAATTGGCAAATGAGCCCAAGCCATTTTCCAGCAGGTATCTAATCTAAACGGGATACACCTGCTACAAAATCAACTTTTCGTATTAAAAGTTTCCGCAAGAATTCGAGGTTGAATGGCCATTGAAAAAGTTTAGGGTTCTCAAGGGTTATATTAGATTTAATGGGTGAATAGTTTTACTAACTACTAGCAGCGCCTTGCGGTTTCCCCCGCGTAGTTCCCGTTCCCGCAGGAATCCAGGATAAAATATAGCCTATGTCACTCCCTGAAAAGTAAGCTTTTTAATGATAAAATATACTTTTTAATCGGTCCAGTACTTTCGGAGCCTTTAGGAGTATTCCATGCAAACAAACAATCAAATCTTTCTTATTTATAATATTAGTATAGATTCAAGGTTGTTTAATTAACCGACTTCAAAAAAGGAGGAGGTTCTCAGTTCGTTTTTTTATGTTTGTTATCTCAGAACTTTTGACTGGGTGGTCCGATTTTGATGATCTTTTTTTATTTAAAAGCTGGTCCTTCCCATGGTTCCATTTAAATTTGGTCCAGTTCTGACAATGGCATCCATGAGATACCTGTAAAATTAAAGTCGGCTTATAGTTATTTATAACAAACCGAATTATTTCTAAATAGTGAACTTGAAGCTTAGCTAAGAAGAAAAAAAAATAAGTCTTTGAGAAAATTCATGATAAAGATCGACTTAGAAGCGACGGAATTCCTTCATATCTTTCTATGTAACCAAAACTGAAACATTAAATGCAAATTCAAAAGATTAAGCGCCATAACCTGTCTACCGCAGGGTTTAAATTTCTCTAACGTTCTGAAAATGACAATATAATTTAGTTTCACATTATGCTGTTTGAGCTACGATGTGTATTTTAGTGGAAGTAATTAGATTCGTCTGCAATGATGCATGCCGGATGAATCCAAACGATTCATTCCGCTCCGACTGAACTATTGTGCAGTAATTCGTTTGGAAACTGCAAAATTTCATTCGCAATGAAAATTTCCAACAAGAATTTAACAGCTGTAGGAAACTTTGGGATAGAAATGCGCCTGTTGTTTTTACTCTGCAAGTTCTTTAGACGCGTAGTTTATAATTTTATGAAGGCTTTTATCTTAACTAGGCAGCAGTATAAAATGAAAATAATAAATTACGATGCCAAGGATATCTACCTATATCGCTATTTGCCTTTTTCGTAGGCGGGATATTAGTTTGACAAGTGAAAGAATAAGATTCGCCATATCACATCTCGTAATAATCATTTGTAATTAAATTGTAATTTATGAATTAGATACCAATATCGAATGAATTTATAGTACTTTTTTCAAGTAGGCGACTCAGAAGTTTGGGCAGTTAATTGTAACTGGACTACTGAGACTACCCCTATAGAACCAAGAGGTAAAAAAAATTGAGCCGTGATGAAAAGTGAATATTAAAATAGCCTTATATTAAAAGAGTATCGTATCCATATTAAACCTTGAACAGTTAAGGCTTGTTCGTGTTAATGGTCAAAAGCTTAACTTGGTATGAATCCACCCTACATACCATCCCTACCAGTCACTCTATGCAGATTCCACGATAAAAATTCATCGTCGCCATCTCATCACGCCTGATTCCCATGCACCCCATGATATGAAATTCCCCTCGCTCGTAAATCAGTCCCCATGGCCTACTAACCCCGTCACCATGTGTGGGTGACGTGACCACACACGACCGAGTGTGGGTGTCAATGAATTCCCTTATAGGAAGAGATTGTTTGTTTACGGGAAAGATGGATTTTGGCACGTGGAAGGGGATATTTGTTACGACAGATAATATTGTTTTATGGGTGAGGTAATTACTCTTCTTCGGTGTTATTGAAATCCAATGTGTTGATCTGTCATTCTTAGAAAGATAGGTAGTCAAACACAAACTTGGACTAAAGAGAAACGGCACCGCATCGAAAGATTTACCTACCTAGAAAGTTTTAAAATGATTTTTCATTGTATAAGTCTGGTGTCTCTTAAACTATGAAAATCTGGCTATGTTTTAAAGAAATTGGCGCCAGAGTGTGATCAAAGAGCCATATTTAAGAAAATGTCTGCAGCGGGTCGATAGCCACTTTGTATTCAAGCAAAGACGCGTGCAAAACAATTACTCAGTGCAGGGCTGGCGCTAAACGGTTCTATTGGAAGCGGTGTAACGAGTTTGTGAGGAGACTGCGCAAGTTTGCTGATGTTTTGAACGGAACGGTTGTTCTGTGTAAATATGCTGTAGTACATACAAAGATGGGCGAGGTTTGTCCTACCTAAATAGTATGAATGGCATAGAAACGTGATAAGTACTGTACTTACATGTATGCTATTTTAATTACTCGCAGTTAATTACTCCCTTTATAAACTTGTTATTGCATTTTTTAACTGACTTTACAAAAAGAAGTTCTAAGTTCGGCTGTATGCATGTTTAAAAAATAGTTATATTACTATAAGTGGCGACCTCAAAAGCCTAGGATAAAATAAGATAGCGTGTCACCTGTACCCAGAAGTGAGAGAGCAATGCCTATATACCTCAATGCGTCTTACTTCGGCAGCTATATTACCATCCATAACCAACTTCCCCTAACGAACTTAACTGTTTGAAACTTCTATCTTCAGCAGCTGAGTAGCAAACCATAACCACCGCCACCCAAGTTCCCTGTTCGCTGGGAGATCTCCGTAAACTTGCAACACTGAGCTGGTTGAGTTGCCAGCTCGATGTCTAAGACGTCCGGGCCGGAGCATCGACAATGTAAACTTAATCGAATTTCACGCCAACGTCAAACTTAGACGTTATTCTTGTGTCTTGTGAACGTGATGTTATTATGAAGTAACTGTTAGTTGTTACTAGTTACAGTTAGCTGTTCTGTTACTGGGCGAAAACATTGTCAGTTTGAAGATTGCTATATCTGTAAAATTTATATCTGTGTGCTATTTATATATGTATATAATATTTATTATATAATTGGAAACACTACTACAACGCTTCAATCAGACGAGCTCAGTCTATGTCTAAATATGGCGCAAAAAGAGGATTACAACATGACGTCTGCATATCTGCTCTTCTTTTTGTTTTTTTTGTGTATTATCGTGACAGACGACGAGTACGATTTGACTCCTATAAGATACCTGCCTTTTGGTGTTACTCTTAATACTTTACTTTATTTTTAAAGAGAAGGCTTTTGCCCTGCAGTGATCTTGATAAGTCCTAAAAAACTAGCTTTCTCCCGTAAATTTGCTCAAATGGGAGATTTCATCATGATCGTCACCTACTTATATAGTCCACTGCTGGATATAGGCCTCCCCTATGAGCGCCGCCATAGCGGACTGTCTTCAGCTTGACGCATCTACCATTTTGCGATTATCTATGTTTTATACAAGAAAATGATCTCTTTTCTGGGAAATAAAGTTATTTAAAACGGTTATTGCCGCTATTAAAGCAAGTACAGAACTTGCAAATTGAACGAGTCTGCATCAGCTCAGCTAAGAGCAAACAATGTAAGTGCTTCATAAAGTCTTTAGTATCCAATAGGTAATACCTTTCTGTAGTAAAAGATAAGAACGTTTAAAGAGATCGACGTTCAATCACTTACGCAGGAAGCTTTTAACCAAATTAAGATCAACTTTTAACTGACCTTTTGAGGAGATTAACCAATTACTTAGTTACCTGTTTTTAAAAGACTGTCTCAATATTCATTGAAGATCAATGAATAGTGTTTCAAAGGAGTTCGGTATAGCGTAAAATTGTGTAAAATTAGCATACCGTAAAATTACAGAGAAAACCCTGAAGGTAGAAGATGTTGGAGATAAAATTACTTTTGGGTCTAACCCTAAAAGTACGCCTAATTAAAGTTCTAACAAAAGGTATTTTTCTACGTCAGTCTGAAAGAAATGGGACAAGAAAATGGGTAGATACCTACAAGAATAGGTAGGTACAGTCAGCATCAGTAGTAGATGGCAGCAAAATTAAACAACACCATTGCACTGTACAAATTTGTAACAGTAAAACAATTGTGGTTCAGTAAATACAATTTACAGTCACCTATTTCAGGAACATTGTCACGCAACATTATTACACTGACATCGATTTTACTTTAATAGCTCTATGCGCCGATTTTACCTATCTGTTGTACATCATTATTTTTTTCTAATTTATTTACATTTAAGTATTGAATATTACAATCAAATAATGAATACTAGTTTCTATTTCTTGTTAATCAATATATCCAGTTTTATGTTGTATTCGTTTTTAAGTTTTTTCAATAAAGTTATAATCAAACGAGTTAGAGTGGAGACCGCGACTCGGCAAACGTAGTGTGATTGAAGACAGGGCGCTATGGCGCTCATTAGGGGAGGCCTATGTCGAGCAGTGGACTAATATAGGCTGATGATGATGAATAATCTATCTATTTATGCTGACTTTGATGCTGACTGTACAGTTGTATACCCCTATATTTACTAGGGTAAATATAGGGGTATACAACTGTAGCAGTATTACTGTATCGCGGGTTGACTTACATTTGAATATTTCTGCCGTAATCTTATTCCGTGGAGTACCTAATAACAATTTGCATATTATAGTTTGCTAACATTACGAGCGCTAGACTTATGTAGGACGGCTTGGTAGAAATACACTCAAAGAGATACATTTTGAAATGGTAGTTAGATTATTATGTTATTTCGTCGAGTATTTTGCAATACGCACACTATTATTAATTGTTCTCAATTCGACTGACATATTTTTTGTTTGTTACCTCAGAACTTTTGACTGGGTTTCACGACTTTTTTTATTTGAAAGCTAGTGCTTCCCGTGTGGTCCCATTTTAATTTGGCCCAGTTCTGACAGTGGGATCCATGAAAAAACTTATTGTATTAAAATTAAAGTCGTTTTATAGTTTTTTAAAACAAAAATTATTTTATTTATTTAGTCTTTGAATACAGTCTTATTCAACCTTATTTTTAATTTCAATTTATTTATGCAACAGTTGTGTTATCGAAAATAATTCTGTACTACTTTTACTTACGTCATTATGTTGGATTTCACAATAGAACGATTTAGACGAATAATGTCGAAAACGAATAATGACTAGGTATAATAATGTCCATTCGTATAAAAATGTCGCAGTATTTAATAGTCGAGATATAAAAATGTAAATTAACATACTATTTTTACATACAATGCATCGTTCAGGTTGAATTAATTACAGTCTGCATACAGGTCAGCTGCAGATAGCTTAACTATCAATTATAATTACTATTTATTATTTAAATGAGTTATTCCCAGCGTCCCACGTCAGACATGCTTATTCCCAACGGTCCACGAAAGTCAGAGCGTCGTGATTTACAATCTACATCATCGACTACCTATTTATCTTTTTCAATAGTGACTATTTGTTAAAGGATTCAATCATTTATATCCATTCGTTCTAATTTTCTAATAATCTTTGTTAATAAAATATGAAGAGTGCATTAAGTTATTCACTTGATTAATTAACTGCTGGACGCAGACCTCCCCCTGATAAGCGCCTTATTGGGTTTTATCTCATGGGGGTATTTATTGCCCATAATTCCCACGCTGGGTATGAGAGAGCAGTTCGGTAGCAAAATTATTCTGCTGGAAGCACTACTGCCCGCCCCCCTCAGATATCCCTTAGTCGCCTCTTACGATACCCGCGGGAAGAGTTCGGGCGGTGCAAATTCTAAGCCGGCACACGGCACGTTTTCGTAGATATACACCAAATTATTAACGGTTAGATCACAGCCTTAAGAATCACAGGCGTTCCATCGTCTACTCATTTACAAGTTACAAAGGTAAACAATAGCGGGAAGTTTTAAATCCTTTATCCATCCATTTGGAGGATAGAGCCCTAATCAGGGGAAGGCTCACCGTAAATCATCGGGGAGTAGCCGGCGTTACCTGAAACAAATTACTGACGGTTAGATAAACCTTGTTTAATCTGGGTTAACTTAGTTACCCGCGACGGAGAGATGGAGGATAGTTACACCAGTCTTTTTATAGCTCGAAGGTAGAGAAACTACTTTAATCTATACTTCACATCACATCACACTAATATTATAAATGCGAAAGTTTGTATGGATGGATGGATGTATGGATGTTTGTTACTTCTTCACGCCAAAACTACTGAACGGATCTGGCTGAAATTTAAAATAGACATAGTCCTAATTCTAGAATTAAACAAAGGCTACATTTTATCCCATAAACCAGTTCCCGTGGGATGAAAATCATCTTTTAACGTTTCCATAAGAACAACGCGTGCGAAGCCGCGGGGCGCAGCTAGTATACTATAAATAGGAAAGATGATGATTGTTTGTTTGTATCGAATAGGCTTCAAAACAACTGGACGGTTAAAAAAAGTATTTCACCATAAAAAAGCTTACTTTTCAGGGAGTGACATAGGCTATATTTTATCCTGGATTCCAACGGGAACGGGAACTATGCGGGTGATATCGAGTGATACGAAGTGCTGCTAGTTATAACGTATGTTTTAAAGTGTTTATAATAATATATAATAAAAAGTAAAGATTAGTGAATAAGCGTTTCTTTCACGCTTAGTTATACTTCTTATAACGTTATCCACTCAACTCGTATTTTTAAATTATATTCATTAATTTCGGATACCGAGAACATTAAACTCAAATAATTAAAAGGTACATAAGATAATGTAATACATTTTGCTTTTTCTATGTTGTTTGGGAGCAGATCCCCAAAACCGCCAGATTCTAAACGAATGTAGGTATTAATTGCCACAACGTAATATTGAGTTCCAGATCACGTCTGAACCGAGGGCCAAAACTGAACCAGCTGTCTTGAGCTAGGCTGTGACGCCATAACTCACAATTAATACAAATATCTGACATTTTCATATTATTGACTGAAACAGAAATTATTCCGAGGCGCTTGATTAATTCTTGCGAAAGCTCGGTATTCGACACCGGGCTTACGTTGTAAGTTCCACGGGATCCAGTAATTCCTTTAAATTTCCCGTTGTATGGAACTTAAAAGTGACTGGAATCGCTTTTGGAAAACGTTGGATTAATACGGAAGAGGAAATTCTTAATTCTGTATAATATTTTCTGTAATTTTAGATTACAGGTACGAAATTCTAGCAAAATGGAGATTGCGTACCTACAAAATGTTTGCGTAAAAGTTAAATAGATGTGTAATTTGTTCTTGTTTCTTGTATTTTTATTGCGCCTAGGCCCTATTGATGTATCAATCAAGTAAAATTATAAAAAGGCGTTCGGCGGCGACTGTGTTACCATAATTCGCCTGTCTGCGGCATTGCCATACACATGGAGCATTCGGCCCTACCCTACCCTGACACTGCATGAGGGAGCTAGGGATCCACTCGACTCCTTAAAATATGCCTTTCGTAATGGCTCGGACGTTCTTCACTATCAAGTATCAACTTGACACCCAGAGTTGAGTTGAGTTATGGGAGCACCTATCAAGACTGGTTTTCTGTTCTAAATCTATACTAGTACCTATTATTAATAGGAAAGGTTTGTTTGTTTGTTTGTATTGAATAGGCTCCGAAACTAATGGACCGATTTAAAAAAATCTTTTAACATAAGAACGTTTACTTTCAGGCAGTGACATAGGCATATACACCACATTTTGTGTTACAAGTTTACAACAAAATCCCTACATTATAATAAAATTGTTATTTATAGTGGTTGTAATATGTTTTGTGCGTCTTAATAAACAAAATTAATACATTTTATCCACAGCTAAGCTATTTAGCTAAATGGTGCTTTCAAATCGTACCAATAGGTTGGTTTTATTATAATAGTTAGGCGATCCTTTTGACGATTTCATAGCGATCAGGATTATGATCTCTATGACGATTACTTAAATGCAATGTAGTTCTATATAAGCACAATCGAGGAGCTGTTGTCACGAGTACTTATTATACACATAAGCTTTAGCACCTTATACCAAGGTGCGCTTACTGACGGACGGAACGCAGTCGTCGAGTAAATCAGCTTCATAGTGACAAAGTTATTACATATTTAAGCAGCTCACAAAAACTCACAAGACTGAACAAGGACTGAATCAACGACGCTGCTCATAAGTCGATATTCAACTAGCACAAAGAGAGCAATTGGTTCCCTCAATGGCAGCAATCACAACAAGACATAACATTCCAAACTAAAACCCCAAATAAATATATCATAATCTACAAGTACACCGGAACTGTACAATAACATAGTCAAGGCATAAGTTTCACCGCACATTGGCACGCAACTACGCCAAACCATGACCCTGACCTCTGCCTGCCCCTGAGAACCACTTGACCTTCGGAGCCACCCTGACTCCATTGGCACATCTCCAATGGTGTAGCATCTGGAGACAGTTAATGGGACAATGGGAAACATTCAGAGTTATGGCGTGAAAGATAATAATAAACAGATGCTTAATGTAGGGAGATCTATGGGGTGTGGGGATTATGGAAGATTATCTGGACTACCTACGTACCATTTCTTAAAGTAATGTTCTTAGTTTTAAGTATAGAGGTACTGCTGATGGCGAGCAAAATTCTGACAATGTGCTTTTACGAGTCACTGTCCCGCACCCGACAACCATTGATTTAAAAAGGGAAGATAGGTTACGTTCTCCCAGCGCTTACTCAAAAATTGGCATGTGTTACAACTACACGCAAACACATACGCTCACAGTTATATTTCCAGTCCTGTGCAATACAAAGAAGAACAAAGACGGAAAGACGTATCTAGGACCGAAGTGAGACTGAGACAACAATATTTCACGCGAATCACGACCGCCCGTGCCGCCGCCGGTCAGACGGTGACTGATGTGGGAGAACACAATTTTACACAATTTGAGGTTGCCACTTTCGAGCAACCAGTGCCTCATCTACGTTTTTAATAAATCAATGCCGACAACATATGTATTTTACCGGTAACCATACCACAACGCATCTTTTGCTGTGAATTTTATGAAATAAAGCTTGATGGCTGTTTTTTCTCCGGAGCATACGGTAAAATTCATGGTACCTACAACCTAGTAAACCTACCTTGTACGCAAAACTAAGTCATATTCCAAGAGACTGCCTCATGATAACTGATCTTATCATTTTCAATATGCAAGCTGTAAAGATCAAGCATCAAAAAAAGTATCCTATAGCGATCTTCCAACAGTACCGGGAAAACTGAGCAGTGAATATTTTATGAGGAGCATAGTTTGACACTACACTACATGCTGAATAGATAGTTTGACACAGTTTCACGTTCCTGGAAGCGCGCGTTGTGCTATCAAATAATAATAGGACCATGTCGTAGTACCTAAAACTCTGAAAAGGCATGCGAAGTTGATACTACAAGGCTATTTCTGCTCAAGTACTGTTACGGTTTGAGAGGTGAATTAAACCTGCCAATCAAAGTCATGAGTTGACTACTTACTTGTAGTACTCGAATCGGCCGGTGCATGGCATTAGAAAAATTAGTAAGGTGTGGGACCTCTGCAATAATACTTAATAGGGTCTGTTGGTCTTTTGGGTGCACAACTCACTAATGAACGGAATCTATGCAAAATCAAAAACTGATTTTGCATAGATTCCGACTCGCAATTGGCCGGAATATTAATACCATGAACACCAGAAACTTATATTCGTTTCTTAACCGAATATAAGTTTCTTGAAAACAATAAAACCTTGGCATACCGACACTTTTCAGTGGGTAGCATAGGTAGGTCGGCCATGTTCCGAGGGTACCTTAGATTAGACCATTTAAAAAAGGTCTGGTCAATGGGTGTTTAGCATACTTTCGCTATTTCTGAATACTCCATGAGTGATACGCTAAGCAAAGAAGCCACGTCCTTGACCCGCCACCGCCGCGCTGGCACTCCTCCAGCCCACTGCGTACTGCCGACTGTCACGGATTGCCAACTCCCCAAGGCCTGGGGTGACTGACCGATAGATAGCGAGATTAAAATCTATCTGGAATACTAGGACCACCAGTAAATTGCTAGCTGGACCTAGATTCTAGTTGAGGTTCTGTAGTCTCATTTTGCGAGAACCTTTGCTGCTTTTTAATTAGTTTAAGAAACTAGTTGTTATTAGCAAATTATTGAAAATAATATATTAAATATGAGACCCCACGTATGTAGAGTACCTTCTAATTTCACAGTAAGGGTAAGCTGAAAACAGGGCGCTATGCCGCTCACTATGGGAGGCCTATGTCTAAGGCCGTATACTGAAAGAAAGCTGGAAACTTATAAGTGCTTACCGGCGCTTGACAGCGCTGGTCCGTTCTACACAAAGGAAGCTGGTTGTCGCAGTTGTTTATTAATTTTAAATGGCAGCGCCCAGCGTTCAGTGCTTATCGGCGCGCGTTCATATATTTTCCTGCGCGGCTTACCAGCGCTGTCAAGCGCTGTCCTGTCAAGTTTCCAGCTTTCTTTCTGTATAACTAACAGACTGAACGGTGCATATAGTGCATTCCACCCTCAGGCCATGCGTCAGCTTGCATAGTAATATTTTGCTAGCATATTGCATATACAAAGATATGCGATGGCTATACCACTAATCATCAGGCCTTTTCTCTGGTCTGCCAATCAGAAAAGTATTTATTAAACCATCAGATACATTTGCGGGAGATGTAAAAACAAACTCACTTTCACTTCTTTGAGTGTTCCCTATTAATGAGTTCTTAATGAAACTGAACTATTAATGAGTGGCGGTTTTAATTTTGAAATCAGTTACCTAAACCACATTCGTTTTAAAATACTTATAATTAGGTTATTTGATAAGCTATTTAGTTCAGATAAAACTAATATAAATCAGAATACTCATTAGTTTTCATATCAACACATTATGATAAAATGTTATCGGATTGGTTTTCCGTTGTTAAATTAAGACAAATCATGATTTTAATTATCCATTTTAACAAGCAACTAACACTTCCTAAAACTGCAATGTATTTATTTATGTACGTCCATTTTTTCAGATTAATTATTTTTTCATGTACCATACATGGTATGTGCTCAAATGCATAGCATGCAAGCATATCGAATGTGTTCATCATCAACAAGTTCGCTGAAACACGGTTTCTACAATTTCAAATTTGTTGTTTTACAGTCCGAGATATGTATAATTAGGCAAGTCCTACATAACACAATATGACTCATCGGGTTGAATTCAGGTTATTTTTTATAAATTACTAGCTGCGCCCCGCGGCTTCACCCCGTGGATTTTTTATGTCATGTCCCACGGGAACGAGATCAGATATCCTAAGTCCGTCTCCTGGTTCTAATCTACCTCTCCACCAATTTTCAGCGAAATCGGTTCAGCCGTTATTGAGTTATAATTCTCCAAAATCCACATTGCTAGAGAATCGTCTATCACAAGATTACGTGTCTGAATCAAATTGACGAGCACAGCATTAATATTTACGACGAGCTCCGCTAAGCGACTGAATAATATGCTCGCGGTAATGCCGAGTAATTGCAATGATGACGTCATGGATGATGTCACCGTCTCCGAACGGTGACGTCACGAAGCGGTTGTTAATCTGGTTCGAGTGGATATAAGATCTGGGAGATTGAAGTGTCTAGCTTTCTTTACATACTGTAGAAAGTACCGAGAAAATTGTTAGGGGAGTTTTATGTATTAAATATCGCTCTTTTATTATTTACCTGATTCTTAGCATGATAAAGAAACGAGGAAGGGACCACTAGGAGATCGGAATCCTTATATTATATTATTCTTATCGGAATCCTTATATTATACAAACTGATTTGTTCTGACAACTTATTTGTTCAAAAGTGATAAATTACAATCAATTAATAGAAATAAATTACAACTAGTGTTTACAATTGAAAAAATTGAGCAAACTGCAGACTATTGCAAACAATCTACAGGTACAATATTCGACCAGACGCTGATAAAGGCAATCATAAATTACAGATCAGATTTATATCCTCTGGTTAATTAGAGGGAACTACTAGTGTTATTAATTCACTGGATTGAAAGATAATCAGAATCTACTGCCTGATTGCCACCATTGCCGGACAGTTGGTCGCATTATTTTCAAATCTTAATTAACGTGTTCATTTCCCATCCGCCACCACGCGCAGATGCTGTGCGGCGTGGGCAGTGACAGTGTTAGTGTTATGAATCACGAGGCATGAAGATATGATCCTTGCCTCAAAAATCAAATAACAAAAAGTGCTCTTCTACATAACTGTTTTCATAGTGTTGTTTAGTTTAAAAAAAGTTTTTATTTTGTAACTTTGATCAAATATACGGGTATATTTGATCGAAGTTTTGGCATAAATAACACAGGATTAAACAAAGATGGGACGCTAAAATCGTTTTACAAAAGTATAACTTGGTATTGAAAACCAGCTTAGGTGCCTTATCATTTAGATTTCTGTAAGTAAATCACAGCTTCACGTCATAAATAACATGGTAATACATATCGTTTGTTTGCGACAAGAACGACAAGTCAAAACTCGATTTTTGATTTAAGTATAACAGCTAAGTTCTAGCTATCTCCCAGGTCGCGGAAGACAATTCTCATCAGAGTATCATCAGCACGGTATCTAGTGAAGGTGATGGCGAGTGGTCACGTTAGGTGGCGCAGCGATCGATACCACCGCAGTATCTAATTCTAGATCCGAACAAAACTCTGATTTTGATATGCCCTTATCTCGAGTTCATAGGAATTTATTTGGCTAGCTCATGGCTTCCTGATGGAACTAAAAAGAAACCTGGACAATTCACAAAGCACAGGTTAAACACATCCAGACAGTTAAACATAGGTTATGCGGGTACTAGATACCTCACTGATATACTGAGTACAATCAATTACATACAGGGTATAACATAAGGGGTGGATCATCAATTTCCATTGGGTTTATTTTTCATGATGTTTAGGATTTTTCATGCAAGTAGTTTTTAAAATAGTTTGCAGAAAACTTTTTTGAACCGCTGCGCTGTAAGGTAATGTAAATATTCGATTTTGAAAAGACATTTGGCTATAATTATCTTATTTGTATTTTTTATAAATTTAAGACTCTGATTGGTAAAGGGGTACCAAAGGCCCACTATCGATCTTGTTTAAACAGCGTCTGCGATTTACACAGATCCTGTGTAAATCGCAGACGTAATATTTTGGCTGCAATTGCAAAATTCAGTCTTAAAACTGATTTTTACCAAAATTTTACGAAATTACAATTAACATTTGAACTAGTGAATATCGAACATACTCCATGTATGTTCGATATTTACTGGTTAAATCAATAGGTACTGAGCTCCTCCACCCCCCCCCTAGCTACCGATGATCCGCCCTTTATGTTGCACCCTGTATATCGAGTTATTATCCCCTAAAACTACAACTAGCTACTACTAAAACTACTACTGTAGTAAGCAATGTGGATGAGTTTACAAACAGTAGCACGTAGTAAAGCTATACGTCGACAGAGTGCAGCGGGCCCGTTCCAGGCCAGCGAGCCGTGATGTCCGTGTAATTGAGTTATGCCCAAACCTGGCGGGTCAAGGGCGGGTCGGGACAACGCAGCGGATGCGCACTAGTATGCTAATGGAACGAGGTTCTAAGTTAAACTATCACTAAACTATAAAAAGACAAACTAATCTATAATAATTATAAAGAAGCAAGATTTGATTGTTTGTTTGTTCGTATTGAATAAGCTCCGAAACTACTGAACCGATTTAAAAAAATATTTCCACATTAAAAAGCTTACTTTTCAGGGAGTGACATAGGCTATATTTATCCCGAGATTCTCATGGAACGGGAACTACGCGGGTGAAACCGCGAGGCGCTGCTAGATATTTTTAAAACGTTTCTTTAACTGAAGAAGTTGTTTTATTTTCTAACATTGTATTTTTGCTTGTGTTTTGTACTAAGTAGATACAACGTACGGATTAAGCTAATAGGAAAGCAAACTCGAGCTAAAATATAACCTAACAGGTAGATACCTACTTAAATTTAAATAAGTTCCAACTTTAGATTTTTTCATATATATGAACTGTTTTTTACGTTCTTTGAGAAATAAAGAATGTAACCCCTATGCAAGCTAACACTTGGAATAGTAAACCAAACTTTAAAATATCGAAGACCATAAAACTTAAACAGGTAGGTAGTTAAAATTGTCCGTTGAAATCATGGAGGTCTATATGAAGGAATGGTTACATTGCGTGTAAAGATTTACTGCGCTTTTAAGCAGAATCAGATATAAAAACTCGATTCAGTAACATTCGGCTGAAAGAGAAAGTCACCGAAAATCACGCAAGATACGCGTTCCGAGTGACGGTGCAGGACTGAAACGGATTGACGAGACACTTACGCATACACGGAAGGACCTTTCTTTCCTACGTGAGCACGGCTTGCTCTCTACAAGAAAGAAATGTCTGTTTTTGAAAATACCATTAATAACATACCTCTTTAGAAAATACCTTTACCCTAGTTATCATCGTCGTTCCGTCTATATTTTTTGTGCACAGTGGTGCTCGCTGGATTTGATATTTTTGCATGCCATCTTGCTCTTTTTCAGCAAGCTCACCCTCCTAACAAACCGAAAAATCAACGAATGTTCTACAGATAATAAAATGCCAATAAAGCAAGGTTACAGCAACAGATGCCCTACTGCAGAATGTCGACAGTGTGTTCAATGTTGGCTAGTTTCCACGAGGCGGACGTTCTAGCCTCATGCAAAGAGAATCGGGTATTCGCTCCTATGCGAGCCGCTCGGCTAATCAAGTACAACGGAAACGCTGCTGATGACGTACGGAATGTAGGCAAAGCCAGTTTCCTTAAGCGGAAATTAATTTAGGCACATTAACGTGGAAGTCATATAGCTGGACATATGCTCTAAAACGCCTCTGAAGGTATTTTATGCACACTAATTGCAACTTAAGCCTAATCTTATCGGTACAATAATGCAATTTTTTCCACTTTTCCCTTTCCTTTAACTTCTTTTTACGGCATGACAACGGCTTTCTCCTTGATCTCATTACCACTCATTGAGTTAATTCTTGGTTTTTCCCTTCCTTGTACTTTCTTTCTGCTACTTTTCCTTCTATGATGTTTTATTTATGAATATGTCATGTCCTATAAGATGTCAATTAATTCTTCCACTTCTGTTTTGAACAGAAGCCAACAGCTCCTTATTAGTAACCTTCTCCGTCCAGCTAATCCTTTACTCCAGCACCACATTTAAAACACCTCAGTCCTCTAAGAATCCTCAAACAATACTCTAAGAAAAAAAATGCATAACTTGCATCTAACTAAACACGATGTATTTTAGGACTCATATATACGGACTGCAAGGCTGCATCCGTCGTCAACCTCAACAGCCTCCCCCTAATAAGCGTTTTATTGGCGTTTATCTCATTGGGGGTAATGCCCATAATCCCCGCCCCCCGCTGTTTATCCCTGAGACGCCTCTTACGACACCTACAGGAAGAGTTAATCCAACTCATCCTATGAATTCGAGATATGACCTGCATGGAACGACATGGAAGGAAAAACTTTACTTTTTTCCTGTTAGACATAGCGGTCTAGGCGCGCATTATATGTCTAATATCTAAAAAGGCTGGATTCGATCAAAAATATAATATTCCAGTGTAACCAGTGTTATTTATTTTATTGTCCTTATTCATTCAACATCGTGAGACTGCACTACGGCATCATTCAACCAAAGATTTAAATCGTCAACAATCTTCATGATTTTCTTGAATGGAAAGGTTTATACCGATACCGGATGATGAATTGGAAAACGTAAGTAAACTTTGACAGGCAACAAATACATAGGTAATGGAAAAACACATGAATGACAGTAACCAAGTGAGGCAAGAGTAGTTTTAGTTAACGAGCTAACCTCTAATCGGGGGTGCCCACCCCGACCATTAGTGTGGTAGCTTTAACTTTCTACAAATATTGATAGTGAGTGAGGAATTCAAATGACGGATTATTTTTATGGACGTTTAAAGGTTTCTATCCCATCAGAACTGAGGGCCTAGACAATGTAACAATCGATGTCGAAAGCGATAGTAAAGTCTAAAAATGTATGGGATACATATGCCTTAGATACGAGTATGTCACGTGATAAGTTTCGAATTTTCCCTACGAATCTTTTAATTGTTTTCGATTTGCTTTATAGCGAATGCAGGTTGGCTACGCCCTCTGATGTTTTATGTATAGGGATATATATGAAATTATTATATATATGAAAATATCTGCGGAAACTGCCGTCAACAAATATGTAGGTACTGGTCTTCATTATGAATGCGAACCTTGTTTGTGTTGGAAGAACACCAACGTTTCATCCCTTAACGAGGGACATCTTCAGGGTGAGTGCGGTTCTGGACGCGCGCGTACCGCATCCCTTCGAGCACTGTACTGGTCTATCAAGGCCTGTTCTACATTTTCATATCTTTTTTGTAAACCTTGCTGTACATTTCTCCAAAATTTTGAAAATAAACAAATATGTTATTCGTACCTACATCTCTGCAACATTTCAGCACGATCCGTTTAGCGGTCTTCGCGTGGAAAAATAGAATGAATCAATGAAAGAATGAACCACCGAAACTTTCACATTTATAATATTAGTGTAATATGATTGTGTTGGTGGTTGAGCTAACATTAGACATTACTCAGGTGAATAAATCTTGCGGTTTGTGGTCACAGTTTTAGAATAGATTCAGTTACTGTGTAAGTGTGTAAGCGTAAGATATAAGACATTATTATTGATTGATATATATCTACTCTACCGTTAAGATTTTTTCTTTAGGAAGACAACATGCATTGTTGCCTTCCTAAAGAAAGATGGCTAACAAGGCCACAGTGTATAACAAAAGTTATGAAAAAGAAGGCAAAAGTTTGTCAAGATGTATGTTTGAGCGCTAACAACGCCAAAACTAGTTAACTTTTGCAAGAAATGTTACACATACTTTTTTATGTCAAAAAGCGTGTGCGTTATGCAAAAGTTGAACCTGAAGTTCATAAAATAGACAGACGACAGAGCATTAAATAGTAAGTAGATTATAATTTTTATGTTTTCCGAGAGAATGCCGAGATACCACTCTAAAGCCCGTATTGTAATAGTTTGCTCAGTCATAGATATCTGCTTAAGTAATGATTTTCTATGGAAAAAGCGCAACTTAAGCATAGATCGATGACTGAGAATAGTTTCAAAATACGCGCTCAGAATTCCCCTGGCCATTTGCTATTAAGTCTTTAAATAGTTGGCATAAAATGAAACCATAAAGTTTCAAAAAGCATTTCCGCAAAACCGGAAGTGGCTTTTTCACGGCCTCACCGTTAAAGTTTAACGTTAAATACACGATGCAACATTTTATCTGTGTTTAAAACGGCAAATTTACTTAAAGTAGGGCAATGCGTCTCGTACACGCGAGCTAGAACAAAACGGTGTGCTGTGCCTTAGCGATAAGAAACTTTTTATTTTAACGTGCTCACGAAAAGGAGTAAACTATCTCGAAGGACCAAAATGAATACCTACTCCCAGCATTTCCCAAGATTTATGATTACTAATCCTCAACCTCAACCTTAATAGCCTTTATTGGTCCACTGCTGGACGCAGGCCCATAATCCCCACGCTGATTACTCAATTAATCATACATTTTCTAATTTGTGTTATCTTAAGTACTAATAGGTATTTTACTATAGAAACTTTCGTAGTTTGACGAATTCATTATGAGTGTAAACGGGTTAACTACGAATGACTCACACGACGAGGAGACGGGGACAGGGTTTGAACAACTATAGATCACAATAGAAATAATGAAATATAAAATATAGATTGTTCGATTGTTTCAATTCACACAGCATTATCTAGGCCCAAGCTAAGCAGACCTTGTGTTATGGGTACTAGATAACTGATATACGTATTACGCTACCCTACTGCCTAGACAGTTTTTTTTTATTATACATAAAAATCATCCAGAACGTCCTGAAAAATATCTAGAGATCGTACACACATTTATCTTGAGGCGGGAATCGAACCCGCAACCTCCTGCGTCGCAGAGGCGGACCGACCTTCGCCTACGCGCGGTAGGTCACAGAGGTCGTCAAAATACAAGCTCTCCGTAGAATTATAACGTAGGTTCTAGGGCTTGCGCATATGTGTTACGGACAGCTAAATTACTCTAACATGTTTCGAACTAAATTACCTATAGCTCGGTATTTCAATGAATCTAATAAAATTGGCTAAAACGCCGCTTCAGCAGATTGAGTTTTAGATTGAAACCACTTCAATGAATGGTTGTTGTTGAATCTGTTTCAGAGATAGATTGAAATGCAAAACTTAAAGGACAGTATAGGAATAGTACATTATAGGTACATCTAGACGAGAAAGAGCCCAATTCATATCGAGTGTGTCATTTGGGTGGTTGAGGTTTGACCTATTAAAAAAATAACCATAGCTAACGGTTAATATTTAAAAAAAAATATCTTGTTAGATATGGATTTCCATATACTTTTCTCACCCGCTTAACGCGTGAGAAATGAAAATCTATAGGGTTTTCCCTGCCGCATTTGCGTACGCTTGCAAAGACATACTTTCTACCTTGTGTTTGGAAAAGGAATAAGCAACTTTCAAAGCAGGTGTGGTATAAATATAATTAACCTGTATCCAACAAGGTAGGTTCAAAGAGGGATCATTTTTGTTGACAATTCCTCAGTAACACCATACAACAAGCTCTGTTTACTTTAGTGATGATGTAAATTGTCCAGAATTATTTATTTTATTCCTCAGCGAGGAATGTGTTAACTTTACAAGAGAATCGCGTCCGTGCGGATCGGACAGAACAATTACTGAATGCTCACAATAAGTTTTTAATTGTGATGTGCGTAGCTAAAATAAACAAAGCAGTAAGTTCCCACGCTTTAATTAATGACGTGGTTGGAGCTAAATATGAACTTTTATTATAAAACAAGTTAAAGTTCAACGAACCTAAGTAAACTAGAGTGAGGGCAATCCTCCGCGTTTCCGCAAAGAACGTAAACGAAATCAAATCAGCTCGGAATGGAAAGGTTTTTGCTTTTAGGTTCTGCAGTGTTGTAAAGTGTATCAGTCAGAGAAATTGCAGGGAGATAGAGAGAACTACATTATATTGGGTTGTTGTACATTTGGCACCAAGTAAATTCGTCTCATTTTTGTACACTCCAAACATTGAAAGTATGCGTTATAGGTACCAGTGGAGTAGGTACACAGTTTACTCAAGGATGGAGTGATGTGTGCAAATAATAATAGTTTTAGTAAACACTAGCAGCGCCCGGTTTCACCCGCGTAGTTCCCGTTTCCGTGGGTATTACGGAATAAAATATAGCATAATGTCACTCCCTGAAAAGTAAGCTTTTTAATGATGAAAGATTTTTTAAATTGGTGCAGTAGTTTCGGAGCCTATTCAATACAAACAAACAATCAAATATTTCCTCTTCATAATATTAGTATAGATGGACAGGACATAGCATCATCTAGTCAAAAAGTAAGCCTCGTATTTTGAAAGCTTGGTCCTTAGAGCCGGATGGTATGGAAACGAAATTAGGGAACTGTTTTTCTTTATTTAGCTTATGTAGCTACAAAAGTATTTAAAGAAAGAAAACATTCTTTAAATTGTGAAAGATAAAACAGGAAAATCAAATTTTTATTGCTTGAAGGATCAGTACTTAAATTAATGTAATAAATTGAGACAGATATGTATTCCGATCACAAAGCAACCCAAGGAACCATGTCGACCGAGGCAAAAGTAAAAGCCTCGAGGCATGTGCTTACTTTCATCAGAACTCGCTTATTTAACCGAGACCTGAGTGCTTCTTTGATATGAAACCTCATTTTTTCAGCAAGAACTCCTACGTTACTTTTGAGTCGCAAAGAGAATAATTTGTGGCGTTTCGGCTGAATAGTTACAGTTTTTAGTAGAGAGGCGTAACTTTTGTGTCAGTGAACCGAGGTTTAGCTTTGTGGAAACCTATTTTATTTATTTTAATGAAACGGAATATTTTAATATTCATTATTCAAAGAAAAATAGACGTAACCTAGTAGTAGGTAGTTTATTTGACGAAGTTATGTTGTTTATTTAGGTTTAAATAAATCCAGTTTATTGTCCAACCAAAACAGTCGGTTGAGAATAATATTAGCTGTTATCTCCTTATCTCCTATCCTCACGCTGGGCATGCAGGTTGGGATCGCACTTCGGTGGTAGAATTATTCTACAGGAGGCAGTGCTGCCTGCCCCCCGTGGATATCCTTTAGTCGCCTCTTACGAAACCCGCGGAAAGAATTGAGTCGAGTAAATTGTTCAATTACATGTTATTATTTCTAAAAAAATCGTACATATAGAATCTTTACTATGTGTAGGTATTTACCTAATACCAATGCAATAAGGTACCCTTTTAAAATCATCCACACCATAACGCCGCGTCAAGTCAACCGTAACCGCTTTATACCATAGCGTTTAGCATCGCAACAGCAGTAAGAGTGGAAAAACAACATCACGAAGGGAACATAAGTTACCCGCTAATAGCAACAAGCAACAAATGCTAAGCGGAAGCCCATTCAGAGAGATTGGAGTGGAAAATAAAGATGCGTAACCACCCCGCCGATACCCACCCAAAGCCTCAACACAAAGAAACGGTAAGGATTGAATACCACCTCACACCCGTTTGCACATCAGATTTTCACTACAGGGATTCTATTTCTCCCGTCTGTTATGTAAGAAAGGACTTTTCTTTGAAGAGGTTTTGGTAGCCTTTATTATAAGACGACGAAACGTTATGCATGTAAGTAGCTATTTTAGTAACCGTCTGTATAGAATAAGTGACTTGCCTTAAAACACACCTGGCCTGTTAGAACACAACATTGAAAGGCAGGTAAAAATGTTTTCGGACGATTACATTTTTGGTGAATTTTGTAACTTACGAACCTGTAGATAGCCCAATTACATATTGGTGAGTGATTATAAATTAAAGATCTTCTTGACGTTCAAATGATGCTATTTCCTTCACTTTTCTCTCTCCAATACCCTCGGCTGCGCCTCGCGCCTCAAATGATACTCGGTAGGAATTGGCCACTTTCTCAACTATGAGTACAATCTACTATTGCTTCTTTAGACGACATGGTAGCGACTTTATCCTTGATCTGACTTTACGAATCATATCCCAAGAGAACCCCACTCACCCTTAAGATGTCCCTCGTTAAGGGAAGAAGGTGAAACATTGGTGTTCTTCCAATACAATAAGGTGTATAGTTAACCCGATTACATCCGTAATAAATTCGTCAAACCACGATAGTTTTTATAATAAATTATACTTTATTTGTACTTTATCTATTTAATACTAGAAGCACAAATGTTCGGAACCGTAGCCAAAATTTTATCCCCAAAGAAAATGTAAGCCAATGTATGATAAAACAAAATTAAAATTAAGAAATTGTATAATTGGATACTACTTAATGTACTAACGAGTGAAGCCAATTTCATTCCAAAAGTACTTTATTAATAAGAACCTCGCCAATGTTAGGTATCAAAGGATAAAATAGCAAACAAATAGATTCTACGTGTGTTGTGTTGTGTGCGGTAGCATCTAGCAACTGTAAACGAGCTACGTGCCTATGCCTACCTACCCTACCTACATACAGACAGACAGTATTGCCAGTCTGGTTCCCAAGCCTTACGCTACTTTTTATTGCTTTTCTCAAAGCTTTCAGCCGAGAATAGCTATATTGCCCTCCAATTTATGGAGACTACGCAAAATAGCTTAGAAGTTCGAACCTCGTTTAGAATTTATATAAACTACTTATAAGCCAGGCGTATCCAAAAGATAAATCATGCAGAAATGCATATTATTATCATAAACACGATAAAGTTTCCGTTGGTATTGGTAATGTAACATAACATACGTACATTTATGTGTCATTCTACTATGAGAGTCGATTCGCACACGTAAATATTAACTTATTTATCCTTAAGTATTAATAACTTATCCTGTTTTAAATATCAAGCAAGCGATATACCTACATATATATTCCTCATTTTGTACTCTATAATGTACGTAATAACAGCTAAATGTATATGTTTTATTCACCATCACGTAATCCTTTTGAATTACCTATTAGTTCGGCTCGGAACAATGCAATGGTGACCTTTTACGAACGTGC
This sequence comes from Eupithecia tripunctaria, assembly GCA_955876795.1. Classification (NCBI taxonomy): domain Eukaryota; kingdom Metazoa; phylum Arthropoda; class Insecta; order Lepidoptera; family Geometridae; genus Eupithecia; species Eupithecia tripunctaria. The sequence goes on along the minus strand of OY041611.1, from coordinate 15,750,669 downwards.
TATTCATTTTAATTTTATCTGTGCCGACCATACACCCTTCGATCACTTGAGAAGATAATTATAAGAAGATAAAATATTGAAAACTATATGAATGAAGATATGGACGTTACTTTGCGGAATTCTATTGCAAATATAAGGATGATTTTTTTTTTGTAACAATTCCGCAAAAACTTTCTACGATACGATCTAACAAATTACGAGTATACAAAATAAAATAACATCTATCAAAATAAGTCGTCAACTAGTTTCGTCTCTCCACGATTAAATTAATAGTATTTTCTTCTCTGGTTATGAAATGTTGTGATTTAGTATGCTCTAAACATGCTCTAAATAATACTACACTCGAGAGCAATGAATCCGGGTCACTTAAAGAATGTTAAAAATCTCGGAAACTAAAAATGATAGGTTAATGCAATAAATTGTATTTAATAGACAATGTAATACTCCTTAAATGAAAGTAAAAAAAATATGAGTCACCATACATTTTATTAACACAAAATTACATAAAGAAAAAAACTGCTGATCTCTCCTTAAAACAAAAATAGGAAACATGAAGTTTTTGAACTTTATTACGATTTTCTTGAATTTTAATACTTCGTATTGCCTCCTCGTGCTTCCATTACTGCGTTAACGCGGTTTGGCATGCTGTACACCAAGCTCCTTATACGATTTTGGGGAATATTCTCCCATTCCTCTGTGAGAGCAATTTTGAGCTCACGAAGCGTGATTGGGGGAGGGTTTCGTTGTTTTACGTATCTGCCTAGCTCGTCCCAAGCATGCTCGATCGGGTTGATATCCGGGCTGCGCGCTGGCCACTCCATACGAGTAATGTTCATCTCTTGAAGGTAGTCATTCACAATCCTACCTGTATGAGGTCGGGCATTGTCATGCATAAATATAGCATCCTCACCTAAATTGACCATAAATGGACCAACGTGATCATTGAGGATTTCTTCCACATATCTTACGCTAGTTAAAGAGCCGTTTTCTATGATCACCAGCTCTGTGCGACTTTCAGAAGAAATTCCGGCCCACACAAGTACAGACCCACCACCGTAGGCTACTTTTTCTTCGATGCATGCTTGCTTGAATCTTTCCCCTGGTCTTCGATACACTCTGTGTCTTCCATCGTGCTTGTAGAGCATAAATTTTGATTCGTCGGAGAACATAACTTTTGACCAATCTTCAATACTCCAATTTACGATTTTTAGGATTCTTTAAGTGACCCGGATTCATTGCTCTCGAGTGTATTATGTAAATCTCTTATACTTAATAGGATTATTTAGAGCATACCAGGTAGTTACCTATAAGATTAAATACTAAATCGCCAACATATTTTATTTAAAAAAAAGCGCAATACCTATATATTTTATGTCAACAATAAAATTGCATAAATCTGTAAGCAACGGCCGGGCTCCGCGCCTCTTCGTCGTAAAAACGATCGTAAGTAAATATTTATTTTGCGCATTATTTACCGAACAATTTCGTACAATAATGAAAATCGGATAGTTGCAATTACGTTGTGTTGCCATCGATCAAAAATTTCGCCGGCCGCGAAATTTTTGATCGATGTGTGTTGCACATTAATTTAAACGCTTCTCTGCTTATAAAACATCTGAGTGCGAATAAAACCTGTTTAATCTCCGAAAAAGGACTCGCACGATGTTCTTGACCGAGATTCTCCACGGCGGCAAGCCGAGTTTGCCAGCCACATACAAATATTTACGCTCGCTACTCGGGGATTTTCGACATTCGGCTTCGGCTTCGACCAGAATATTGGAGATTAAATAATAAACATTACATAAAATGAATATAATCAGCTGCGCCCCGCGGCTTCGCACGCATTGTACCTATGGAAACTTTTACACTGGTAAAAAGGATTTCTTAAAATAAGAAAGAGCAGATTCTCAAAATATTTGGTAGATTCAAAACCATATTGACTAAGATTAATAAAGTATTTTTACTTTAAAAATACTACTTTTCTTGTTCTGATACTATGTTATTCTCAACTTTGTTCTAATATTTAGAGAAATATCTTCATTTCAAGACTTTTTTGTTTATAATCCTATAATTAGACTTTACTTAGAATAAGAAATGTTATTTTCTTACACTAAATTATTTTTTTCTTAAATAAATCACAAATTTCTTGGATGAAGATGTATGTATCGTAAGAAAAGATTCCCTTAAATTAATAACGAATATATTAAATCTGAAGAATAAATTATTTGTAATTGTGAATCTGGTAGGTGCAAAGTTTACCGAAATTATAACGAAATTATATCTAGATGTGTCAATTGTGACCGAGCTCTAGATCGCGCTGACGAAAACGCAGGGTTCGGAACGACCTCCGGAGCCTGGTTTTTATTTTGTGAACCGTAAACCTTAAACAGTCGGATTATATCCTCTCCAGTGATTTAACCATTGTTTCAATTTTGGAAGTCCAAGCTGATCCCACCTGGTTAGGGGAGTCCATCGGGACCACAGGAAGCGGGCACCGAATTTAGTTGGTTTGGCAACGTAGTCGGCAACGCCATTTTGTCGAGCCCCCCTCACTAACACCAGAAATTACTATTCCTAACAAATTAATTTGTTGATTAATGATAATTATATTATTACTTCAATAATATTTTATCTATGTATGAAAAAAAAAAATTCACTCGAAGACCGGACTCTCTTGACTACACGAACAGCTAGTCTCTTATGTTAATTAATTTTTTTCTTGGATTGAATGTTTTTTTCTTGAAACAAAGAAATATATTTAAGACGATTTTTTACTAATTAGAAGTGAATATTCTCTAACGTCTATAGGGAGAGGATCATTTTCTTGGATCTAATAAGGTTGCTTTGATGCAAAGTAATTTATCTTTTTTCAAGAAATCTGTTTTTACCGTGTAAAGGTGATTTTTATCCCACGGGAACTGATTTATGAGATATAAAGTAGCCTATGTTTGATTCCAGGATTAGAATAACCTGAATGCAAAATTTCAGTCCGATCCGTTCAGTGGTTTTGGCGTGAAGAAGTGACAAATATCCATACATCCATAGAAACTTTCGCATTTATAATATAAGTGTGATTAGTGTGATATCATCACGATAGCAATCCACTTTTACAGTGTACCATGCTACGTTACGCTTGGAACTAACTAATATGCGAACTCCCTGATGAATAATAATTACCTACCTACTTACTACAAATATTCATAAATATCCCGCTATAAGTGCTTTTAGCAACAATAAACTGTTACGTTTATGAATTAATACTCGTATAATCATCATAACAAAAATCTAATAGAGAAAACCACTCCGAATCGGCGACGAACGTACGTATTACGTACCTATTTACTCGACTCCAACACATCATGAGTCAGCGAATGACGTCACCAGCCATAATTCGTGACCGAGCCGCGATTTGAAACTAAACACCGGTACGAAATCATGTTACATTAGAGTTAATTGCGTTATGTGCCGTCGACCGATGAGTTGCCTTTACGAGGACCATGTGGACTGCAAGGATCATAAATGGACTGTGGATGTGGACTCGTTAAATATGTGCGATGTTCCATGCAGAAAGATCAATAAGAAGATGAGAACTGCCACCGTAGAGCTCTGAGGAATGATCTCCAGCTTTGGATTTGCACAGATCTAAAACTGAGAAGAAATATTGAAACAGAAGAGAAGGCGTCAAGACGCGTTTTGGTGATGCCTTCGTCCAGCAGTGGACTTTATTGTAAACTAGTGGTGACGAGAGCTACATAATTTTATGCCGAAATGACAAAATAGCTTCGCATGCGTTGCTTTATAGAAACGTTTTCTATTGCATGGAAACTGATTTATGAGATATTATATGAAAGTAGCATGTTTGATTGCAGGATTAGAATTACCTGTATGCAAAATATCAGACCGATCCGTTCAGTAGTTTAAAGCATTAGCATAATATTAGTGTGATTAGTGCTCTTAAGAGCGCCACACTAAACTTTTGGAAGCTCCGACGCTCTATACTTCTGCAGCGCATTCGAGCAAACAGTTCTGGCCAATCCTAGCAACATTGGAACTAGGTTACCTATACTCACCGCACCTAGTTCCATGTCTCCAGTACCGCGTACTATAAAATATACATATACCACGAATTCCGAGAACCTCTTAAAACACAAGCTATCGCCTGGCTGCACCAAACAATCGCCTTAATGGAACTCGCAACTTTAATTTGGAGTCAACTTTAGTAAATTACTTTTACTTTCTCAGAAATGTACTGGTTTAATAATTGTTGCGGGTGAAATGTGGCTAATGGAGAGCATTTCGATGGTCTACCTAGAATTAGACCAAGGAGAAAATAATTAGACCTTGTGGTTGTGAATTATTGAGATATATCGCAGCATTGCTGGATATAAAGCTTGAAAGGATGTCGATTCTTACGATTTATTTTGAACTTTAACAAAGTACACCGTTGTTTATCCTTGATAAAAAATGTCGTCACAAAAACTTGTGTACAGACAACCAACAAGCCCTGCTCTAGTTTTGAGAAAATGATAGTCATATGATTTGGCGTTCATAGGAGCGGGACAGAGCATACGTTTTTGTAACGGCGCGGCGTAGCGTAGGCGCAAAAATCAGAGAGTCAGAGTCAGAGTCAAATCGTGTATTTCTTTAGACTTACGAAATAAGCACTTAGACAAGTCAAATTTTTACTATATAAAATATTTTTTTTGTATATTTACACGAAAACTACTCCACTTATGAAAAAAACCCAACCGAGGAACCAAAGAATTAGTAATTACCTACAAATCAAAACAAAAATATTTTCTATAGACCGCAGGGTTTCCGAGATCTAGACCAAACTAGGTGCAAAACAGTGCAAACAGTGTTTCATCTTTTGTTTAACGAAATTTTTTTAATGAATCGTGTTTACACAACCAAGAAATCGAATACTGTTGAATTTTATGTAGTTTTTTTCCAAGGGGATCCCGTGAAAACTGAGATAGGCCTATGTTTTGTAAAAAATCTACTAGATTCGAGCCTTAAAATGTTCAGTATCTTTATAGCTAGTTTGTTACCTCGTAAATTTGACTAAGAGCACTCTGTAACTATGAGGCCCGCATGCTGCACTAAATCTGGAATTAAAATATCGCTTTTCGCGGAAGAGAAGATAATATATATATAACCAATGGTTTATCAATATCAAGATAGCATTATCTATGTGTATAAAAATTGTATTGGTCTGATAAAAAGAAACGCTATCGGATATAACTACTTATATCTATTTTTCGCATGACCTACGAAGCGTCCATATCAATGTGGCGAATACGGTTTAGTATAACGCTTATTGATAAAAGGTATAATAAAAGCTACCTGTTTCATACCGGCTACTTTCTTATGAATAAGCTGGCAATCTTTCCAATTCATCATTATATTACCTAAAGCAGGGATTTAAAAAAAAATGATGATTAATCCAACTTCTCTGATAAAATCTGAAATACAATCAGTTCTAGTAAATTATCCTGTATCCCTCAAGGGTAAACCCAATTTGATAAAACATTTTCCTTTTGAAACTTGTAAATTTCGTTGAGTTCGTCAGAAGCTTGGGACTTCTGAGATATTCTGCATTGTACAACTTTTATGTATTTTCTGAGCTCAGACCTTAGCTACTGTACAACAATTAACCACGAAGAAAATAGATGTAAACTTATTGAGATAAGTTAAATATTGCGTTAGAAATGAAAACGAAGTTCTATGCAATGTTCGCCGGCTAAACAAAATACTTCTAGTATTATGATAATATCAAAAACATCTGGCACGCTTGTTTAATTAAGTGAATCACCGCCGTGCGCGATAACAATACACAAATCCAATTCCCCCAGTAATTACTTATCTCGGAGATTCCGACGCACGCGTTCTCTCTTTTTATACTAAATCTTGTTTATTCTACGGCCAGAGACGTGGCAGCTGTTCCGTACTCTGCCGCCGAGATAAAAGATTTCATTCATGTGCGCGTGCCACATATGAGGGACGATACATTAACTGTATAAGTGGATGATTCAATGATGCTGGATGGAATGCCCTATCTGATGAGCGGCGCAATACTATTGGTCGAATGCTTTCCGATTATTCTAAAGTAAAAGGTTTGTATTGTGGTTTTAATGTTACGCGAGCCGTCGGGGAAAATCTCTTTGAAATCGAATGAATCCGAGGGGAATTTGGATAATCTAAATTAAGAAACTTATTGTTCAGAATATAGACAACCTAAAGTAGGTAAGCTATGTTCGTGGTACAACCACGAAACATTTTGGATGTTCAGTATCGATCCCGTTTATCAGCACAGAACACAGCAATGTAGCCGAATCTGAACGCTGGCAATGTAGACTGAATACATTTAGCCAAATGTAGAGTAAACAGCTATACAGACACGCAATTTGAGGCCATTTGTGGTGCAGCTCGGATTAAATTCAGCGAATTTTGCAGCTTACAGCCGAATAAATAGCTATAATCAGCGTAAAGGAAAGCGCTATAAGGTAAAGCAGATGTTATGTTGATAATGGTGCTTATAAGCAGCCTTTCACAAAAGCGTGAAATTGTATCATCATATAAACCATAGAGAACGTTCAAAGCTTTTTTATTTTAGCAATATTTTAAGACTAAACCATCAAAAAACGTTTTGGCGTGAGTGAGTTACATGCCACCGCCGTTTAGCCTCGCCAGTAGACCGTCGATCATTGATCCTGGTGAAGCCCAAGTTATGTTTGTACTGTGTTCCTTTATTTATACTATGCGCCTGGGTATATTTACTCTAGGTATTTCGTTATTGCGAGTTTTCCCGTGCGAAATAAGATTAAGGAACGTTTGTCTCATGTCAAAAAATAAGGTGGATGCGGACCAAGTTTTAACTCTTCAAGACGCGCTTTTTCAAGTCTTCATGACTCTGTCTCGTTATGTGACCAAATTCAAAACAGACATTCAAAACAAACAAGTCATTGTTACCTGACCAATCAATTGGAATGTAACTAATAAATGCTCGTCCAGTATCGATCAAGGTATACGCACAATGATTGAAGGCGTCCAGGATAAGATTAATTAGAAGAAGTGGCAAGTCCGCCCGGTTGCAAACCAACACCGCCCCTAGACGTGGAAACAAGGAACAGGATTTGTCTTCTACGAGCTGTTAATCAAAACTCAGAAAAGTAAATCAGACCTAAGTATACTTTTATGGATATTACGACGAAGGCATGACATCACAGCGCATTAAAATAAATATTGTGTACCACCGCGAAACATTGTTTTCCTTTTATCGATGGTGCTAAACGTGGAAACACGAGCGTGTAAAGCATGTTATGCCCGCAGTGTACGAACGAGTATTTCCGAATTAAACGGGCTTTTGGTATTTTTCAGAAAATGCGGTAAACAGTGCCTGAAGGGAAGGTAGGTACCACATTGCTGTTAACAAGTTTACCCGTTAAACTTATCCGAGGCTTTATTTATCAAGACCATAGCGTATCTTGCTATTGATTGGTAAATTGTAAATGAAACTTCACACCACCTCGCGAGTGTCGCTAAGCTTACACTGAAAAGTGCTCCAAAATTTGACGTTTAGCGAGAGATTGAGTGAAATTCTCCGTTCCACAAAGGCTCATCACATTTTTAGCCTGCTAAGCCAACTCGTAACCTTTTAGGCAAAAGGGGTCCTACGTTTTTGTGAGACAGCCGTAAGGAACAACAAATTGTTAAGAGGATCCGTCGTCAAATTAGTTCGCCCACCTAATTTTGGAGATGAAGATTGAAACAAAAAGTTCTAAGAGCTTTCCTCTGTTACAAGCGTAAAGTTTCCAAATTGAATTGCCTATTTTAAATGCTTAACTTTTAGACCACGGCCGCTCAACATTTTGTTATTGGGAATAATATTGGTGAAGTTTTAACTCATACGGGAATTATTTCAGATCTCATATAGGTTCACTAAAGTTTGGCGTTTTTAAACCCGAATGTCGAAACGAAAGATTTTACTCAGATCTTAGTATTGGCGTTTGAGGAAATAATATGTATCTAGAATCTAGTACCTACAGGTACATGTGTACTAAAAACGAAAAATATTTAGCATTATAGTGACTTCGACAGGTGCCGAAATAAGATCGGCAGATAACTGTCCCGAACATCGCGATACGGCCTATATTACCTTGCTAATAAATCTCGGATATACTATTATTTTTCTGAGTATTTTTCAGATAATAAATTTACGCGACAGAATATTAAATTTTTAGGTACCGAGTTACTTAATTACAAGTACTTAAGCTTTTTCGAATCACATATTTGACAGCAAAAAAAAATTAACTATGAATCTTTCTACTGATTATGAACAACAGGAATTGAAATTCTTTTGGGAAACTGCGAGAGTTTATCGCTAGCCTTTGGCAAAGTTTTGCTGCAATCATTATAAGTTTGGGTCGAGTTCCGCCATCGATTGTAGCGGCCTAGTCGGGCCTTGACACGAGACCATGGAGATTGTTTGCTTTTACTTTTCTCCGACTTTTCTTTTAGAAAGATCACAAAGGTCCTCCCATCAGAACCTGGGGATCAATTCGAACGATTCATTTAGTGGACTACTCGTGGATGTAGGTAGGTAGCTAACGTACCTACCTACCATTATTTTCCTGGATTAAACCATACATTGAACCAGGAAATGATAAAGAAAACCTTTCCTATACCTAGGTTAATGAGTCTGTGCGCGCCGTAAAATATTCACAAACACGAAAGTTATTATTGAGTGCAGCTTTTATCTAATCTGTTTATCAGTTCAATATATTATTATGATCGAAACAACTGCCTACAGTCAGGTGAGATTCATAGCTCCCATAAAATAATAAAAGCTGTGTCAGCGGAACATACACACAGTGACCTGACCTAGAGAATAGAAGCATACAAAATGCAGAACCGGTAGGTAGATCCTACCTACTGCACCAAATGGTGTAATCACCGTCCAGCTGCGTCGAAGCTACCAACGTGGGCAGCAAACGAAGCAGATTACACTCGTGTAATGGTGCAAACAGATTAGATGGTCAAGGTTGCACACTGACGTAAGCCAGCAACGGCAGACACGGCTCGCTCCATCGCAGAGATCACCCGATCCAAACGAAAACGAACAAAACATGTGTCTGCAGATATCGCCAGAGTTTTGGCAGCAGCGTAACTAGGTCTCCAATGTTTTGATGACGTTGTTTTGGTATGCGCTCGAAGGCCGTGTCGCCGTTAGTTTACACAACACAGGCTGGCAGCGCGAGTCAGGTGTCGTAGCGTAGATTACGGCGGTCCCCACTCCTCGTCTCGCGTGCTGTGCGCTCGTGCGGCGCCCTGCCATTATCTGCGGGACCTTGGGCCGCGGCGCGCCACTTCACCACTCGGTACACTAACCTTTTTAATCTGGAAGTGGTCTGGGCGCAGAGTCTCCTGGATCTCTTGCTCGGTCCCGCGCGGCGCCGCCTGCACGGAGCTGCGGAACCCGTCCAGCACCCCCTTGAAAGTGAACTTCTTCATCGCGCTCGCGGTAGTCGCGTGTCCTTTGTCCGAGGGCCGGTCGCGCCGGCCGCGGCTACATCACAGCCGTCCGCGGCGGACAGCGAGCCGGTTTTGGCGGAAGGAAGGTTGCTCTCTCCCGCGCTACGAGAAACGCTACTGCGCAGGGCAGCCCGGGCCGCCGCCGACGCCGACACGCGCCCGCCACGCCGACGATCGACGAAAACTAGGCGAGGCACCGCCTCCGGAATGTACGGCAATGCGGCTCCAGCGAGGATCGATAGCTGATGCCGCGAGGAGCACAGGCGCACTGGTTCCTGTCGCGAGAAGCGTCGCGCTGACAGCGAGCCTGCCGCACACTGGCCGGAAAGAGTGCGACGCACTCGATCGATGTGCCTGGCCCCGCTCAGAAAAGAGATGAACGCATATTGCGCATGAAGGCACGTCTTGCGGAAGAAAAATTCACAGCTGATAACTAATTAGTACCGCATACTACCGTTAGGGAGCGCCAAAAAACGAAAACAATGTCAATTTGACAATTTGACAGTATGAAATGTTCTGTCAATCTTAAGTAGGTAATGTCAGTCAGTCAATCAAACAGCTGTGATGCTGAGACGCGTTTTCATTTAATTTCCCGAAATTATCTAATTTTTACAACAAATACAATAAAATTTTGGCAAAATGTATTTCAAAGTAATATTTCGAAATTTCAGGACGCTCAGTTATATTGAAGGCTGTAAAAAATTTAGAGATAGACCCTTGAGGTAAGTGCCATCCACACAACTTTTGTTGTTTCTTTTCCTGAAAATAAACTGCACCTTACCTATAATAGGTACTTTTACTCCCGCGAATTCCATAAAGTGATTCAAAATAGACAAAAACTTGATACGAAAATAGACGGTAATTTTATCACTGAATAAAAAGTTTTCTCAGTTTATTGTTTATTAATATGCCGAGACGAACACTGTTTTTTTGTACAGACAATAAATACTAGCTGCGTTTTTTGTCCACAAGTAAAAAACATTGATAAATAAGAACTTAATCATCAAAATTAAGTACTTAAATCAAAACAAGTAGGTACATACCTATCATGAATTAACCAGCATTGTTTTATCTCTATGATGTCTGGTTGTAGTCATGAACATTTGCAGGCTATACTCGGCTGCGATCATTGGAGCAGGTCTGGCAGCTCTGACCCAGTTCAAGAACAACAAAGCTCAAATGGAAGAGCTTCTGCAGATCCAACAATACATGGCTGAACCCATCACACCACTCACGGAACTCAAGAAGAACCCTGAAGATATGAAATCTCAGATGGAGATGCTCATCATGAGGATACAGGCAGAGTTCTGTCGAGCTCTAGAACAAGAGGAGGATGAGGTATGTTTTCAAGTTTTATGAGCAGAAATATGTAATATTTTTGTATTGAATATACCTACATAATTGCTAAAAATTATAAAAATTATTAGATTTTTTGAAGTTGCATGCATAAATGCATATATCCTAATTATATACTTGACAAACATTGTTATCAATTGCTCTAAGTTTTTTAAAGACACCTAACTTATCTATCAACCTCAAGAGCACTCACTGCAGTTTATAGGTCTGTGACATTCTCTCCACTCATAAAATATGTATGATAAAAAATGAGGTACCTGTCTCACTCTAGATAGGTTCTGTAAGATAATAAAAATGTTGTATTAGGCTGAGGGCAGACTTGAGTTACGACAGAAACAAGGCAGTCGTTAAAACTTTTTAAACATTTGCATTTGTTAACATAAATAACGATTATTTATCGAGTATTTAATCATACATATGTACATAGGTACAAGAGAAATACCTGATAAATAATCATTTTGAGCCTTATTGTTGGAAGATGAAAGTATGTTTTGTTGTAGGCGTGGGAGGATGAGAAAACTGTGCATGATTTCGACTTTGAAAATGATGTTTTCATAAAGTGGCCGGTAGGTGTCAATTATGTTTACTTTTGTCCAAGGTCGCATACAATATGCATGTTATAGTTTACCTAGGTGTTACATTATTTACATATGCACCAACCAAACTAAAACATACACATACCTACTCACATACATCCCTAAAATGTTTGTATTAGAATATCTACCTACTATTGCTAGGTACTGTAGGTACTATGTAAACTTACAGTATCTAGTCAACAACAGCATATCTATTATAATTACCTATTATAAAGCCCTGTATTTAGACAACAGAACTAATGTCCTGTTCAGATTACAAAACACATCACAGAAAATTCACCCCATTTGCCCTACCGCTGCTGGGTTAAGACCTAACCCCTACATGCATCATGCTCCTGGGCCAACTGGACCCTTTATTAAAGCTGCAATCGATATCTCCACCATCACATCATGCATGGTTATGCAAGGCCTTATGCTGTTGTAGCATGTTAGGTGACACCTAAACTACCTCCATCCATCTCTATCTCAGAAACAATATTATAATCTACTGCTGAACATGGGCGTCCTCTGATAAGCGTAGTAATGGGTATTATCTCTTATTTTATTTTATTTTATTTTATTTATTTATTAAGTCTCTTATCATCACATCAGAATGTAATGCCCACGCTGTCCATGGATAGGGGATCGCAGTTCGGTGGTGGTTCTTCAGGTGGTGCTACGGAACCCTAAAAACTATCTTAGAATTGTTATTATTTGAATTGCCAAAAAGCCTAGTACGCGTACTTACGTACTTACGTAGGTACTACACGTACTAATTAGTACTTATTCTGTGCCGACACCGAGTGCATGTGCACGCAGGCTGCAGTCCACAGCCACAGCTTTGTATTTGATGGTTAGACGACATTTCGCTCTCACTCATTATAACACACATAACATAACGCGCTCCATTTAATTCGACGTGGAATAACAAATGCACACGGGGCCGGCCGGCCGGTGAGATTTGGGAGAGTTTTGGGGCATTCTAAACAGCCGCGCGGGAAGGTTTGCGTCCCCACCAAATAACTCATTTGACTCCATTGTATTGTGCTGCACTAGGTTATACAAGAACAATTTTGTTTTATCTTTTATTTAACAATAAATTATATTATCTTTTTATACTGATCTCTTAATTCTTTATTGCACAAAATACCTACAAGTAATATAAGGTCGGTTCACATCTGACGGAAGATGCGTCGCGTATTATCGGTCGCGTAACGCCATATGAGAAAACATTCAACCTTTCACACATAACCGATTATGCGTTAGTGCGTCGAGCGTACAGCGTCTGTTCCGTTTCCGTCAACGTATTGTCGGTGTGCTCTGTAGATGAATGCAGAAACTAAATAGAAGCGAAATAATGTGGCAAAACGAAGTTACGCCCCACGCATCTTCCGGCAGATGTAAAAACACTCTATTTGACCGAATAGACACGACCGATCATAACGCTCAGCGCATCTTCCGTCAGATGTGAACCGATCCAAAAACAAACACCATTTAGGACTTGACGTTCCCTTCCAGCAAACCTTATTGGGAGAGAGAGTTTATAAAAGTGGGTATCGCCATTGTTCCAGGAAGCCAAATTCAAAGTGGACCGGTGGCTACGGAAGGAGGGCGGCGGTGGTATAACCTGCGTGCTGCAAGACGGACGTGTCTTCGAAAAGGCTGGCGTTAACATATCCGTGGTGTCGGGCAACCTGCCAGCCGCGGCCGTGCAGCAGATGAACAGCAGGTGAGATGACCTGCGCCTGCGCCCAGTTGAGAGGTATCATAAGTGAAAATGTGGTCAAAAAAGGTGTATGGATTTGATAAACAGAGTGTTTTTTTAACTGAGGCAGTACGGGAGCATCCATAACCATAGGACATACAGGTTTACCAATTGGATTTCTATTAAGGCGCTACTCACGTCCTACAATTTTTTTTTAAATTCTAATATGTTTTCTCCAAAACTTAGTCTAATATAAACTGCACCCGTATCTCCTCTGGTTATGGGTGCAACCTTACTGTCCTGTTAATAAACTATGTATACTTTCGATTATTGCAGCCAAGTCAACGTGTCTTCTCTATAATTTAATCTATTGTTTTAATATTTTTAGGGGTAAAAACTTGGAGGCCACGACGCTACCGTTCTTCGCAGCGGGAGTGTCAGCGGTCATCCACCCGCGGAACCCGATGGTCCCCACCATACACTTCAACTACAGATACTTCGAGGTCACGGATAAAGACGGTGAGCATTCCACCTAACATATGGATTTCTCCGATGTGGCGCGGTGGGCGCAGGTCGTTGTTTGTACGATCTGCAATTATTTGTTGTATCATCAACTTCAACTTTAATCCTTGGAGCCTCTTGAACATCAGCAGCATTCAGCGTGATGTGTGATTTAACTGCCTTTCTCGGAGGTCACAATACATCCATAAAATGAAAATACTCCCCATCATAACCAGGGTTATAACTTTATAACTTCTAATTATTTAGTGTCCGTTTACACTACACTACACACTCCTGACGCATCGACCCCGAAGCGGGTTTTTCCGATACAATCTGTACTGCCACTCCTCCGTCTAATCCGGTGCGAAGATTTGAAGTGAAGGGAAGGAAAAAATTCCTGGTCGTCGTCCAACCGGCGCTCCCAGGAAATCCCGTTGAGCTGGCCAATCTTACTCCATTTGTAGCACGTATCAAAGCCGGCGCAGCCTGTGTGATTTTGTTTAACCAATGATGTTGGGCCACTAGTTCCAAGATCTCTCAGTTCTTCGGTACCCTCCAGGATCAGTCTTCTCATCTCAATCATCACCATCATCACCACCAGCATATTCATAGTCCACTGCTGGATATAGGCCTTCCCTGATGAGCGCCATAGCGCCCTGTCTTCAGCTTGACGTGACCTGTTCATTTCCCAGGTGTAAAATGGTGGTTCGGCGGCGGCACCGACCTCACGCCGTACTATCTGAACGAAGGCGACGCGGTGCACTTCCACTTGACGCTCAAACATGCTTGTGACGGACACAACCCGACCTACTACTCCAGGTGGGATATTATTCTAATGTATAAGGCTCTGTTTCACAATTTCCGGTAAAGTGTTGATTAACTATCTAACACATACATTATTTGGAGGCATAATAGACTTATCCGCAATAAGAAACGTTGCGGTTCATACCGTTTATGTGAGAGTTCGCGCTATTTGGTAGTCGTGAAACGTAACAATGATATATATCCAACGGATAAGTAACAAATAGCTTATTTGGAACATATCCGGACATTGTGGAACAGACCCTAAGTATCACAAGTGTGGACCAAGTGTGCAGCATTGGCTGTGGAGGTAGTCGACTGAAATCGACCCTTTAAGGACTCTTATACACGGACTTCACGCCTCAAATGCGCGGATCGCAAGACAACTGTAACCTGGGGGACAGTATCGCTCACGTCCGTAGGTGTTGACCCTCTGTTACCCTACACGTGTCCTCTGGGTGGTGCTAAGAGTGGTACCCTCTGGTGGTAGGCTTCGGCCGTGGCTTGTCACCACCCTCCGGACTGGGCCAGTCCGTGAAGCAACTCTGTTGTGTTTCGGAATGTAGTCCGGCCGGAGTAGCCATCTTCTAGACCTTCGTGATACATCGTTGGCCGCATCTTCGCTCTCCATCATGTAAGATTGCGGTCAAACTTCGACTGCAGGCGACTGCAATGCAGTCGACGGCCACTTGCAGTGCTTGTATATCCGCTAACTCAGCCCATGCATATTTTCGTTCCCTAAAAATAGAACCTTATGTTAATATTACATATTTGATCAGGTTCAAGAAATGGTGCGACGATTACTTCTCGATCCCGCACCGCGGCGAGCGGCGCGGCATCGGCGGCATCTTCTTCGACGACATCGACGAGCCGGACCAGAAGTCTGCCTTCAACTTCGTCAAATCCTGCGCAGAAGCGGTCATACCTAGTTATGTTCCTCTTGGTAAGCTCCTGTTTCTTTCAACATTCAATCAATTTTTCGTCCCAAAATGTCATTTTTCACAATGAATGTCATTTTGGGACGAAAAATTTATTGAATGTATTTTTTAAGTGACGTGAATAATTGAAATCAGTTTTATGGTAACTAAATTCATTTTACTCTAATTAACACGGTAACATACCACTTACATGAATATAAAGTCTAACCCCCTTATTCATAATAGTCTGCTATCATAAAACAGAAGCTAAGTAGTGTTATTTCTCAGTCTGAATTATGTCAAAAGAAGAAGACAGAGAGAGATTTAGCAGTGTGCCAAGTTAGCAGACTATTATGAATAAGGGGGTTAGTATATACGTAGGTGTTGTACAGGTGTTATGGGTAAACAATCGAAATAATTAAATTAATTGATTTATATGCGATGTATTGACGACCTCTGCGCGGCGGGCGTAGGTCCGCCTGCAACGCTGGAGGTTGCGGGTTTGATTTCCACCTCGGGACAAATGTGTGTACGTTTTGCAGATATTTGTTCTGGGTGTTCTAGATATTTTCTATGTATAATAAAAAATATCTATCTATTTAGTGTATTGTTTTAAGTATATTAGTTATCTTAGTACCCATCATTTGGGGCTAGATAATGCTGCGTGAATTGTCCAACATTATTTGTTTATTTATTATTTCTTCGTGGTCTAACCTAAATCATGAGAATGCTTCTTTTTGGCTTTAGTCTCTCATCTAACATGTATTTTGTTTAGTGCAAAAACACAAAGACGACGCGTACGGCTACCACGAGCGGCAATGGCAGCTGATTCGCCGCGGACGCTACGTCGAGTTCAACTTGATCTACGACCGAGGCACCAAGTTCGGCCTGCACACGCCCGAGGCTCGCTTCGAGTCTATTCTCATGTCCCTGCCTTTGAATGCTGTGAGTTAACATATCTTCACTCGGGTGTAGACTGCGAGAACCTCTTATCTCAACTTTAAGAATTTTCAAGAACAAGATTTTTTTCTCACAGAGAAAGGAGAATTCCTGTTGTATAAGACAGAGATAGGGCTAGACAGAGATGGCAGATAGGGCCTGTTTGTTTTGTTCCGATTTGCTTGTAACATAATAATTATCAATGAGCAAGGCCGCCATTTTATCCATAACTAGCAGCGCCTTGCGATTTCACTCGCGTAGTTCCCGTTCCCGTTGGAATTCCGGGATAAAATATAGCCTATGTCACTCCCTAAAAAGTGAGCTTTTTAATGATGAAATATTTTTTTTAAATCGTTCCAGTTTCGAAGCCTATTCAATAGCGCCCTGCACACGTAAGGTTCGGACCGCGGGAAATCGCACGCGCCGTTCCATCCCGCGCTCCGAACCGTACGTGTAGATGCGCCAGGCTGACAGTCCGATCTGGCAGTTCGATGCGCGCTCTGATCTCACAGTTCTGTGCGCGCATCTCGTGTGGACGCAAACTACAGAACTGCCGGTTTGGAACGTCGTCAAAGCTATTACGAATTTCATTCGTTTGATGATATAATACGAGTCGGAAGCTTAAACAATCTGCAGGTAGCTTAACTGATGCATATAAATACCAGTAGGAAGCGTAAACAATCTACAGGTAGCTCAACTGATCCATATAAATACCAGTAAAAAGCTTAAACAATCTAAAGGTAGCTCAACTAATCCGTATCAATCACAATTACCTATTGTTATAACTGTTAATTATCGTTTTAAGATAAAGCCTTGTTTATTCCTAGGGGTGAAAAGTATTACTTTCATCCGGCTTATCAGGCAACTTCAAACCTGCTTTTTGAATATGAGTTCTCATGAATTCCATTGTCAGAACTGAACCAAACGAATTGAGAACCTCCTCCTTTTTTGAAGTCGGTTAAAAGTAAAGAATTTGACCACATTTGCCTTTTTTCAGTTGCTTGTACTAACTACAGATCGCTAACACGATGATCGGGTACCAATTCTGCTTGAGACTGAGGCAAAACTTTTGAAACTTTTAACGTTTTAGGCGCCAGTCTAAACTGCAGTCAAAACTCTTGAAAATCTATTTACACGCACAGTTTGGATCGTTTGGAAAAATATGAAAGATTTGCCCGCGTTCCAAACCGTGGAAACATTTTTACTCGCAATTAGCACGACAGTTCGATCCGCAGTCCAAACTGTACAGATCCATCCGCGGTTTGGACCGCAGTCCAGATGCGCGGTTCGAACCTTACGTGTGAAGGCCGCTAATACAAACAAGCAATCTAATTATTCCTCTTTATAATATTCGTAAAGATGTACTGAAAAAGAGACTTGGCGGGACGCCCGCTGCACAAGAGGCGAGGCGGCGTGGCGGAGGTGCAAAGAAGAGCGCCTGGGGGCCTTTATCTCATGGGGGGAATGCCCCTAATCCCCACGCTGGGCATGCGGGTTTGGGATCGCAGCTCGGTAACAGAACTATTCAGCAGGGGTCGCTTCTGTCCTCTTCCCCCTGTGGGTATTCTTTAGTCGCCTTACACGACACCCGCGAAATGAGTTGGGGTGGTGCAAATTATAAGCCAGCAACACACAGCTGTTAATGAACTGATGCGGCAAATATCTGTAATATTGCTTCATCTGTTTATCGTACTTAACTGAGCAATACAAGGTGTTGACTAGATGTTATTGTTGTTTCAGAAATGGGAATACATGAACATTCCAAAGCATGGTTCTGAAGAAGCCAAGCTGGTGAAAGTCCTTCAGGAACCTGTCGACTGGTTAAGTGTTGAAAAAGGGAAGGAACGTCGAGCCGTAGCATAGGCCTGGATTTTTTTGTAAATTGTGGCATTTTAAAAGTACGATTATGTACACCAAATCGTGTTGTGATAATATTGTTCAGCCTATTCCATTCTACGTCCAGGCCATAAACTCTAAATGGAATCGGGCAATCTTCTACTGTTTAAATTTTATTTTTAGGTGACTGTTATTAAATTTATATTTACTTACCAATTGATTTTTTTTTTAGTTTTTTTTGTGAATTCCTTGTCTGAAAACTTTGTAGGTCTGTTCTTTGTAACTGTTTTGTATGACATGTTCTACTCGTAGTACTAACTCGGAATACTTTCTCAGTATCCAGCCCCTTCCGACGAAATCAAGTATCTACCAAAAATCAGGTTAATTCGATAGCAAATCCTCGGAACGAATAAAATAAATCCGAGCAAATCTAATAAATGACACTTTCGCTCATAACCGACTTACTGGCCGGTGTTTATGGAGTAGGTACAAATAAAATGGCGTTAAAATAATTAGAACGGAAATCTTTCAGCGAAGTAAAAACCTTTACAAACTACGAAGTACATAATCTACTTTGTAGATTTCTTTCTAGAGCAGGTAATACTAACATTTATTTCAAGATGTCAATGTCAGTCAGTCAGTTGTCTTGTCTTGTCGCTGTCACTTTCGTTCGTTTGTGTTTCGCGATGGCCGCTTTTGTTGTGAACGTGAATTTCTATATATTTTTGTGAAACACATCTGTTTACATGACGGGTTTTATTGCTTTCCACGAATTCACGCCCGTCACTGAAATCGCGTCGTAAAGCTTAGCATTGGGAACGGTCTAGATGCAGTTCTGCATACGAAAAGGACTTAAATATGTCGCGCGCGTAACGGAGGCTTCTACATTCCTTTGCCATAAATGTAGTGTAGCGATTACTTCCTGGTGATGGTAGCGTCGCGACGATGCCTTTCAAGTTGAAGCTGAAGAAGACGCGACAGTACAACGTCGCGTCGAAGAGTTTGTTCGTGATCAGCGTGGAACTGCTGGATGGCGGCGTCGCGGACTGCACGCTCTCCGTGGACAGCTCCGGCCAGGAGTGCCTCGACAACGTGTGCCAGCGGCAGGCTATCAACCAGCCCGAGTTCTTCGGTCTCCGCTACATCAACAGGAGCCAGCAGCCGCGATGGGTGCAGCTCGACCGCCCCCTGAAGCGCCAACTAGACAAATACGCATCATCCCACCAGCTGTACCTGCGTGTCATGTACTACATCATCTCTGGCACGAATCTGATCACTGACGAAGTCACCCGATATCACTATTTCCTACAGCTGAAGAATGACTTGATTGAAGGTCGAATTATTTGTGATTTCCAACAAGCTGTGGTTCTTGCCTCTTATAGTCGACAAGCTGAGTATGGAAACCATGACAGAGAGAGGCACACAGTGGAATATTTGAAGAACTTGTTGACATTTCCTAAGCAGATGCTGGATGGGGGTCAGATAATCGATGCTAACACGCTGGCAGAGACGGGGCGGCTGGAGTGGCTCACGGAGAATGTGATCCAGCATCACATGGCCTTGCACAACATGTCTCAGGTAAGTCTGAACTTACCTTTTCAATGTTATCATTGGAACAGCAATAATCAGTTATTGATTCTATTCCCATACTTTGAATGATAATCAACAACCTTCACACAATACTGTTTATGAGTAACATCCTCCAGTATCTACCAGAGCATGAACTTACCAAACAATTTTAAAAACAGCAGTGTTATAATTAAATTTCCAAACACCTATTGTGTTTCAATTATGTTTTACATGAAGTATAATTAAATAAAAAGTTGGCATGCAACATGCACTTAAGACATTATGTGGCAAATTGTGAAGTTAACATTGAAAAAATGTTTCCGTATGAAATGTCTGACTTAAGTATCCACATGCATGTATGATGTTTGCATACTAATCATGTAACTGATTTGCTTACTGCGTTGCTTACTGTAAAATTGCTCATCCTAAAAGCAGAATCAAGAATCAATCGAGGTTAATGTACTTGGATAGATTTGTTTTTACATTAGATTAATTTGTTTCTTAACTTTCAACTTTCTCCAGTTTTCTGAATACTTTATAATACTTTTTTTACTTTAGTATTGTAATTGTAAGACCCATTAGTAGTGTTTCACTACTTTGTACCTTATCTAATATAAACAGCTCATTGGATCACACTCAAATAGAGTTTTTAACTCAAGTGATTGTATCCTTAACCCCCAAATACTTAAATGTAACTCAGATTTAAATTCATCTCAAAAGATTTAGTATTTAGTAATTTTTTTTTAAGTATTTATTTAAAAACATTACATCTATCCTTACAGGTAAGACCTAATACAATAGAGTAGTCATCCAAAAACTGTTTAAGTAATTCAACATGCAAAATAATAATAATAAAATACTTGAGCACAATAATTGAGTACAATAATAAAAAGGCAAACAATCAAATACATATGTCAAAAATCTAAATAATTAAGTAAAATAATAGTCAAATAATTAAATGCATTATGTCAGTGAGCACAAAATAGTAGTCACAATCTTTCAATTTCATAAATAGTCATAATCTTATTTTTTGGTACTTATATAAGATGAGTTTTTGACAGATTTTCATTGAATACTGTAGGAGTAGGATACTCAAGACATGCTTTAATCTAACAGACTAGCAGCATAAAGCACCATTTAAAAATGGAAGGACACATTTTTCACACAAATTAACATTTAATCATAACAGATAAGCACTGTAAACAACACACCTTTTAAATGGCTCATACCCTACCAATATCATTACTCACTCATTCTAATCAGATACTTACTGGCACACCTTGGGAATCATAAATGAAATAATTCGATACTCTTCTGTTTTGTATGCCAATAAGGAATATCAAATCAAATTAAAAAGAAATATGAAATAATCATCCACAACAAAGCATTTAATTTAGACATATTAAAGTGAATCTGAAACAAAGACAGCTGAAGGCACAGCTTTCATTAGGGGAGGCCTGTGTTCACTGTGGACATGTATAGGCTGATGATATCAAAGTGAAGCCATGCAAGTAAACTGTAATCTGCTTCACACAGATGTTAGCTTAGAGGACCATTTACTTTTCAACAAATATTTTATGTGTGAGAAGTGAAATCACTGTCTCACTCAATATATTTCCTTGTTAATAGATGCATTTATACCAAATTATACATCAATACAATAAATTTATAAATAACAAAAAATAATAAAAACAATGGTACATTTCACACAGTATCATCTACCCCTACAGTAAGCAGAGCTTGTGTTATGGGAAACAGATACTTGATTATAACACGAGACCACATTTTTAGCAATATTTCATGAATTCTGCAGTTCATCTGACCATTCCTACCTACCTATCAAACTTAGTATGACCTAATTACAGCCAGGGTTATAAATCTTTTGGGCTTGGTTGATTAACTACTTATGATTATTATTATAATTATGGGTTGAACATATTAGTAAAGCTATTTTAAATGTTGATAGACCTTCGTTTTACTGCAATCTCATCTGATGGAATGTGACAATGTAACACAAAGGTCTAGAAGATACCTATTTCTTAAAGAGGTTGTAATTAGCTATTTCTATGGTTCTGTGAACAATGTTTATCTAGTACATACACAAAATGTCCACCTCAGGTAGGTAGGCTGCAGGATCGATTCCAGCGGGACAAATGTTTGCATGCTCGCAGCGTCGCACGCGTTATTAATTTTATTTTGTTAGTTATATTCAAAATAATCAAATTATTGGTCGCTGTGGTCGCTAAGAATATGTGCTTTTGAATTCAAGGTCAACATCATTCATTATTGACCTTGAGGGAGTGACCTATTTTTTCCATGAATTCATCAGGCCCAAGCGGAAGAAGGCTTCATCACGTCGTGCCAGCAGCTCCGCGGCTACGGGCAGGAGATGTACTCCGCGCGCGAGCAGGCCACGCAGAGTGAGGTCACCATCGCCATCTCGCTCACAGGGATCCGACTCCTCACGGAGACCAGCGACACGCCTAACTTCTACAGGTATTGTCATTACCACCGCCTATAAGCCTATTGTCCACAGCTGGACGCAGGCGTCCCCCCTGATAAGCGCCTTATTGGCCAATAATAAAAGCGAACAAGGCGCTTATCAGGCAAAAGCGAGCGTGTGGAACCCAAAATTCTGCTCTACTTTCATATAGTCACAGACAAAGAGTGGGATGAGCTTCCTGCGACTCTTTTCCCATGAGAGTACAATCTTGGAGCTTTCAAATCCATGATAAATAAGTTCCTTCTGAAAAAGCTTGGTCCATCTTAGTCCACATTTCATTTTCTAAAAAATAAAAAAAGTAATGTTAAGGTGTATATTATTTCAAGATGGATGGACATAACGAACGTGATAAACCACAAGCGCACATTCAGCATCGAATGCCACTCGCAGGAGTCGTGTCAGTTCGCGTTGGGCTCGCCCGACGACGGCAAGTACGTGTGGAGGCAGTGCGTGCTGCAGCACACCTTCTACATGCGCCACCAGAGCGCACTGCACGCGCATCCGCCACCCAATTTCCAGGTAACCAACATCACTACAGCTTGAATCAACTACGTGAACATTGAGTGACTGATTTAGTGTTTACTGTGTATCGCGTTCACTGGCCAGTCTCGGAGGTGCGACTCGCAGGGGCGCGCCGCCGCCGCTACACGGGGACGGAGACCTGCTCCTGCGTCATGGGCTATGAAGGTGTTAAGACAGTGGACCACACGGGTTGTTGCAAACAACATAAAACTGAAACTGCCACAATATATTCACAACGTTACAACGATGACGACAACAAACTAGC
This sequence comes from Eupithecia tripunctaria, assembly GCA_955876795.1. NCBI lineage: Eukaryota > Metazoa > Arthropoda > Insecta > Lepidoptera > Geometridae > Eupithecia > Eupithecia tripunctaria. The sequence continues at coordinate 15,727,646 of OY041611.1, read as the reverse complement.
AACTTGGCCGTAATATGTCGCCCAGAGTAACACCGACAATAATATGTAAGAACATAAATTAGTTGTGTTAGATATGCAAAGATTGTATTCGTTGATAAGCGATAAACTTGCTAATGGATTCTGTTTCACTTGTTCCGCTAGTGGACAAAAAAAAGAAGTGAATTAGAAGTAATTACTATTTATCAGGCTGTTTAAGTAGTAAAAATTTGACTTGACTTTGGTGTCTAAGTGCTTTTAATTTTTAAGTCTAAAGAAATAAACGATTTGACTCTGACTCAACAAAGTTGTTAATTAAAGAGAGCAAAACATTCGACAGATTGTTGAATAAATATTAAATCCATTAATTTAAGAACAGAATATTGATGATGAATTATTTTATATACCTACTTAGAAAGTTTTTCTAAGCAGAAATAATAACAACAACACGTCCATGTAATAAATAACCGTCGGTAATAGAAAGAGAAAGTGAGTCAATGGAGCTTGACTAACCATAGAGTGTGCACAATGCAAACGATCGGCTTTGTGCATCTCGCCATGCGCTTTCCACATTGCTGGTCAATTATCTACGTTATCTGCGGTGTCACGTTACGTATCACGCAGATTCTGACAGAGACACGAGTGGTACATCCCTTTTAACACTTGTTTTAGTATTTTTTAATACGTTCACATATAAAATAAATTCAAAAGATTGTTAGAAGCGTGCTGCGTTAATTGTTAAAGATTTCATGCGAGTATTAAGGCAAGTATATACCTACTTGAGCATAACAGTGTAATGTAACGTTTATACGAATGCTACAATACAGACAAAAGTTGATTTTTCTAGAGCATTTCCATGTAATGTAATGTTCTTGCGAATACTCGAAGCCTTGTTCGACGTAAATGACGTAATGCTCACGGCGAGTGAGCGAGCATATACCTGTAACATTTCTTGCTACCTTGCGTAGGTACCATCGCCAAACGTAAGGCCTATCCAGTTTGAAACTATTTTGCTTTGCGTTAAAAACAAAAGATATCGAGCAAGCCGGGGTTGGCAATTATTCACTTCACAGGAAAATCACCCTAGTGGTGGTAAGGAGCAATTTTTGCTGACTATACTATACATACATTATGCCTCGGCCCGCTCACCTCACTCCCTGCCACCCGCGCTCGTGACTTTGCTCGTTAAAATGTTACATTTAAAATCATTATAAGTTGTAACAAAACATCGAGCGTCATGTTCTAAGTTAAAACAAAATGCTTTATGTATACGCTGTTGGCGTTCCTTTTTAATAAATAAATAAATAAATAAGTGTGGTTCGAGCAAATATAAAAGCAAACATAGAATGCTCGATGACTATGACAAGTAAATGTTCTACTCAATACTCACCTTTATATTACTTGCGCGAGAGTGATCAGTTTTCTATCTCTCCTCCGTAGACCGAGACACGTTCTCTGTGACCCCGTTGAACCCTTACCTTCGCTAACCCGGAGGTGACGTCAACCGATTTGTACCGCACACTACACAGCCGACTAAAAACCGACCCTGTCGGAGCCGGGGTCGAAGAATTCCCTCCTTCCGCCCACTTCATTCGTGCACCTAAGGCGTAACCTCCATGCCCTCTCGTAGCATCAGGCAAAGTCAAAGTCAAAGTCAAAGTCAAATCGTTTATTTCTTTAGACTTACAAAATAAGTACTTAGACAAGTCAAATTTTTACTATATAAACAGCTTGATAAATAGTTATTACTATCAAACAAGAAATAAGATGCAATTGACTTTAATTCACTTCAATTTTTTGTCCACTAGCGGAAGAAGTGAAAAAGAAACCACTAGCAAGTTTATCGCTTATCAACTAATACAATCTTAGGATAACTAAGTCTAACTGGTCTTACATACTATTGTCTGTATGGAACTGGGCGACATCCGGCCAAGCATTAACATCATTGACGTAGTCATCTACGGAGTAATATGCTTTCTTGATAAGATTTCGTTTTATGTACAGTTTAAATTTACGAATAGGGAGCTCAGTTGCTTCAGATGGAAGCTTATTATAGAATCTTACGCAATTGCCCACAAATGATTTCCCTACCTTTCGTAATCTATATGATGGGATGTGTAATTTGTTCTTGTTTCTTGTATTTTTATTGTGAACATCACACCTTTTCATAAAGTTATCTCTGTTTTTGTGTGTATACATTAGATTTTCATAGATGTATTGCGATATTACTGTTAAAATATTTATTTCTTTAAATAATTCCCTCAACGAATCACGTGGATTTAATTTATAAATAGCGCGTACCGCCCTTTTCTGAAGAACAAAGATAGTCTGGATGTCAGCTGCCTGTCCCCAAAGCAAAATACCATAAGACATAACACTATGGAAGTAACTGAAGTAAACTAACCTAGCTGTATCTTCATCGGTAATATATCTAATTGTTCGAACCGCATACGCTGCTGAACTAAGTCTGTTTGCGAGAGCATCAATTTGCGGTCTCCATTGAAGAGAGGAATCAATATGTAACCCTAGGAAAACAGTTGAGTCTACAAGGTGAACAATCTCATCCTTTAGCATTAGCTTAGTTGGGAGCTCTCTTACATTTGGTAACATGAATTTTATGCATTTGGTTTTTGAACTATTGAGTAAGAGGTTATTGGCGGTGAACCAGTCTAGTATTTGTGAAAGAGAATTATTTACATCGTCATAATTATGTTTATTTCTGTCAACTTTAAAAATCAATGAAGTATCATCAGCAAATAAGACTATATCACAGAGATCTTTTGCTAGAAATGGGAGATCATTTACATATACTAAAAATAGAAAAGGACCCAATATTGATCCTTGCGGGACTCCTAAATCGATTTTTGATCCCCTAGATCTTTCTTTACCAATATCTACTTTTTGGACTCTATCCGATAAATATGATTGCATAAGGTCCAGTGCCTTGTTTTTAATTCCATAATAACTTAGTTTATTTATTAATGTACCATGATCCACGCAATCAAAAGCTTTAGAAAGGTCACAAAATACACCAATAGCGTTTTTCGCTTTATCCCATGCATCCAATATGTGCTTTAATAGAACTGTACCAGCATCAGTTGTCGATCTACCCTTGGTGAAGCCAAATTGATTTTTATGTAACAACCTATTGAGGTTGAAGTGAGAGGACAACTGTGTAAGAATAATTTTTTCAAAAACTTTACTCATTGCAGGAAGTATTGAAATTGGCCTGTAATTGGCCGGATCAGTGTGGCTACCAGATTTATAAAGAGGAACCAGTTTACTATATTTCATGAGATCAGGGAAAACTCCTGCATCAATACAACTATTGAAAATGTAAGCCAAGCATGGAGCAACTTCCTTAATAATAGAACTCAGTACTTTGGTTGAAATACCCCAAAGATCCTCAGTATTTTTGATGTTAATAGACTTAAATGTTTTCACAATATAATTAGCGTTTACATGACTAAATATAAAAACCTCGGTACATTTATCTACAGATGATTCTAATAATTTAACCGCAATTGAAGGTGAGGAGTTTAGAGACCGGGTAACAACTTTAGGAATATCAGAAAAGAATGAATCAAAAGCATCGGCAATATCTTTATCGTTTATAAGTATTGAATTATTAATTTTTAACCTTATTTCTCTTTTTCGTGACTTAGATTTACCAGTTTCGTTATTTATAAGTCTCCATGTTGCTTTGATTTTATCAGATGAGTTTACAATTTTTTTCCTCAAAAACAGGCATTTCGCTGTGTTACAGACTTTTTTAAATGTTTTTGAGTACTTTGTTAAATACAAAAGAAACGCAGGATCATTTAACATAGCTTCTCTAGCACTATAAAGATCATATAGTCTATTCCTACTTCTATAAATACCGGGAGTGGCCCAATCAGTAAATCCGACCCTGTCCCTAACTGTGCATGTTTTATATTTAAATACTTCGCTGTGTTCTTTGTTTATAACACTTAAAAGTTTGGCAAAAAGATCATTCGGGTTATCGGAACAAGATATATTAGCTACTGCTAGTTCCACTTGACTTTGAAAATTCTTAATACGGCTCTCTGTAATAGGCCTGTAGGTATATTTCTCAACTTTGTTTTTATCGTTAAGATTATAACTAAAGTTAACACTATGACCATAGTGGTCTGATTTGAAATGTTTGATTACTGCTTTGTTGGTTGGAGATAGACTGCAATAAATATTATCTAAACAAGTGGCAGATGTTAGGGTTACCCTAGTAGGTTCATGAAAAAGATGTCGTAAACTAAAGCATTTGAATAAATTAAGCAGCCTATCGGCGAGGGGATTCGCTAATATATCTATATTAAAGTCGCCACAAACAATGAGATCCTTTCTACATGAAAATAATTTCAACAAAACCTCTTCCATAGTACATTCAAAAGCTACCTAATTTGCGTCAGGAGGGCGGTACACGCACACTATGATGTGTCGCTCCAGTTCCACACAAGAAAGTTCAATAGTCCTCTCAATAGTGAGGTTTACAATATCTTTACGTTCTTTACATTTAAGACTATTTTTAACTATAATCAAAGAGCCACCACGTATTGCAGCTTTTCTTTTATAGGAACTTGCAAAACAATAGTTATTATAGAAGGGCAGTAACTGATTTTTTACAATCCAGTGTTCTGATAAGCACATAACATCTACATTCAAATAATTCAAAAATAATTCTAATTCTAGGATTTTGCTGGGTAAGCCTTGTATATTCTGATGGACTACATGAATTGAATTTTGCTTTCCCGTTGTCGATGTGGTCAGTTTAAATTTTTATTTGACACAATCGCTTTAATGCCCTCATTAGTACTGCTACTAACTACATAGACAGGCTCGTCAGGTAACTGCGTTATACTATTTATAACGGGATCAAAAATATTATATGCTAACAATTTAGCAATGTTCAGTTTGTTTTTTTTGCTTAGGTACATTGTATCCTTATTCAAAAAAGTATTACTAATAAACTTATTAGTATCAAAAAATAATACATCACTATGACGACATGTCATGTTGTACATCAGCATGTTATTTTTACATACATTGTCATTTTTAATTGATGTCAATGACTTTGAGTAAGGGAAGGAGCAAATAATAAGTTTCCCTAGTCCATTCTGTACCTTTCCCAGAAGTACTTCAACTAGCCTAATCAACTGTGACCGTTTCACACAACTTTCACCAAGCTGAACAATTAAAGTTGTACTCTTATTCAGAGAGTCATCTTGCTGAATTCTATCGGTAATTATATTTATGTTGGCATTTGGATAGCAATGAGGATCAGTCACGATTTTTGTTAAGTATGTAGATCGATGACAGTAAAAAAAACATGACTTATGGTGAAAAAAATATCCAATTCGGACAAGAAATGACGAAGGTACAGCAATTTTACTGTAGCAGTTCAAATAACGCCCGCCAGTACCAGCCGCGAGCGCGTGACGTCATCCCACACATACCCGGGGCGCGACCCCGCGCGCGCTCTTCAGTTTTGTAGGTGTACTCCGTTTCCCGCGCAGTTCTTGAGCTGTGCTTGTCCCGGTCGCTTTGTTATAGATTTATTGTTGTGTATCAATATCCTTAAAAATGTCTTACAAATATTTTGTCGTGCCAAAGTGCAAGAGTACAAGTAGTAGTACGCCGGACAAACTATTTTTTCATGTTCCAACAGACAAAAAAGCTAGAAAAAAGTGGTGTAGTGTTATGAAGAGAGATCCTTTATCAAGCAAAAGTACTCATTACTGTTGCGAAGATCATTTCGACGTAAGTACCATTCCTACGTTATACCTTATACTTGACGTATACCTATTTCCTCGTATTATTGAGTAAATTTCACCTATTTTATCGATCAATAGAATCAAAAACCTTAAAACTTAATCCTTTTATGTAATATTGTCTCAACCTTAACACAATCGTATGAGGTAATAACAATAAACAATAATCAACGTAGGTATGATATTTGTAGTCCGGGAGACTACCGCATTTTTATCTACGATAATGAATACCTATCAACAATAGGTAATGATTCGAATTTTAATTTCTTTGCTGTAGGACCTATCTTTTGGATCTGCTTTTCTCAGTAAGTGACAGTATTATTTAACAATAAAATAAAGAATCTTTAAGCTGTTTTTACTTTTTACAGGTCGAAAATGACATGGAAAATTATATAAGGTACCGATTGATGGGTGGTCAACTAAGACTAAAAAAAGGAGTTCTGCCGCATAAATTTGACTGCCAAAGAAAGGATAACGCCGTTGTAGAACGGACTGGATATAAAAAAAGACAGCAGATTGAGTACTTTGAAAGAGTGCTTAATCTGGAAGTTGGCCATGAAAACCTAATAACACAAGAAGAGTTCGTGGCGTGTGAAACTATTGATTTTAATTCAAATGATACAGAGGTTATAAACCCGCTTGAAGAAGATAATGCGGCAAATCTACACAATGATCCTAAATATAAATCACTCGCAGTGCAAGTTAATATAAAGCCAAAAGTTCGAAGCAAGGGCATTAATACTGACGCCGGTTTTGACCGGGTTGAAAAGTTTGCTCTTAAAATAAAAACGGTGAAACCAAAAGAACATCGTCGGGATCATCATCGGGAACCAATGCATGATAGCTTCACATCTTACTCTAATACCTCATCAGTTTCTGCGAGCCTAAGTGGATTCAGTGTAAATACTGACGCCTGTGAAATGAAGCAACAAGTAGATACTGAGTTATTTAAGGAACACATGCAAAAAGGAACTTTAATGTCTATATCTAGAAAACCTAAGCTTTTTCTCGGATTACCATCGCAAGTGTATTTCTGTTTAGAATATTTGAGTGAAACTATTGAGAGACCTCTGATGGATGTATTATTGAGCTTGAAAAAACTGAGATGGCGTGAACCGAATTCCGTGCTTGCTGTTCAATTTGGAGTTTCGGAATCTACAGTCGCCAGGCATTTCAAAGAAACAATACCTAAGGTTGCTCAATGCATGGAGAAACTGATTTTTATTCCTCCTCGCGACGATATTCGCTATTGTTTAAGTATTCAAAAACCATGAAAGAATCCACTTTAGGTAGATTATCTGACTGTCCTTTTTCGAATCCATCTTCCAATCTGTTGCTTATTATTACAGAACACCGAAACAATAAACCGATAATGCATAAAACTTGAAAAAAAAACCGAGTGTTCGCTACTAATCACGAATGTGCGTACTGGACGACTGCGATCGCGCGGGGTCTGTGTGTGATGACGTCGTCGGTATCCACGGGCGGGAGGCGCGCGTTTTAAAATCAAGCCCGATAAAATATTAAATAACTTTGCCATTTATGGACGGATTTCAAAAAATCAAAAAGTAGTGTACTCAAAAAATCATAACACATGCAATGTAATAGTCAAAATTGGATTCTCCCGTTATGTGACTGATCCTCATTGTTAACTACATTTTGCGCCAGTAAGCCACTCAGCATTAAACCCATGCCAGCACCCAACCCATCTGAGTATATTATAGTCTTCCGGGTATATTGACTGTGGTCTGGATCTAAATCATTAACTGGAGATGGCGCAGTTTGAGCTGACGGGCACCCCGTGGTCGGGGTTGGAGCTGTGTTGCTGCTAGAGGCACCACAGTGGTTCTTGAGCGAAGGTGAGGGCGGCGCCAGCATCGCGGATGGTAACAACAGCGGTGACTGGGACTCTACAGCACCATCTTCAGTTAAAGAGTTTGTGGTACTCTCAAGATTAGTTTGAGTGCTGCTGTGCCGTACTTCAGAATATACACTTTCATTACTTACAATTTGTAACAATTTTTGGTAGTTTTCATTGGCATCTTTTTGGGCTCGTTTATATTTACAGGTAACATCATGAAGTGCCCTTTCTAAATTAACTATTTCCTCTGCCATATAGTTTAAATCTTTAGAATTACGTCCTAATAAACTATAACAAGAGTCCAATTCTTCTTGTAAGTTACATCTAGATTTTTCCTTGCTCAATTTTGCATTATTGAGAAGTTGTTTCTGTTTTTTAATTTTTCTTTCAGATTTCCTAATGAAGTTACTTAACTTAACATATTTTTTAATTTTATTAGTCCCTTTCATGACGGGTGTTTGGCTATGACTATGGCTGAGATCCACATTTGACATGTTAACATCTGTTGATAAAAGTTCTGTTCGAAGATCTAAACTAGAAATACTAGTCGCTGAAGTCAACGGCTTACACTCTAATTTATCAAATTTTATTCTACACTCGTAGAGCGACAGCACAAGCCGAGGTTCGCACCTACGTGGTGGCCCTTGTGCGGGTCGCCCCAACCTAATTCTTCCGATACGGCCCGCTGCGCCCGTCAAAAGTCCAGTAACGCTGTCATGGCAATCTGCGGTGATTTTCAGCATCCACATGAATTTACTAGCCCATAAACTCGGCTTCACTCATGTAGTACCTACATAAAGAAAATGGATCCAATAGCGCCCTGCACACGTAAGGTTCGGACCGCGGGAAATCGCACGCGCCGTTCCATCCCGCGCTCCGAACCGTACGTGTAGATGCGCCAGGCTGACAGTCCGATCTGGCAGTTCGATGCGCGCTCGCATCTCACAGTTCTGTGCGCGCATCTCGTGTGGACGCAAACTACAGAACTGCCGGTTTGGAGCGTCGTCAAAGCTATTACGGATTTCATTCGTTTTATGATATAATACGAGTCGGAAGCTTAAACAATCTGCAGGTAGCTTAACTGATGCATATAAATACCAGTAGGAAGCGTAAACAATCTACAGGTAGCTCAACTGATCCATATAAATACCAGTAAGAAGCTTAAACAATCTAAAGGTAGCTCAACTAATCCGTATCAATCACAATTACCTATTGTTATAACTGTTAATTATCGTTTTAATCGTTACAAGAAAGTGGGTGTTAAGTGCAAGGATTTTGAAGGCCTTTAGTTGTAGGTTAAAGATTTGATCGCCTTCTATCATTCTCAACCTCAACAGCCTATATCGGTCCATTGCTGAACGCAAGCCTTTTGCCTTATTGACTTTTATTTCATGGTAGTGACAGTAATTCTCACGCTGGGCATGCAGATTGGGGATCGCAGTTTGGTGGTAGAATTGTTCTCATGATCTTAGTGGAGGTGTTAAAAAACCAGAAAGGAAGCGGTAGCCTTTTCTCTGGCACGACATCCACGCTGATTCTTACGACCGCGGCCTTATTACACATAGCTACATTACATATAGCTGTAGTGGCAGTGGGCACTGGGCAGGCTCGTGGAAGCAATAACCTGTTGGGTAGTGGAATATTCTCCGATGGCGACCGGCGAGCTATTCCCAAAGTCTAACGTGAGACGTGCTCGCTCATTCCTCAACTAAGCCAAGTCTCACGAAAACGCACCTATGGCAACGTCTTGCGAAAAGTATTTTCAATGCAATAATGAACAAAAATGCAATATTTCATTGATGGACCGACGATATGTTTTATAGCGTCTATCGCGTCGGGGAGCCCTATGTCCAACTGTAGACGTATTGTGCTGATCAACATCAGCATATACTAGTCCACTGCTGGACATAGGCCTCCTCTGTCTTCAGCTTGACGCATCCAGCATCTGCCTGCAGTCTTTCACAGATCGTCATCCCACCTGGTCGGAGGGCTATACTATGTTTGCCAAGTCGCGGTCTCCACTCAAGAACTCGTTTACCCCAGCGGTTGTCGGTTCTTTGCAAGATTTGGCCGGCCCACCGGCACTTTGAGCTATGTCGATAACTTTGTTTCTCTGTCGGATGTATTTGTTACGAATCCTATCCTTCAGAGAGACTCTGAGCATAGCTGTTTCCATAGCTCGCTGAGCGACTTGAACCGGTGGACCAGCCCTATCGTGAGTGTCCACGTCATGCGCTGATACTACATAATATGTCTTATCTCCTAAAAAATGGTTTCTTATAATTTATTACTATTCACGAGTATTTTTCTGTTATTTTAGATTATATTCGTACTTGTTGCAGGAGATTGGTCTATCAGACAGTCGGGAAGAGCTGGAGGTTCGCTCGACCAGCTCTCGCGAGCCGCTCTCCACTCACTCCATCTGCCGCGAGCCCGAGATACCGCCGCAGCATCAGCCGATACCCAGTAGCAGGTGAGTACTGTGACGTCACACTGTCAGCTGATCTGTCGGACTGGCTCACATTTAGCTATTGCCGCAGCACCAAGGTACAAACACTATAGTTTGACCGAAACCGCTGCACCGCTCGTTAGGAAAGTGCGGCGAGGTGGGGGCCGGGGAAAAAAAACAAGAGTACACATGAGATCGATGTTGTCGGATAGATCTTAGGATATCGTAGGTAAACGAAATGTTTATTTTATGTAACGATTATATTTTCTTATAACTAAATTATCTACAGATATTCTAACATAGATTCTGCTTCAACTTCATCTTCCGTTTCGCCATTGGAACTTGAATCGGAGTCGTTCTGCAAATTTATTATCAATGGATCGATATTAATAAAAAAAACGATCGCGATCACTTTAGTATTCAAACATTTCTTCTTTTCTTAAAATATTTGGCCACTTTAAAAATGATTGTCTTGACATCACGAGATAGCGCTCGACCCATCTTTGGATCCATATCTCATATCTCGTGTGCGTCTTACTACTTCCCCCCCGTCTCGCCGCGCACATACCGCAAGCGCGGTACAGCGGTTACGGTCAAACTATAGCCGCGCACATACCGCAAGCGCGGTACAGCGGTTACGGTCAAACTATAGTAATACACTCGAGAAACAGTATCTAGTCAGTTGAGTCTAACTCTGGCACGCACATAAGATCCTGCAGTGATTGTATCATATTGTGGTTTCAGAACCTTACCACCACAGTACCGTCCTGCGCCGGACTACGAGACCGCAATCCAACAGAAGTACCAACAGCAACGCACGGAGGCGCAGCTGAGGTACCAGAGCCACCTACCGACCCTTAATGGCAAGCCCATCTACGGATCCCACCCCGATATACACAGGATACACTACCCGGACGTCACCAGGTGAGTGGTCACGCCATCTAGCGGGAAATATAAGAACTATGTTGTCAACTAGCACAAAATTTGATAAACGACATCTTCTGGTAGGTATGCTTCAGCAGCAGACAACCACTCACTGCCAAGAAATTCAGAAGTATGAAAACAATAGCTTATTTATTTAAATTAAAAAAGGCACTTCACAAGTCAAATTATAAATTATCATCAAATAGAAAAGGTTTATGTTCACTATACTTCCATTTATTTTCCTGGAAATAGTCCTAAATCAACCATCTCATTTTTCAAATCAAATCAAATAATTTATTTGCAAGAATACAAAATTATACAATGTCAGATCTGATAACTAATTTGAGTAAATGTATTCAGCCTGCATGCAGGCGTGCAAATGTTATGCGAGTCATATTATTATAAGTAATGTTATATTAAATTACATTATATTAGTCACAGTTCAAATTTCTAGATATTCGTTGACAGTATAAAAACATTTTTCAAGAAGCCATCCTCTTAACATATTCCTAAATACATTTCCATTTAATTCTTTTAATTCTTACGGTAATTTACTAAAAATTGTTATGCACATGTTATAAGCATTAGGCCATAACATATAAGCATTAACCATTTTCCTAATTTAATCAGTCGTGCGTCATCATAACGCGTTCGTTCGCGATTTAACGCCTATTAAATTAATATGTAAGTATCCTAAAGACCGGATTAGAAGTTTTAACGCAAATTATCCTTTCCAGGCACACAGTCCAAGCGGCGACGGACGACTACGCGTACGGACGGACGTACATGTCCAACTACCCGTTCCCCGTCAACCACAACGTGCAGGACTTGAACCAACTACACTACGTCAACGTGTACAAGCCGCCGCCGCCCTACCCCTCCAACGGGCTCGCCTCCAACTCCACGCCCGACCTCGCCGTCGCCAGCCAAGCTCTCAACTACCACAGGGGGTACATCAACTCGCACGTCTCAGGGTCTAGTCCCGACCTGGTCTCCACCAGAACAGCCCTGAACCGGCAGTACTTGGGTTACCTCAACAACCATCACTACGTGCCACCGATGCCTGGCACGCACGGCACGTACAACAACCTCCACTCCGTCCTGGACCCTAAACCCCAGATCATAATCGACCCCCACCACATCTCAGACAACATACAGAAAGTATACGACGAGAGAGGGAACATTATGTACTCTATGCCGATGCATAGAATGCCGTACCAGAGGCACCTCGTCCTACCGCAGAGCCAGATCAAAATCAACGACACTCAAGAACCTATATACGAAAACGTGCCGCTACCCTGGCAGAGCGACGGGAAAATAACCATGAGGAACCGAACGCAGAGTTTAACCACTACAGACGAGATGGCGAGACTCAACGAACGAAACAGCAGTCACCCCACAATAAACAACAACTATAGCAACCTCTCGAAACCGAATCTAACAGTACCGTACTCGAAAGCGGATTCCGACGGACACTACGTCAACGCGCAGATCATTAAAGGCGTCAGAGAATCCAGCGTACCGAAAGACTTGAACGTATCCAACCGATCTATAAACAAAGACGACTTCGAAAACGTAGCGCTCTCTGTAGAAAGGCTTTCTGTGCACGACGATACTTGCGACGAGACTCCGTACCAGAGCCTATCCACGCACAAAGTATCGAGCAACAACAACGTTACGTCGATAAGCGTACCGGACGTGCGACAGAGTCTTGACAACTCGAACATGTCACAGACGACAGTCGACAGTGCTATATCGAGTTGCGTGATCAACTCGACTCACAGCACTAACGCAAGCGACGAATCTAAGAACATTAGCAGTAAGGAGAAGAAGCGACGTCGGTGGGGGGTGTTCATGGGGAGGGGGAAGGCGAGTGATGTTAAGAGTGCCACGTTGGGGCGGGATCGCGCGAAGGGGCAGCCCAACCCGGCGGTCAACAAACATCGCTGGTCGACCGGCCTGCCTAAGTCGCAGCCCTTACCGCCGAGTATTACCAAAGAAACTATGGTGAGTAATTGTTATCTATACTAAAATAATAAATAAATAATGTTAGATAATTCACACAGCATTATCTAGCCCCAAGCTAAGCATAGCTTGTGTTATGGGTACTAGGTAACTGATATACATAATACAATACACTACATAGATATTAGATACCTAGATTTTTTTTTATTATACATAGAAAACAGAACACCCTGAACAAATATCTGCAGATCGTATACATATCTGTCCCGAGGCGGGAATCGAACCCGCAACCTAATGCGTCGCAGGCGGACGTTCGTTTAAACAATTAAAGCCTTTATTATTAATCACAAAAGAATATTACACGGGTGAGAAATATTTAGATGAAAAGAAGAAATATGCAAACAAGTAAAATATTACTAACTATACCGTATCCATCCAGCATGGAGCATGTTAGTAAACAAACCACGATATAAATAACAAAAACTCACTTGCTTGCCGTCGAGTTTCAGATATAATTGTAAGCAATTTTTATTGAAGGGAGGATCTAAAATCGATAAGTAATGTAAATTACGTATAAAAGGACGCGCCAACAAAGTGAATTTTAGGTTAAGTATGGGTGGTTTGTTTACGTTTATGCCTCATTCAAAATGGACACGGTATAGTTTACAAGACGTCCTCCTCTCTCTCCAAACATAATTATTATGTGCTCAGCAGGGTATCTAGTGTCACTTATATAAAAAACACCTGTGTACTTCTTCCAGTGCCAAATTCTAGAACGCAAGATGTCCGACGAAGCGCTCGCGTTCGCCTTCGAGCAGATCCCCAAAGGGAGGGACAGTGGGGGTGAAATCCGCACAGCATTGCTTCCTCAGTACGCGGCGCTGAACGGGTTCAGCATCGATCACCTGCCGTATGAGGACAACCGGGTCAAACTCACCCCCACGCCTTCCAACCCGCACGGGTACATCAACGCGTCGCATATTACGGTGAGTTTAATGTTAAGGCTGCACAAGTCGTCGCGGGCCGCGGCGTCTGCTGTGTGGTGCTGGCTTAGAATTTTCACCACCTCATCTCTTCCCGTGGGTGTCGTAAGAGGCGACTAAGGGATATTCAATAATAGACAATTCTACCACCAAACTGCGATCCCCAACCCGCATGCCCAGCGTGGGGATTATGGGCAATACCCCTCATTAGATAAACGCCAACATAGCTTATCTGGGGGAGGCCTTCGTCCAGCAGTGTAATTTTTTGCTGTTTCGGGTGTACACAAACATAGATCATCATGACGAGATAAATTGGTATTATCCTTAGTTTTCGATGTAACAACGTTAAACAGTGTAGTAGTTGTTACCCTTCCACGTTTGTATGGGGAGATAAGCAGCTTGTGTAACCTTAACATAGAGCTCTGTCTTTATGTTAAGGTTTATGTTAAGACCGGATTATAATGAATGCAATAAGTACTGTATACTATAATTATGTATAATACTGTACTTGTACGGCGGCGCTATAATAGATTGATCATAATTGTAGATGACAGTAGGCAGCACCCAACGGTTCTACGTAGTGATGGCGACGCCAGCGGCGGCTTGCAGCGGCGAGGCCGGCGCCGGGCCCTGGGAGTGCGTGTGGCAGGTGGGCGCCAGGCTGCTGGCGGCCGTGGGCGGCGAGCGGCCCGCCTGTCTGCCGCCGCCGGGCGCCACCAGGGAATACGGCAAGGTACAAACTTGTAGGGGTTTCTGGCGACCGACACGCCGCATCTTCAGCAAACAAGACAAGCTCGTGATTATACCAAGATGAGGCAAGTTGTTAATAAAAACCAAAAATAAGTAAGGTCCAAGGATAGACCCCTGAGGTACACCTACTGTTACTACAGGCTCCAAAAACGGTTTCCACAACTTGTTGTATCCTGTTAGTCAAGTAAGAAGTAAGGAGATCCAAAGTTATTTCCTTTATTCCATAGAGATATTGTTTCCTGATAAATGTTTCGTGGTAAACACAATCGAATGCTTTGGACAGATCGCAGAACCTAAAGCGTCCTGCGTCTTCTCCCAAGCACAAAATGAGAGATTGTAACTAAAATTCATATACTCCAAGATTTAATTACCTCACCTATGACACTCAAGCTAAAAAGTACATTAAATCAACATCCCTCTTATCTTCATAGCATTGTCTCTTCTCAGTTTTCAGTGACAACATCCAACAGTGTGGCAACATCCTGGGGAACATGCTCGCGGGTGTTGGTGCGGCGAGCTGGGGGCGCGCGGGGGGAAGGCAGATCCGTCTGGTTCCTACACTACGGACGGTGGCCCAACAACCAGACCTTGCCGGCAGACGTGGATAGCTTCCTAGGCGAGTGTCTACCATCATCAGCCTATATTACTCTGCTAGTGGATAATTAGGCGCCTCATCAACGCCATAGCGCTCCGTGTTCAGCTTTCCGCATCCAGTTTTCTATCACAGATCATTGATTGACCGGGCAACATATCTGTATAGACGCCAGATGGCGCATGGCACTGTGTCAACAATATATCGGAAAATAGACGCTAAATATCCCATCTACATAGGTGTACAGTTCTGTGATCACATCATTTTAGTGGGCCTTTAGGGGTTAAGGTGGTATACCCCCTAATAGGTATAAAGGGAGATCTCCTCTAAACCGGGCTCGACCCATCTGGTCCACGGAGCGCGGTGGTCTTTCGACCGACAATAGTTTGTGTCGGGAGCTTGTTTATGGTCAGATGTACCCCTTGCTCAATCTAGGATTTGGTATCTTTTTGCACTTCAGATAATATTAGAATTTTGCCTTAACGACATATTTATTGAAGCGCTTAGGTAGGTTTACTATTTTCAGTTTTCACGGTGTTACTTTCTTTGACGTTAGTTTTGTAGATCTGCAATGTGTCCTAAAGGTCGCCCACAGGCCAAAGTGTAAAACAACGACTGTTGGTTACAGGTTTCCTCTGCGAGTTGAACAGTCTAAGAGCGTCGAGCGGCGCGGAGGGCGGCGCGGGCTGGGCAGGCTATGGCGACGTGCTGGCGCTGTGCTGCGAGCGCGGCGTGGGCGCCGGGACTGCGCTGGCAGCGCATCTCTTACACGACATACTGGACAACAACCAGGTAACATTAAGTACTGTTAACTCTCTAAGCCCAAATAAGTGAAACAAATTTCAATTCACCAAAAAACTTATCTCTATCTTTTCTTATGTCTTTTTATCGCCACTTCAAAACTCAAGTTCAACCCACTCTTCTTTATGCTCCAAGCAGGTTTGCTCGCCCGCAAGAAGTTCCGCATACGTAACAATTACCTAGTAGTCAGTACATAATGCGAGCGTCGAGCGGGGCGGGATTCTTTATACATATAATGGCCTACTAATTTCTCTTAGCCTGTTAGGTTGTCTTACAACAGTAGTGAATAAAACATTTTAATTTTTCCTGTTTTTAAATGACTTTATCATTAGTGGATTTTCGCTGAATGAAGCCGTTCAGTATTCAATTACAGAAGAAATATATAATACTACGTTCATTATCCTTTTCACTGTATAAAACTCCCTGGCTCAACAAAGACCGTCGAAAGTGTCATAACGCGTTGCCTCTTCTCTTTTGCCTTTTGCCAGAGCTCTTTGACCCAATGTTATAATTAATTTAAAAGGTAAATAAACTCGACAAATACTCGTTTAATAATATTATAATTGTTCCCCAGGAGCTTGACATCCCGCGCACAATCAGCCTACTGCACCAGCAGCGGGCGAATCTCATCCAGAATGTGCACCAGTACAAATTCATCCACCAACTGCTGCTTCAGTATTTGAAGCAGTCCCGTCTCATTTAGCAAACATTGACTCGTCATTTAATAATGATGTGTGATTCATATCTGGCTTGACCCGACGCACTGACGTCCCATCGGATTACGATAGTGAAGGAATCAAGAGCGTATCTGTGTTTGCGCACACTTGTGCAGTATACTATGTTCTACGCACATGGCTAGTCTCCATGATTCATAACGATCTGAATTTGTTGTACAGTTTCATATTACTTTGCAACTAACTGGATACATGATAGATGTAACGTTTGCCTGCTAAAAGTACAGAATGATAACTCAAAACTAAACTATATTTTCATAAAACTAATTATCTTTAAGCCAGCTCAGACTGACACCACATTCCTTCAAATAAAGGTCATTTCAAACATCATGGCCAATTATGGGTTTACAACGGTGTCAGATGTTATGCCGCCACAACTTGATTAAACTAATATTATTAAAGGGCCGGCAACATTTTAAATCTGTTTAGTTTTAGCGACATGAATTTATTCCATTGCTTTTTCACATCCCTATTCTTCTTTGTGTATTATGTGCATCTTGGCATCTTCTGAAATCTGTAAGGAAAATGGTTGAAATAATATTTTATTCAGTCTGACTTCACCCACTGCTGGGTATATCCATTCCCAGTCCATCAAAACTTATTTTGAAAAATGTTGAAGTATCATAGGTATATGGAATTGAATTGAGATTTTATCTGACTGAGTGGATGTACCACCTTTCTTGTCGAGTGATTGATTTATTTTTTGTATGTATTCCCGATTGTATGATACATATATTATATAACTTATATGAATATTTTGAATGAATATTTTTTTATTGCATGAAAAATATTATTGTATTTTTAGAAATAACTCTCAAAATGTGCCTCAATGTATTCTTGTATAATTTTTGATAATGTATTTTAAATTTTGTAGTTTTTAAGTGATAATCATGTGCCTTAAATCGGAGATTACTCGCGATCTGATATACCTATCGTGTGCCTTCGTAGTTAAGTATTATTTTATACAATGTCTATAACACTAAGCTCATTTAACTTTTAAAGTTAACATTGTCGGTGACATAAAATGTACTATGGTGGTACTCTAGGTGCATTGTGTTCACATTTACATATTTGCTTGCACCTATCTAGTCTAAAGGCAGCTATATATTGTTTATATTCATTTTCACAAAACATTTGCATTTATACCATAGCTATAAAAAGATGTTTAAATAGTTTTACAGCAATAATGTAAAGCATGACATAATGTGCATTTGTTTTGGCTCTACTCTACAAAGTCGCATAAAGACATAAATAACTCCCTATTTTAATCTAGGGTTAAAATCAGTATTTAAATGATGTTTTATAATGTTTGGATTTTCTAAGTGTGAAATATTTATGCCAGATGTTTTTGTGTGTTTTTTGGAATGCAATGTACTGACAATAAATTCTAATTTATGTTTATTTCGTTGTCTTATTCAAATCAAACCAACAAATAAGTCTATCAAATTATATTTCAGTAAAAAATTACATATTAGCCTATCTTAAAGTAAACGCTAAGGGGGCGGATAGTAGGGGCGCGGCGGCGGGCCGGGGGGTGGGGGGAAGTAGTTCGGAGGGGGCACGTTGACCGGGGGGAAGCGGGACGCGGGGCCCGGCGGGGGCTCCGAGTACAGGGTGCCCATTAGGGGAGGCGGACCCGACGGCGGCAACCGCGGCGGAGCGCCCGTGTGGTTAGGAGGAGGCGCCGAGTACACAGGGTAAGGCATCTGCGGGTACGTGGGGTAGTTATATCTGAGAGGTGTGTCGACTTTAGGCGGCTCTAGCTTATCAGATCCGTTCTTGATGGGTGTCGCGGCCGGCTTACCGGCGGGGGCGACAGGTGATGCGGAAGCTGGCGGTGTATTCGAGAGCAGGGGCTTGTCGTTTTTTGGAAGCTTGGCGCTGGCGGGCAGCGGCGGGGAGTCGCCGCCGGAGCTTTGCGGCTGCGGGGAGTACAAGTCCAGCACCTGCGGGTATAAAACACTTTATTCACATTCACTTTTAGAAATAAACTTATATAGGATGGTGATGGCCAAGTCCTAAACCACGAGAGTTAGAGAAAAGGTAAATACACAGTTATTGTTTTTTTATAGATCGAAGGCCTGACTCCTTTCCCGACCTCTCTTTAACTTGTGTTGTTTCGGATTTGTCCATCACCATCCTTCTCAAAAAACCATCCTGTATATGGTGCCAGTACAGGTTTAGATGCACTGTTTAGTCTGTGGCATTTGCCAACTAGGCCCCAGTGGCTTTTTACAAAAAGCTGCAAGTCTCAAAAATTTAATTTCTCACCACAATGCCTGTCGTTTCTTGGACTCGACTTGCTCTGAATTGTTTTGTTACCTCCTTATTTCATAATATTTTTCTGTGTTATGCATAAAGATGACTAAATGTTTTGTCATAGGACTAAACATTAGTTTAGTTGTTAAAAGATGACTTACATGCTGGAGATATAATCAGCTTCAAACTCACCTGATGGCAAATATCCTCTAGCAATTCCATAGTAATATCCTCCACAAACATGTCCCACCAGGCCGTGTGCTTGGGCCCGCGTCCGTTCCAGTCCACCACCTCGAACTTGCTCAGCTTCCCCGCCAGGAACATCAGGGCCACGGCTATCACTTCGGGCTCCCATTGCAAACATAGTGTTGTGCATAAACTGTAAAGATGAGTGATACACTAGAGTCTTGAGCATTATAATGTAAAGTAACATTCTTACAAATGGTACAATACAGACAAATACTCAGTTTCCTAAAGCATTTTCATGTAATGTAATATTTTTGCGAATGCTAGACTCTGTGTTCTACCTACACAGCATGGGGAGTAATTATTTACCTGTTAAGTTATTTTCTAGCTTGTATACATTTTTGCTTAGCTTGTGGCCATTTCCCTCACTTCCAGTTTCTGGCTTTCCCCATTACCCACAATGCCTTTGATAAAATATTAACTAAAACACTCATTGGTTTTAAAAAACAGGTTGTAATAAAACATCAAGCATCATGTTCAAACTGTAGTTTGAGAGTTTGATTGAAATTTATTCAAAACAGTGAATGTTCGATGTTCTATGCTCGTAAATGCTCTTGTTAGTCTACACTCACCTTAATAGGTGTAATGATTAAGCAACAAATTATGCCTAAAGCTACAACAGGATTTATGGCAGGCATAAGGAATGCCCAAAAAAACTGTAGCAGGCCACTTTATTTCACAGTAAGTTAATAGAAGTTATGTAATTTATTTTGAAATATATGAAGTGTATGGTCATGTGGAAATAAAGATTTACTCTAGAGTTGGTGTGTAAGGATAAAACATAATAATATAGTGGCATTGTAATATCTCATTGACTTATTGTATTAATAACAGAGATTTATACTCATACTAACCTGTCATTTACGAAGGTCCAAGCCATTTGCACCATCTTTTGCAACTTAGCTTTGTCTCCCTTCAAACACTTGGCATACTTCAACAAGTATCCGTAGGGGTGTTCAACCTGCAAGTCGAACTTTATCGTCTGCAGCAGTATTCTCTCTAAAGTCATCACTTCTTCTTTCGGATCCTCTCCAAAAAATGTAGCAAACTTCTGCTCTGTCAGCAAAGACTTGGCCACTTTTATTATATCTTTACACTTCTTTGGTGTTTCTTCCACTTTACCTGCTAAGAAAAGGCAGCAGCAAGCAGTAATATACCGCGGGAATGTCTTAAACGAGTGGAACATGTAAAAACGATGGAAATAAACAACTCCAGTAGCAACAGTGTTATAACCTAAATCCATCTTCGAACCAGTATCAATGATAAACCGGGCCCCTTCCTTCCTGTAACGATTTTCCGTATCTGTAGGTATCCCATCGCGAAATGAAGGCGTGTTCTGCAGATCCTTCTTGTCGTAGTACCAGTAAGGCATTTTGTTATTTACTACAAATCAACAAGATCTCAACAAACTTGAAAGGAAACCTTTTCACAACCACAACCAACCAATCGCCGTCCAAGTCACACACCAATCCGTCAATCACAGACTGAATGACATTGACAATACTTGACATAACGCAAAAATTTTATACTTGCAACTTGCACCCTAGGATAGATTTATTTCGTCCATGCAGCTGTGCGCGGTGCTTTCAATTTCTGTGCTGCAAACATAAAAATATTAAATTAAATTAAATTATCTTTCAAAATTCCTCAGAAGAAAACGTTGAGCATATTGTACGCAAAAATATGGCAAAAACAAAGTCGCGTAATAATAACACACAATTATACTATACGTTAACATAATTTTTTTTGGCGGAGTTAAAGTTTACCGGTATATCTATACCGTGTCCATTTTGAATGAGGCATAAACGTATACAAACCGCCCATACTTAACCTATAATTCACTTTGTTGGCGCGTCCTTTTATACGTAATTTACATTACTTGTCGATTTTAGATCCTCCCTTCAATAAAAATTGCTGACAATTATATCTGAAACTCGACGCCAAGCAAGTGAGATTTTGTTATTTGTGTCATATTTTGTATACTAACATGCTCCATTCAAAATGGATAAACCATAGGTAAAAGCACCATCTCTTGTTGTGTCAGTTGTGTGTGAAGTAGAAAGAACATTTTAGCAACCATTATTAACTTAACAACCTTATATTTTACCCGACTACCAACGGAGGAGGGTTATGAGGTTGGCACCATGTGTTTGTTTATATGCAGGTACCTATGTATTTATGTATCCGACTTTTATGTTTTTGTTATCTTCGTGTTTTGAATTTAGGAGGGTCATAGAATCTTCATAAACGGTAAAACCTTACGTACTTACCTTACCCTACGAATTTGTAGGTAAGAACTTTGTTCTTGTTGTAGACTTTTTGTCACGATTTCCTTAAGTTTAGTAATTTTGATTTTTTATTCATATGCAGGTACCACAGATCACAGCTGTGGCAGGTACCTACAGTTTTCATTACGTTAATTAAATACACCTACCATACCTAATGTAAAAACAAAGCTACTTACTTCATAAAACGCCATTGTGTTTTGTCATGCATGAAATCTACAAACAAGGCATTTTAATAACTGCCTTCAGTTACATTAGAACTTATTACGAATTAGAACCTCTTGAAATTAATCGTTGCTGCTTATGTAGATATGCCTAAGTATTCGTGAATTTAAAAAACAAGCAGTGGAGCCTATGGAGCTAAAATGTGAGTCTCTTGGTGCTTGTATGGCATCTCTAGGTATAGTGAGCCAGTATGACATGGGACGGCCAGGGGCGGATCATGAATTTCATTTGCCTCCCCAACCTAAGTCAAAATGCTCCCGGGGGGGCATGGGCGTCGCTTGGGTTATTTGTGAGAGAAAATACGATATAAAAACGGTGAGCAGAAGGAAAAGCCTCGACAGTTATAAAGACTAAGCGACGAATTAGATAGATAGATAGAAAATTCTTTATTGCACACTAATTCAAAGAAACATTACAATAGAACAGCTTAAAAACTAAGTGACAAGTGGCGGTCTTATCGCTCAAGAGCGATCTCTACCAGACAACCGTGGATGGATAGGATCATTGGATAGTACTAGGGGATCGATCGGAATTATGTCATTGAAAAGACTACAAAACAGGAGAACGCAGCGAGCCTCGAAAATATTCGACGATTGGAAAATATACGAAAAAAAGACTATAAAATAGATGAGCGGCCTTTAAATGTTTAAAGATTTTATCGCAACGATTAGGGAATTTGTGAGAAAAGAATAAAATATGAAATAAAAGCGGCGAGCGGAGCGAGGCTCGACATAGATATATGTTTTAATTATAACATAGACAGAACCCAGATTCGAGTTGCTTTTTTATAAAAACACGTTTTGTGTTGAATTAAACTAAGTAACTTTAAAATCGCTATACCTAGGATAAAATAGTTAAAATTTCCTTGGATTTTGTCATTAAATACACACGCTACGTCTATTTGTTATCCTATTCTAATTTATGCTACTTATTTTCTTAAGCTGTATACAACTCACAATAATTATCTATTTTGTTTTTCGCCATGTCAGCTTACTGTATTTTTGAATTGTTTTTAATTAACTACTTATGTACCAAGTGTTGCAAAAGCAAATGAAATAATAATATGTAAATGTTTATCTATATATCTAAAGAATAAA
This sequence comes from Eupithecia tripunctaria, assembly GCA_955876795.1. Taxonomy (NCBI): domain Eukaryota; kingdom Metazoa; phylum Arthropoda; class Insecta; order Lepidoptera; family Geometridae; genus Eupithecia; species Eupithecia tripunctaria. Next base: position 15,704,713 of record OY041611.1, on the reverse strand, counting down.
TATTTTTTTACCATAATATCTACCTTTTCCAGCTTTAGCGTTAGCAACAGCCTATCTCGTAAATTTGGTTACTGTGGTGTTGGCTTACAAAAACTGTCCCTATGCCCCCGTGTGTGCTACCAATGGGAAGACCTACAAGAACGAATGTGAATTCCTCACTGCTCAGATGGAAGACAGCGACCTGCAAGTTCTGTATGACGGAAAATGCAAGAACTATGTCGTCTTAAGCAATGCACTGTCTAGAAAAAAGGAAAGAGGAACAGGTAAATTGGTATGAATATGCGGTCTGTGTGCTGAGCCTTCTTCTGAAGTGGAAAGATCTAAAATTCTAAATATAAGCCATGTAGAATCGCAAAGGCATGTGATGATGATCATTCATGCTATGGGCATTAGTAGGTATTGTAACTAGGTAGGTACCTACCTACAGTTTGATATATACGCTGTTTTCCAGTATCGAATTTGGTCCAAAAGGTTACTCTAAATTCTAAATTAAATAAATAATTAATAATTTACTCTAAATTAAATGAGATTAAAGGGTCCCATTCAATGTCGATGTCATTTCAACGTAGGTGGGTTTTAACGCTTGAAGAATTAAAGGTCACAGAAAAAACAGGATCAAAATAACACGGTTTGGCTCCTGAAGTGTATCCGAGAAGCAAAGAACTTGTGGGTACGGTCTACGGCCGTATGTACTGTACCTAAATACCTACCTGCTCACCGCGTCAGTCCCTGCTTCATTGGAGTATTTATGTTCGTGATCTTGACTTCGTTTATGTCGGTAATGTTATAATTATAATAAATAGATAGGTAAGTATTTTTTATTTTTTCTATGGATCCAGAAACAGCGAACACGAGAAAGCCGTGGATATCTATGGGAAACTTTATGAACCACGTGAAGTTGAAAAACAAGAAAAAGAAACTAAAGAAAATTAACAAAAAGCAAGATCGTTGGCGGAAACCCGAGCTAGGGTGGTCTTCTATTTCCCGGTAAAATACTTATTGGTGTTTTGCATTAGATCTACTTTACACATTAGGTAGAATAACAAATAATGATGTTGTCTCGGCGAGCTGTAAGCTATCCTTGATGGTGTGCTCGCCACGGTTGCTAATAATTATGTAGGTAGGTACTACTCAAATAACTGTAAATTGTGAGCAAAAATAACACATTGCAAGCTGCGCAGTGAAGTGACGTATTTCCCGATGATTTCACAAGAAGATTACCTTGTTTATTATCCACTTAGCTACTATTAAATAAATAAATAATATACAGGTGTGGCAAATTTTTGGCCCCTTAAGGGTAGCTACCGTTTCTTTTGTAGTTAGAAGGTTTTGTTCTAAGGAACTTTCTGTTTTATTTAGAAGAAAAAAATATTGCCATTTTTAGTTTTTTGAAAAATGTACGGTTCGTCCAAAAAATGACATTTGTAAATAAAAACAAGTTGGTCTTAATCGACTCTATTTCTAACCAGGAACACTTTTCCCAAAAGAACATACCAAATCAAATCGTAAGTTTTAGCAATAATTAAAAAAAACAATTCTCATACATTTTCTATGAAAAAACGAGTAAGTGAAAACAACAATGTCATTCATTCAATGGTTCTTAATTTAACCCGTTGAAACGACGACGGCCACTTTTGCCACCCGTAAACTCGTATGTAACTACTTTTTTAAGTTGGTAGGCTAATTTTGAAGGCATCTCAGGAATTAAATTTTTTACTTATATTTTATTTTTATTAAAAATCAAGTAGGCTAATTTTGAAAGCACCCTAGCCATGTTCGCTCTAACGACGATATAGGTAAAAATGTCTTTACACCAAAATAAGAAACATACCTACCTCACTATTTTAGACAACGGTCATTTTTAATTGAGTTTAATTTTTAATAAAGTTTGGTAAGTAAATAACTTGATTTTTAATAAAAATTAAAAAGTAAGTAAAAATTTAATTCCTGAGATGCCTTCAAAATTAGCCTACCATTTAAAAAAAGTAGTTACATACGAGTTTAAATTAAGAACCATTGAATAAGTGACATTGTTGTTTTCACTTACTCGTTTTTTCATAGAAAATGTATGGGAATTGTTTTTTTTTAATTATTGCCAAAACTTACGATTTGATTTGGTATGTTCCTTTCGGAAAAGTATTCCTGGTTGGAAATAGAGTCGATTAAGGCCAACTTGTTTTTTTTGACAAATGTCATTTTTTGGGCGAACCGTAAATTTTTTCAAAAAACTAAAAATGACAATATTCTTTTCTTCAAAATAAAACAGAAAGTTCCTCAGAACAAAACCTTCTAACTACAAAAGAAACGGTAGCTACCCTTAAAGGGCCAAAAATTTGCCACACCCTGTATATATACGTAGAATATTATACCTACCTCAAACCCAACCTCAACAGCCGGTATTGGTCCACGGCTGGACGCAGGCCTCCTGATAAGCGCCTTATTGGCGTTTATCTCATGGAGGGTAATGCCCCAACAAATTAAAATTTGTTAAAACACAGGTTCATAAAAAATTTTATGAACCCATGTTCAGAAAAGGTAAATCTGTCGAAAATTGGCATTCTTTAAGCTATGTTACTTTTTAAACCGGAAACAACGCGTGCGTAACGCGTGCTAACCATTGGCCTTATGTCCGTCCAGCCCCAATCCGTTCAGTAGTATAAGTCTAAATCATCCAAACTTTGTATTTATATTAACTAGGTACAAATGTGATCGATCACACTTAGAATTTTATTTATGTGACCAAGTAAGTTTTGTTCATTTTCTTTTCAGCATGGAAAGTACAGAATAAAAACAAGCAGCCATATTAAATAAAATGTACTTATTTTGATATAAAAAACACTGTGGTTTTCTTTAAATAGGAAATAACAATCAAATAAATAAATTGGAACTAGTATTTACAATTGAAACAATTGATCTAACTTCAGACTGTTGCAAACTACCTACAGGTGGCTCAACTTGTCCATATTAATAACAGTCGTCGCGTCCCCAAGTCGTTTGCATTGCATTCCATTGACCGGCTGTATGGCAATGCCGAATCACTGCGCCAGCTGCTCACCACGGACACTACCGGTCACGGGTCGCTTTCATCAGACGCTCAGATATTTTTTGTAACCCGGAGAGCCTCGTTAACCCTCAGACCTGGAGTCACGACTCCAAAGGGAGACAATTCGTGGCTCCGACGAGATTGCATATTTGCGCCTCTTGAAATCCTCGTCAAATCTGCCGGATGTCCTCGGAAGATGGGTAGCCGCAAGTGTGTTGACGCATGTAGCGTCCCACAGAATAGATGCAGCCTTTCCAGCTAAAACTCTGCGCACATTAATCAGAAATTTACTTTAACGTAGGTAGATCTTCATAGGTGTGCTACAATGCTACTAGGGAAAATCAACCTCAACGTCAACAGCCTGTATCGGTCCACTGCTGGACGCAGGCCTCCCCCTGATAACCTGATAACCCCTGAACTCATGGGGGTAATGCCCATAATCCTCACGCTGGGCATGCGGGTTTGGGATCGCAGTTTGGTGGAAAACTTGTTCTGCAGGGGGCGCTGCTGCCTACCTCCCGGTGGATATCCCTTAGTTACCTCTAACGACACCCACGGGAAGAATTTGGGTGGTTCAAATTCGAAGCCAGCACCACACAGCAAAAAAATCATAAAACTAAATAATACTTAAATAATATTCACACATCGCAGGGAATCGCACATTTCACCACTGTGCTGTTGTTTTATTTCTTGTGAATATCTAACTTTCCTCTACCTCTCCCAATCCTTTCCTCATAACGAGAAACATACTTTATCGTAGACTGTCGTAGCACGCTCTACGATGCTATGAGGGATCGGCGGCGTAGCGTACAAAAGACTTCAACGCGCATGCACTTTCTTACTACACACAACTGTGATTTCGTAGACCATCGTAGTTAACGGGAGAATGGCGGTATCTAGTACTATTATAATCTCTACTATGGGCGGTATGCTGACTACATAGAGATTATAGCTGACTAATTATGCTATGATTAACTATTAGCTTTAGCCAAATTTAAAGTAGGTAGCTTAAAAGATAGCAGTTCCCGCTGCAGTAATGTTCTGAGGATTCGGAACGGGGCTGGGTGGACAATAGTTATTTGTTAAACAAGAGTGCAAAGTTGCTTTTTAACCGCGTGTTCAATTTTGATGACCGAGCAAGCGAAGGATTCTAAAATTGAATCACGAGCGCAGCGAATGATTCAAAATTAGAATCCTGAGCGTTAGCGTAGCGAGGGAATCAAAAGAGCACGAGGTGAAAAATCTTTGCACTCGAGTGCAACACGTAACTTTTTATTCCACCTCAGCGAGGAAATGACTAAATGCAAAAACAAACCTTCTCGTCGCTAGAATCACTCATTTTAGTTTTTTCACTTGTTTTCAAGTTTCTTGTTTTTAACATAAGGTATAACAATGACGTGAAAATATACCGCGTACAAAGCAAATTGAAAAAAGAACACCAAGAGTCTGCGTTTTTATTAAAAAAAAGTTGTATGATATATTCGGCACCATAGAGGTAGCAGTAAATAGGTTTAATGTTTTTTTTAATTCACAAACTTAGTGCACACGATGTTCTAAATTCAATTTACTTTATCCTCTAGAGAATAAAAATACTCTATCCGAGATCATCATCATCATCATCATCAGCCTATATTAGTCCACTGCTGGACATAGGCCTCCCCTAATGAGCGCCATAGCGCCCTGTCTTCAGCTTGACGCATCCAGCATCTGCCTGCAGTCTTTCGCAGATCGTCATCCCACCTGGCCGGAGGGCGTCCTACACTACGTTTGCCGAGTCGCGGTCTCCACTCAAGAACTCGTTTACCCCAGCGGTTATCGGTTCTTCGCGAAATATGGCCGGCCCACTGCCACTTCAGCTTGCTAATTCTTTGAGCTATATCGATAACTTTGGTTCTCTGTCGGATGTATTCGTTACGAATTCTATCCTTCAGAGAGACTCCGAGCATAGCTCTTTCCATAGCTCGCTGAGCGACTTTAAACTGGTGGACCAGCCCTATGGTGAGTGTCCACGTCTCAGCTCCGTAGGTCATGACGGGTAGGACGCACTGATTGAAAATTTTCGTTTGTTTCGATGACGAGAAGACTCGACGTAGCTTTCCAAACGCTGCCCAGCCTAGCTGGATCCTCCTCTTGGCCTCCTTCTCAAAATTGTTTTTCCCTAGCTGCAGGATTTGCCCAAGGTATGTGTACTCGGAAACAATTTCGAGAGGGTGGCCATGTACGACGACCGGTCCCGGATCAATGAGGCCATTGATCATGATTTTGGTTTTATCCAAATTCATGCCGAGACCGATGCATCGCGAGGCTAAATCTAGGCCGTCCAGCATCAGGTTGAGCTCCTCCAGCGACTCCGCCATTACGACTATGTCATCAGCGAATCGGAGGTGTGAGATGTAATCGCCGTTTATGTTAATGCCCTTACCTTTCCAGTCCAGCGTCTTAAACATATCTTCCAACACGTGAACAGTTTCGGGGATATAACATCCCCCTGTCTCACTCCTCTGCGCAGTTGGATGGGTTTGGACTGCTGGTCCTGTACTTGGACACTCATGGTCGCGGCGTCGTAGAGACATCTCAGCACCTCGATATAACGATAGTCTACTTGGCATCGCTGTAAGGATTCCAGAACAGCCCAGGTTTCGACAGAGTCAAAGGCCTTCTCATAGTCCACAAAGGCCAGACACAGGGGCTGATTATACTCCTCGGACTTCTGTATAATCTGCCTCACTGTGTGTATGTGGTCTATGGTGCCATATCCTCCGCGAAACCCGGCCTGTTCGGGTGGCTGGAACTCGTCGAGTCTCCTGGCGAGACGGTTCGTGATCACTCGTGAAAACAGCTTGTAGACGTGGCTCAGGAGTGAGATGGGTCTGTAGTTTTTAAGGAGGGTTTTATCTCCCTTCTTAAAAAAGAGCACCACCAAACTCCCGCTCCACGCCTTTGGAGTTCTTCCACTGTGAAGGACGGCGTTGAAGAGGTTCTGTAGTTCCTGTATAACAGGAGATGGTGGGATGAAAATGTTTTTTTTTCATTATGCATACTCTGAAAGTAGGTCGGAAGTTGCCTGCGCAGCAGGATGAAAGTCATACATTTCAGAAAAGTAATGACAAGTAGTGACAGCTGTCATCTCACTTTTCTATTGAACCATGCATTCTACTTTTCTATACAGCTACTCAACTTCAACTTCTCGTGAGATGGCTTTTGCGTCTGGTTTGATTTGACGCAATTCATACGGCCATTCCTCAACATGAATTGAAATAAATTACAGATAAAATACCATATTATAATTTACTTTCAACTATTTCTTTAAAATAACATTGATTTCGGCAATTTTTTTTATTATTTATTATTGAGTACCTATTTATTTATTTACCATTTTTTTATAATAAAAATGAATGGTAGAATAGATCTCGGTATTCTTCCATGTTCATTCTACCATGGTAGAATAGAAAGAGCTACCATGGCTATTATGCCATCTTTAAATATTGTTTATGCCTAAGAAAAAGAAAGCGGGAAAACGGCAATCCTGCCTGCCTGTCTTGATTTGATTTTCGAGTTTGGGGTTTTGATTTTTCGTTGTTTTGATTATTACTATGAGGATTCTTTATAGGAAGAGGATAAAGCAGTTGTGGAAATTCTTTTATCACCTCCATCAAAATGAAGGGACCGATAAAATAGCGCGCTGAGAAAATAGTGCGATTTCACTATTTTCTCAGCGCGCTCTTTTATATTTTTATAGGGTATATTTTTATATTTTATTTTAGGTATTTAATTTTGTTTAAAAAACTATAAACCGACTTAAATTTTTATACCTTTTTCATGGATTTTCATGTATCCCATTGTGAGAACTGAACCAAATTAAAATAGGACCACATGGGAAGCACCAGCTTTCATATAAAAAAGAATCATGAAAATCGGACAACCCAGTCAAAAGTTCTCAGGAACCAAACATAAAAAAAACACACAGTCGAATTGGATATCTCCTCTTTTTTGAAGTCGGTTAATAAATGGACCTAAATGCGCCTAATGTCGCATTCGTATGTAAGGTGATGTAATCTAATGTTGTCTGATTTAATAAATGAAAAATTATAATTATTAATTGTTTATATTCATTTTAGCTCAGCCGGTACATAATATAAATACCTACTAGCTTTTTTCGACGAAATCTTTTTTTTCGTAGTTTTTACGCTTCGGAATAGCAAACAGACATTACCAACAGACGGTACCAAGTCAGTATTTGTTACTGCAGTATTGCTTTCATAAAAGGTTAGGAACTAGTTTATCCACCCAGTAGGTAGGTAAGTATTTATGGGTACACTTACCTACTTTTAATGTAACAATTTCACGGGGAGAGGCCAAGCGCAAGACCAATGGGTGATAGTGGTAGTGGATCACCCCACGTGCACTATATCTACTCAGTAGGTAAGAAACACTCTCTGCTAGTTGATTTATAGTATGAAGTGGTACCTATTCAACAAGAGCCTTTAGGGCTCATACAGGTATCCCATAATGAGTGGATAACCTTGAAGTTACTTGTGCAGGGCAAGGCCAATCGGAAACAATTTTTTTATGTCTCGTTCGGAAAATATTTGATTTATTTGTTTAGAACGGCAAGTTGCCGACTGTAAAGCAACTGCACCCGCCAACGGCGCCAATCCGACGGCCTTTCCGACGAATTAAAATACCCCTGCTGTAGTCGAAGTCGGCCGTCGCCATCACCTGCAGTCAAGCCTTGCAGTTGCCGAAAAGGACCGCGGTCCCTTTACATAGTGGTCCTAAATGACGGAAGCCTCCGGCAACGGCAACTTGGCTTCTCTGTATTTGAGACGCGCAGTCAGCGTCAGAATCAGAGTCAAATCGTTTATTTCATAAAAATTACAAAATAAGCACTTAGACAAGTAAATTTTTTACTATACCTACAATGTGAGTCTGCAAACCAAAATGAGGGAAACTACGGACTACGCCATATTTTATCGATGGAAAATGTGATAAAAAAATCGAATATATTTTTTAATTTTTTTATAGTGTTTTTAAACTTTTATTTCTCTACGACCACCACCCCCATAATGTACAAAACGGTGTAATTTTTAGCTTGAATAATTAGTAATTACTATCAAATAAGAAATAAGGTGCAATTGACTCTAATTCCGTAGTCCGTGTATGAGCGCTAAGTAAACTACGAAATTATACGATTATATGATAATGTAGGTTTTGTGCCTATTATCATTATGTTGTATTCATTATCGCTGCGATCGCGACCGGCCGCGCCGTGCGTGCTATTCGACGATTCTTACGTCAGTCATCCAGTAGCAAAATGGCGCTCAAGACGGGCGCTTGTTCTGTGCGACTTTCTAACCTAAGACGCGCTGTTAGAGTAAGTTATATTTGGTTATTTACTTTATTATTGCATCCATGCAATTAGGTAGATAAATTATATTTTGTTTTTTTTCTCGAAGCTGTTTTTTAATGTAATTAGTTAATCGTATGTTTCGCTAATAGTACCGGGGTACCTACATACGTAATCAATCTGAATGTAGATTAAAATTGTTTACGAAATGACGAAATGTTTTGAAGTGCGATGCAACGCGAATTCTACTTAATTTTTATATAAATACGACTCAAAATATAAGAAACAAAGCATTTGTATTTTATCTGAGTTAGCTAGTAAAAAGATTTGATTTTAAAATCTGTACGTTAGTATGTACTTATGTATGTACCTATATAAGTACCTACCTACTTTATTTTCTGACCATTCCCAAGTTTATGCTTATTCACAATTTAAAGACTGTTACTAGGTACGTGTAAAACTGTCTACCTCTACCTACTACGTGTGGAAACTTTCTTTAACTTCATTTGTGCTAGTTTTAAGTACCTAAACATAGGCTTTTGGCTTTTTGTTTCCCAAATACACATTTATTATATTAATATAAACCGTAGGCACGTTGTGCTGTTAACGGTCAGCCATCTCTTAGGGTAGTTAGTATCAAGGAACATAAATACTCACAGGGTCTACTAAAGATTAAATTTCGTCAAGTTTAATTTATACCTATACATACATTCTCAGGTTTTGTCTACCCACACCAAACCGGAAGCGAACCGAAATGGCGCGAAAATTGCGGAATTCCCCGGTGCAAAGGCTCCCTATATTTCCGAGATGAAGTTTTTGAACGAGTCAAGCTACGAGCCCATCCCTATCTACCGAGTGTTGGACAACAATGCCGAGGTTATCGATACTAGGGAGGAGCCCAATATCGATAAAGACAAGCTCGTGGACATGTACAAAACCATGGTGCAACTTTCTCAAATGGATAAAGTACTATACGAGTCTCAGAGGTACAATAATTATTTATTTACTGATCTCTAGATGCAATACATATTTATGAAGCAACAGAGGTTTATTTCATCTTCTTTTTTTTATTTCAGACAGGGCCGAATCTCATTCTACATGACGAACTACGGCGAAGAAGGGATTCAAGTCGGCAGCGCAGCCGCCCTGAGTCCTGCCGACCTGGTGTTCGCTCAGTACCGAGAGGTGACAATTTATTTATAATTATAATATTCCTAACTCAGGACTCATACTATATCATAGTGTGACAATCACGTGCAACCTTCTGGCGCGACGAGACGTGGTGTGGTGACCTGTACTCTCAGAAAGTCTCGGAAACCGAAGTAGATCTTACTTTATGGTGGATCTATCTTTTAGCTACGTCGCCGGTCGGTCGGACGCCCTAAAGATTTGGAAGACGTTCGTGGTCACTGGAAAAATACAACTTAATAGGTACTTACATGATACCTATATGTATATATAGGTATGCATAGTACCATGCACAATGCACATGCATAGTAGGTATATATAAACCAACTTATGTGAGTTTACTCACTTGGTCTCGGATTCTATGGACCAAGGCTTCCAGATGGACGTAATCTATACAGACTATTCCAAAGCCTTTGACAAAATTTCTCACACGCTCCTGAAAAGCTTTCGGAGAATGGGATTCATGGAGATCTTTTGAGGTGGCTGGAATCGTATCTTCGATCTCGAAGCCAAGCAGTCACAATAAAGGGTTATTGTTCTTCATTTGTGCCTATTTCATCTGGAGTACCGCAAGGTTCACACCTCGGTCCTTTGTTATTTTTGGTCTTTATTAATGATGTTTTTAAGAACTTTTTTCACTCTAAATGCTTGTTATATGCAGACGATACCAAAATTTTTAGAAAAATATCATCTATGTCCGATTGCCTTCTGCTACAAAGTGACCTGTCTAGGCTTTTTGAATACTGTGTTAACAATTAATTATTTCTTAATACTAAAAAATGTCACGTGATATCTTTTTCTCGTAAACCTAAACCTTTTATTTTTGATTACAAATTTAATGATAATATTATTTCTAGGGTTATTAGAGATTTAGGAGTTTATCTAGATAGTAAACTTACTTTTAATGCTCACTTCGACAGTATCACTTCTAGAGCCTATCGAATGTTAGGATTTATTTTGAGAGTTGGTAGAGTGTTTGAACACCATAGTACCTTGCTTCTCTTATACAATAGCTTTGTCAGGTCCGTGCTTGAATATGCCTCCTCTGTCTGGTACCCTCAATATAAAGTTCATATTGATAGTATTGAATGGATACAAAATAAATTTTTAAAGCACTGTAGGTATCGTTTTCCTTCTAGCTCTATTGACAGCATTTTGAGTCTTGAAGACCGTCGTAGCGTAAAAGATCAAATCTTATTATTTAAAATCTTGACCAACATTATTGAGTCCCCTTTTTTGCTCCAAAATGTTTATTTCTATTGTCCTCGCATATCCTCTCGTAAAAAGAAAACGTTTTGGACGCCCCCGTCTAATACTAATTACAAAAAAAATATGTTCCTTTCAAGAGGCTGTGATAAATTCAATGATACCTTTTGTGACATTGATATTTTCTATTCTTCATTGCACAAATTCCGGAAGAATGTAATGTTAAGCATTGCCAACCATTAATGTTATTGTTTATTTGTTTGCCTTTTATCATCATTTATATTATTATGTATTTTTTGTTATGTTTTCTTGTTAGTTCTTTTTTCGTTAATATTGTCTCATAAATTCAGTTGCATTTTATTGAGCTCTGTACTGTCTGTGTCTTGTTATTGTGATATGTGATATTTAATGGTGGAAACTTTGCTGGTTTAAGTGTTATTTAAGTATTTTTTTTGTTTAGTTTATAATAACTGTATGTTTCCCTAACAAATAAAAATAAAATAAAATAAAATAAAGTACCTACTACACTCTATCTATGCTATGCATAGGGAGGTATACCTGTAGGTAATACAGTCAAACTATGTTGTAGGTAGGAGTGTTCCTGTATCGAGGAGTCACGGTAACGGAGCTCATCAACCAGTGCTATGGAAACCATGAAGATCCTGGCAAGGGTAGGCAGATGCCGGTGCACTATGGCAGCAAGCAACGCAACCTTGTCACCCTGTCTAGTCCCTTGTGTGAGTATTTTCAAAGGTTACCTGCTTATTTATGATATTTTTGGTTTGGATTGGATAGTTTTTATGATGCATCTTAATCTATACATAATGCATAGCAGGTAGCCCTGGTTAGGTTACCTGCTCTTTTGTTTTGTTTTGCAAAAAAGCCTCGAACACATTTACGGTGGTCCCGTTCTAGTGAAATATAACCATACCATAGAAGTATGAGATTCTAAGGTAGGTAGATTTTTTTGGGTAAAACTTTGGGATAAGCTGTCAACCCTTACGTATTAGTGCAACGTGCAACTTTGCCTAGGGAAAATAAAGAGTAGAGCCTGTTCAAAAAGAGAAGCGTTGTGGCTAGGGCTTGCAAATATTCGAAAATTTTTGATATTCGAATATTCGAATATTTTTCGGCTACTATTCGAATATTCGAATATTATTCGAATAATAGAATATTATATAGAAAATAACTATTTTTTTATTAAAATCACATCTTTTATTGTAATATGTATGATTTCCATGAACAATTTTAAATATCGAATATGTGTCGCTGTAACGACAAGACATTGGCAATTTACACGCAAAATCAACCAAAAAATTTTAAAACAGTCTTCAAAATCTAGGGTATTTTAATAAAATTTAACACTATAACAAGTAAATAAACAAGTTAAGTAATGATAGCGCGTTAGTATTAACTAAAGTACAAAAACATATAAAGGTCTTTTAAATCACAAATTCTAAAATTAGCAATTACTCCTCTTTAACTTTATCTTATTTGTATCATCATCAGCCTATGCCCTGTCCTGTCTTCAGCTTGACGCATCCAGTATCTGCCTGGAATCTTTCGCAGATAGTCCAACCTGGCCGGAGGGCGCCCTACACTACGTTTGCCGAGTCTTGGTCCACTCTAGAACTCGTTTACCCCATCGGTTGTCGGTTCTGCGCGAGATATGGCTGGTCCACTGCCACTTCAACTTGCTAATTCTCTGAGCTATGTCGAAAACTTTGGTTCTCTGTCGGATGTGTTCGTTACGAATCCTATCCTGCAGAGAGACTTCGAGTACAGCTCTTTCCATAGCTCGCTGAGCGACTTTGAACTGGTGAATCAACCCTATCGTAGGTGTTCGCGTCTCAGCTCCGGAGGTCATGACGGGGTAGGACGCACTGATTGAAAACTTTGGTTTTCAAGCATTGTGGTATGGATGACGACAAGACTCGACGTAGTTTTCCAAACGCTGCCCAGCCTAACTGGATCCTCCTCTTGGCCTCCTTCCCTAATTTGTTTTTTCTTAGCTGCAGAATTTGCCCAAAGTAAGTGTACTCGGAAACAATTTCGAGAGGGTGTCCATATACGACGACCGGCCCCGGATCAATGAGGTCATTGATCATGACTTTGTTTTATCAAAATTCATGCTAAGACCGATGCGTCGCGAGGCTGAAGCTAGGCCGCCCAGCATCTGGTTCAGCTCCTCCAGCGACTCCGTCACTAAGACTATGTCATTAGTGAATCGCAGGTGTGTGATGTAATCGACGTTTATGCTAATGAAAGGCAAGGGCTTTCCAGTCTAGAGTCTTAAACATATCTTCCAACGCGCTCGTGAACAATTTTGGGGATATAACATCCCCCTGCCTTACTCCTCTGCGCAGTTGGATGGGTTTGGACTGCTGGTCCTGTACTTGGACACTCGTGGTGGCGGCGTCGTAAAGACATCTCGGCACCTCGATATAACGAAAGTCTACTTGGCATCGCTGTAAGGATTCCAGAACAGCCCAGGGTTCGACAGAGTCAAAGGCCTTCTCATAGTCCACATAGGCCAGACACAGGGGCTGATTATACTCTTCGGACTTTTGAATAATCTGCCTCACTGTGTGTATGTGGTCTATGGTGCCATATCCTTCGCGAAACCTGGCCTGTTCTGGGTTCGCGTTACATCGTACAATAAAGATAACTACCACGACCGCGTGCAATACACAAGTTTACACAACTGAACATAATTCTGCGTTAACACAACAACATTCACGTGAGCAACAGAGACGGATAGACAGAAGAGTCTCGTCAAATATGCGAACGCACTATGCAGTCGCACGCGGCACTCCCGATTACTCCCGAGTGTTTCCGAACCGTGTTCCAAACCCTTTAACTTTTACCTGAACAACGTAAACATGTATTGTCTTGTATGGATATACCGCGCGAACTTTTAAGTGGCCTTTTATCCACATCAGAATTTTGACTTTTTATTTAAATCGAATATTCGAATATTGCAATTTCAGTATTCGAATATTCGAAATGATTTAATATTCGAATATTCGAATATTCGAATATTCGAATGCAAGCCCTAGTTGTGGCGTTACGGTGAACTAACACTTTTAGCCTTACTGCAATGACAGATCAGTGTTGACGACGCAACAAAAGTTGTCAATTGGCACACGCGCGCCCTCAATTCCCACGACTCTTTTCTTATTGAACAGACTCTACCCCTGTCGTAATAATACCCTTCTCGGTTAACTGAGCCTATCTCGCAAACAAAATTTCAAAAACTTCAAAATAGCGCGCAGCGGTAAAACAGAGTGATTAAAATGGCAATTAAAGAGTCAAAAATAAAAAAATAAACATAGTGCGTACATATTGCTGCAATATGTAGGCATTGTTTTTATTATTATTTAAATTATTAAGTAAGTAAGTACGTACATACTTTTTTGACTAAGTATCTCTCGATCATATTCGCAGCAACACAAATGCCACAAGCGGTAGGCGCTGCATACGCATTCAAACGCGTCCCGGACAACGACCGCTGTGTCATCTGCTACTTCGGCGACGGCGCCGCGTCCGAGGGCGACGCTCACGCAGCTTTCAACTTCGCCGCTACTCTCGATTGTCCGGTCATCATGTTCTGGTAAGGCTGAATCAGCTTTATCCCATGTATCTGTGGTGGTACCTCGTTTTTTAAATGAGTATATAAGATAGGTAACCGTTTTCTCAATTGCTTATCAAATTTCTAATAAGGCAAAACTTTACGTGGAACACACGGACATAGCGATATGGCGCTCAAGGGATGCTCTTGTCCAACAGTGGTGTAATTTAGGCTGATGATGATGGCGATAACCTGAGGTATCACATCATACTAATTATTATAAATGCGAAAGTTTGTATGGATGTATGGATGGATGGATGGATGGATTTACAAAATTACTGGACGGATCTGGCTGAAATTTGGAATACAGGTAATTCTAATCCTGGAATCAAATCAAACATAGGCTGCTCTTTATCACATAAATCAGTGCTCGTGGGATGAAAATCACCTTTTAACGTTTCCATACACGTACAACGCGTGCGAAGCCGCGGGGCGCAGCTAGTAAATAAAAATAAAAAACCCTTATGTCTTGCAAAAATACAAAACAATATTTTTGATAGGTTAGTTTTCTTAAAATATGATTTATTCTATGTTAGGGAAAACTAGATATTTATTTTTCTTCTGCAAGAACTCCAAGTTGGGTGAAGGCCTCCTCCAATAAGATGCCTATTCGTTTCGGTCTTGTGTGGTTTTGTGCCAAATTGGCCCAGCGATTCCTTTTAACTCGTCTTCCATCGTATCAGTGGTCTTCCCCTGCTTCTTTTACCCTGCGGGCCTCTCCATAGGCTGGTTTTTATGGTCCATCTGTGGTCTGGAAGTCGCGCTACGTGTCCGGCGAATTTTCACTTTAGCTTTAATGCAAATTCAAATTCAAATTCAAAATGTTTATTGAGACCATGCTGTTAGACAAGAAGGAAATAGGTACAAATAGTTCAAACATGGACCCGGTTAGGTTAGGGCACTTCAATATTAATATTAGTAACATAGTAGGTACTTATGTACCTATTAGAATTAAGGAGTTGTAAACTTAAATTTAACATGTCATAGCCATCGAGTTAAGATTTAGTCATAGCAAAAAAATTAAATGCTACTAGGTATATTTTTTTATCAAACAAATTACAAAAATAATAAATGAAATTAGTAAAAAAATGGAATAATAAACAAATAAACACACTAAATACAAATTTATAGATCCAAAAACTCCTGCAAGCAGTAAAAACAGTTTTTAATTAAATATTTTTTTTAAAGTAGCTTAAATTTAGGTTGCATATCTCAAGGCATCAGTGGCTTTTGTTATTGATCTTAGTTTTGTGTCTCATTTCTTTACCTTGAGCATACTTCGTTCCAACCCGGGGTATATTGGGTAATTATTGATCAGCGAAGGTATATACTGTCTGAATGAAACCAATGAATAGTCAAAGAGATTACCTAAGGTAAATACCAACTTGATACAAATAATGGATCTTACATTATGTAAATGTAAGATCCATTATATATATATACAACCTAAAGCGTTATATACAATCTACCTTACCCGAATTTATATGTACCTGCCTACATTTTACATTTTTACAGTAGAAACAACGGCTACGCCATTTCAACGCCAACAAACGAACAATATCGTGGTGACGGCATCGCAGCCCGAGGTCCAGCATTGGGGCTCCAGACGCTAAGAGTGGACGGCACCGACACTCTGGCAGTTTTCAATGCGGTAGTCCGCGCTAGAGAAATCGCTGTAGGAAGCAATAAGCCCGTGCTCATTGAGGCTATGTCTTACAGGTAAGGATTCTATGTATAAAATATTTTTTATTAAATTAACGAGTAGGTGGAACTTGAATCCGCATTCTTCCAGTCAGCATGGAATCATGTAAAATTATACGATAGTGAAGTCACTGAGACGAAAAGATTTGGAACTTTCTATACTTAGCTCAAGCGCCGTTTTGCTGCACCGGTAGGGAAAGTATCGAAGATTCACAAAAATACTACCAATTATTATTAATTTTGTTTTAAAAATCTATAAACTGACTTCAATTTTTACAGTTTTTCATGAATTTTCATGGATCTCATTGTCAGAACTGAACAAAATTACAATGGGACCACACGGAAAGCACCAGCTTACATATAAAAAAAGAATCATGCAAATCGGACCACCCACTCAAACGGTCTAAGGGAACAAACATAAAAAAACAGACGAATTGAGAACCTCCTCCTTTTTTTTAAGTCAGTTAAAAACTAAATTTGATTTTTTCAGAGTTGGCCATCACTCTACCTCAGATGACAGCACAGCCTACAGATCCTTGGAAGAAATCCAGAAATGGACTAAAGATGAAAGCCCGATTCAAAAGTTCAAGTTGTATTTAGAAAACAAAGGTTTGTAAAGCTTACAAAAGAAAGCCTCTATAATCGTCATCATCATCATCATCAGCCCTTATTATGTCCACTGCTGAACATAGGCCTCCCCCAAACGAATAGAATAGAATAGAATCATTTATTCACAGAAAACATGTCAAATATTACAATGCTGTTGTTGTATGAGTGGTATCAATGTAATACTACCAGTAGTTATGGACTGGTGTCTGAATTTTAATTTTCGACTCCACTATAGTATGGTAGGTAGTATTGATATTCTTTGTAAGACCTAGATTTTAGACTGATGTTTGAGATAAGAAGTTTTTTAGCATATTTTGTTTATTTGTGTGTTTTACTGCTAATACAAACCCTAGTTATTAAAAGAAAGCCATATTTTCAGGATTTTGGGATATCGATTTAGAAAAAGCTTGGCAGAAGGAGTCGCGAGACATCGTTTTGAAGACAATGCAAGTAGCAGAGAAGAAGAAACTACCCCACTGGAAAGAAATGCTAGAAGATGTTTACTATGACATGCCCCCGAGGATTCAGTACGTGATATTTTTAATTTTTAATTTAGATTGTTAAGTGTCGCTGGTGGATCATCGCCAGTCACGCCACATGGGTCTGGTGTGCGTGTCCCACTGCTGGGCAATTTAATTACTTTAAGACTCATTCTAATACAAACAATACCTAGTTACACCTGATATATTACTAACTATTTTTCTTGTAGGAAACAAATGCAGCAAATGGAACAACACCTCAAGAAATATCCGGAGCACTATCCTTTGAACAAATACCAAAGTGATTAAATTATTTTAATTTTGGGAAAATTTGGAGTTAGTTATATTTTGATAAAGTACAATTTGGCCGACATTACAGAAGCCTATTTTAATAAATATTATTTGTTACCTAGTCAGTTTTTCGTTTCAAGAACGCACAATCATTTTAGCACAGGTTACAATCCAAATAATAATTATTACATGCAAAGATAATGATTGGTTATGAATACCCTTCACACCCTTTTCTGATTTCCGACTCAATGTATTAATTATTATTGTTTGTAAAATAAAAATAAATTATATCTACTCTAATGACTCCGGAAAATATGGGAAAATAGATTGCGTTGGTAACACATGCAATTAGTATCAATTTCTTCTCCTTTTTATATTAGGCTCTGCTGCGTCATGGTTTGACACAATTCTGCCAATGTCAGTTCATAAATCATAACATAAATGAACAAATAGGCATAAAATTTAGAGGGGTGGAGTTTGTATTGTATCAAAATAAAATGAGAATAATTTACACAATCTCAATCAAGTTCAAAAAGTATCAATTTCGGTCGTCATTGTCTTTCGTGACACTTGACATGACAGTTATAGCTTCTCCTTGGTCGACAAACGAACGAAATCACCCACAAACTTCTTGATTTCCCTTCTACGAATAAGAATAGTCAAGAAGGGTAATTCAGAAGAAACTTCAAACAAAAAGTGGGCCTAGCTCAAACCAGAATGACGTATAAGTCAAAAAACGAATCATAGCCAAAGTTCCAATTAGTCATTGCTTCGTGATTAGTTGAATTCAGAACGAAAGCAGGGATTGGTTGGCGCTTGCTAAATGAAAGCGGTGATTGGTTCGCGCGCGTACTGCAATGTCTGCTATGACAGCTGAAACAAGGCGGCGTGGATGATGTTATGCAATAAATAGAGCGAACCAAGTTATTAATAAAATAATATAATGGTTAACAAGGTTTTTTTTAGTAATTTGTTTTTGTTACTTTGTACACATCAATGAAATCTATGTTCCGCGAAATATGATTAATTTACTAAGTTTTTGTCTAGAAGACATTAAAAAAGTCTTTCTTTGCAATCTAGTCAAGACGGATTTTCAGAAGTTCAACGATAATATCTGCAGTCTCAAATATTTTAGAAAAACACTGTGTTGATATTAAGACAGATTACTAGCTCGATTTTCCATGGTCATTTATTTTTATTTATATCTTATTAGTGTCTCGGTGCGTGAGCATATTTTAAACAAAACCACCGATGGATACGAAAGTACATCGAAATCTTTCAAATTAATTAGCTTGTGAAAATACACATTTTCATTCATTCTGGATAGTTGATTTTGGCTTGCAGTTTCCGGGTAATAAAGCCGGGTAATTAAGCCTATAATTTATTCCACGGTTTCTGGCAGTTGAAGCGTCGTTGGTCTTACATGTTTGATAACACCGTGCAATTCTTCTCTTCTGTTTTATACTCTGCTGGTTTTCATAGTTTTCATTAGTAATTGTTTTTTGTCTTTCTAGCTTTACTGCACTTATCCACTTATTTTTCCGAATAGGATCGGCAGGAAAACTAAAACACAAAATACAAGCAAAATAAATACATACATAAGTGTTATAAATAATATTATCTTAATTGTATTCGTTACATTTCAATATTTCATCAACAAGAAGAAAAAAAATCTAATATTAAAAAATATTTATCTCAAATATAATATATCAATAACTGACTTCAATTAGCGTATTATTGACCATAATATTGTTTTGTATTAATAACAAAAAAACGAAGTCAAAAATTTACTGACTTCATATTGCATAGTATTGAACATTTCATTTTGATGACGTATTTGAACATCTATGAATGTAATTATAATTTAGCTACTACTTACTAGTGAAAAGTGATCCCTAGGCATTTTAATCTTGTATGGCTCCTGCACCACTTGACAACACATGTTGGCATGATGATTCACAGCTATTTCACAAAGATACTCACGAAAACGTACCTATGTGCAGACTCAGACGAAGTAAAAAAACCAGACAGAGTTTCGCCGGCCGACTCACTGATGGAGGCAAAACTAAGCCTAGCCGTGTACGTACACAGTTACACGCACAGACATATAACGAAACTAAGCCATACCTTGTCAGTCGAGCTATGCCGGCGCGCGGAGTGTCACGATATAATATTTCGTATTTTTTACAGAAAAAATGACAAATTGTGTTGTAAAATGGCGTAAAAACCAGTCTTCAATACACAAGAAGTAGGATGGAATCACATTTCATACATAAGTAAACTTAAAAACTATATAACAACTATATAACTATATAACTATACTTAAAAAAATTTTTAGTAAATCAACTTTATAAATTATCATGACAACTTGGAACACAAAACTGCCACAAGTGCTGCCAACACTAAGCGTCACAATAGTCCCCGTTTGTTGGGGAAGTTATTAATGTGACGTGAAACCTAATGTTATGTATTCATATACTTAGGTACCTATTTTTTTTTACCCTACGGAGCATGGATATATTATAAGGTTGGCTTCGTTTGTTTGTTTGTAAGTAGCCGATTTTATTTTGTCACGTAGCGCTGAAAGTAGTCATTCGTCTTCATGCCCCGGTAGTTATAGGATAAATAACATCAGACGAAATTGGGGTCGAACGAGATATCGTGGTCTAAGTATGGGTCTAAAAGTTAAATGTTAGTAAATATGCTCGATTAAGGGATATCATTAAGGACATGCAAAGACAAGGACATTTTTAGGAAAATGTATATCTTGGGTCTCGGACTTAAGGAAAATGCCGACTTTTTGAGATTTGGCCCCCCGGCACCAATCTTGCACACAGACTAATTTGGATAACAACATTTATGGCGTTGCGTTCATATAGAAAGGGATATTTTTTATTGCCAAAAAGGTATTACCTTATTACATTGCCCCCAGCCCTCCTTCCCCTTTTGTTAGTGCTACTGAGGGTTTTCGTAAGTGCTACTGAGGGATAAAAAGGCTTATTTTGCATCGAAATAAAAAAACCACTCCCTTCTCACCCCCTTTTCTTAGCCTCCGTTGAGATCTCCCGAAAGCAGTGACTTGAAAGATTTTTTTTCACAGTCATGTAGAGGAAAAATAATATTAAATTCAAAAAAAAGTTTGCCTCTCTTACCGTCGTATACTCCTTTTATGTAAAAATACATAAAGGCCATTAAAATCAATGTTTGATATTACTATTGTTTTGTTTTCCCCCTTTCTAGTCGGAATAAACATACTTATATACCTCCAAGTGAGGTAAATATACAATTTGAAAAAATGTTTTCTTATCTATTTACTTATCCATTAATTCTGCTAATACAATAAAATATTAGGGGTAATTAGTTTTTACTACACGGCAACACTCATCAAACGCGCACATGTTTACGAAACCGCCATCATTTTGTCGGCAGGTGCCACTCTGTCTTGATTTTTTACTGGTCTGAGTGTGCAGACTGGACGTGTGTTCGCTTGCAAGATAAATATCCGACTGATGGCGCGCTGAGCCCGACTTTTAAGCCCCGCCTACTTTAGCACAACTTTGGTTGGGGCATTTTTTTAAAGCAGTTACTGTTCCTGACTATTCTTAATCGTAGTTTCCCTTCCCAAAAAAGAATTTGAAATAAAATGGATACCAAAACAACAAACAACTTAACAAAAAAGAAGAAGACGACAACGTTACCAGTTACCACCGAACTTAACCTCAATATTATGTGATTTTGTTGATATAATTTAGTTTAAATTGACTGAAATATAGACGAAAATGCTTTGTAAGTCAACTTTCATGCGAACGGACGTGACTGCTGTTTCAATACATCGCACAGGATTAATTCTAGCAGGTGGGTATCGACTTTTAATTTGTTGTTTTGCTTTGCATGTTCTTTTTTCTAAACAAAATGATATTTTCAGGAATAGGAAGCAGTCTGTACATATTTTCGGAGAAAAATAAATTATTAGTACAACGGCAATGTCTGAATGGCCAGAAAATCTATGGTTTAATACCAAATTCAAGTGGAAATCAATATATTATTTTTGGTGGTAAACAGTTCACCATATTGAGTTCTTTGGAGGATGAGCGTCCACCACAGTTTCCCAAAAGGTTCGAACCAGTAGTATGCGAAGATTGGCTACACTCTGCTCTGTGGGCCCCGCAAATAGACCAAATTGTATTGCTGACCGCACACAATGTGGTCCTGGTAAGTTTGATGTTACTTTCTGTATCATCTACAGGATACTCCCATAGTACAGGTAAACTTAGCCTATAGATACTCTTATTATTATTATTCTCTTCCTGTATCACCACTGGATAATGTAACCACCTACCTACTAGTCTTGCACATATGGTTCTAAACAAATTCACAAATAAAAGAACTTGAAATTCTTCATCTTCAGGCTATTTATGTAAACTGAAACATGATTACTTACATTCACTTTAAAATGGTCATTCCATTTAATACTATTATATCTCTATTATACTACTACTTATTGGAACGATTTTCAAAATTTGGTTACAGTGCTACAACATCGACACACTCTCTTGCTCTCGCTATGTGAGCCCAGACAACTCAATCCTGTACAGTGGGATGCTGGTACCTGTGAAGATGGATATCCTGGTGCTGGCGGGCACGGTGTACTCCGAGGTGATCCTTCATCTGTGGGGAGAGGAGAAACCTCTGCACCACTTGAAGGGGCACAAGGTAACTATAAGAATTTAATGGAAAATGGATTATAATAGGCATCATACTTTCACTGGATGTAGCCAACTGACGACCCCTGCAACAAAGGAGGTTGTGGGTTCGATTCCCGCCTCAGGACAAATGTATGTATGATCTGCAGATATTTTTTCTAGATGTTTTCTATGTAAAATAAAAAAAATATCTATGAGTGTATTATATTAAGTATATCAGTCATCTAGTACCCATACATAACACAAGCTGCTTAGCTTGGGGCTAAGATAATGCTATGTGAATTGTTAGTATAATTTATTTATAACTAAAAGTGCATTTTGTTTTAGGGAGTGATCTTTTCCATATCATGTCACCCACAAAATACTGTGATTGTGACCACATCTGATGACAGATCTGTGAGGATTTGGGGACCAAAGCTGCCTGGTATCAAATGGGATAGTATAGCACACTGGAGAAGTGAAATTGTCTGCAAATATGAACTTTATGGCCACCACGCAAGGGTGATGAGAAGCATCATCAATGATTTAAACATTATTTCTGTGGGCGAGGATTCCCATATTTGCTTCTGGAGCTTTGAAGGAGTTCTGCTGAAGAGGTTGAGAAGACATCAGAATTCTGGTATCTGGTCCATCGCTGCCAACAACCAGTTGTTAGTGACCGGTGGGGGTGATGGAGCAGTCATAACCCAAGATCTATCTTCAGAGGATGGTCATGAAACTCGCACATTCAGTTTAGATTCTAGTAAACCTAAACAAATTGCCTACACTGCTAAAGGAAACTTCTTTATCTTATTGGAAAATAACATCTTTGTTTACTATGATAATGGTAAAAATGCTGTTGCTCATACAGAGAATCTTCTCAATCAGAATGTGACTGCTTACCATTCTCTCTCGGTGTCTCCGTGTAGAAAGATGTGTGCATTGGCCGGGCGGAAAGCTAACTTACAGGTGGCAAAAGAAGATGAGCATTCTAAGATAAAATTTGAAACTGTTATCCTAGAAAATGAGAATGTATTATCAGTACATTGGGCTAGTGAAGACACTCTTGTAGCTTGCTTAGAAAAGGGACTAATTTCCGTTGTAACAGTCACTGATACTGTTCTTGAAGCGTGCCATATGTTTGAGCTACCTCCTTGCAAAGAAAGATGGCTGACATGTGCTGCAAATTACGCTGGTGACACTTTTATACTTGGAGACAGGTGTGGAGGCCTACACATGTTCAGAACAGGATGTAAAGCTCCTGTGACATCCTTCAGTAAACTGCATGGCAGATACGGCCCAACTTCGTTAACCATCTTAAAAGAAGAGTTAATTACAACAGGAAGAGATCGCATGATTAAATACTTCAAAATAACTGAAAACGACCTGATCAACATCGGCAGTTTTGAGCTAGATTTCCATTGGGTGGAGAGATTCTTGGACAGCAAGGAAAGATTGGTGTGTGGCTTCAAAGAGAAGTTGTTTGTGGTGCACAATGTAAGGCAAAATGAGGTGGTATTGGAGCTTGAATGCGGCGGGGGACACCGCTCCTACGATGTTTTATACATCAAAGAAAACAACAAAACAACTCTACAACTGGTCTACCTTAAAAGTTCCTCCATACACACTGAGACTATACAATTAACGCAGCATTTAACCAATGCTGTTGTATCAGGATCTCATTCCAAAGAAATTAATTGCCTAAAAACTCTGCAAGTTGAAGGAAAGACTGTGTTCTTATCAGGCGGAGAAGACACTACTATCAGAGTGTCTATGTTAGATGGACCAGCTTTTGAAGATATAATGTGCTACAAACAGCTCTCAAGTATCAGAACTTTGAAGATATGGGAGAATCAAGACGATATCATCTTCATCGCTGCAGGTGGCAGAGCTCAAATCTCTATAAAATCTATCAAATTTAAAACAATACAGAATGGACCAAACACAGTCGAGTTAGAAACTCACAACTTGGTAGACTACATGGTAAAAGGTACCGATAAGCAACGGAAAGGAGAACGCAATTGGAAGAGCGTTTCTCTAGATATTGACCCCGAAACACGAATCATGGACGTTGATTATATAAAGCACAAAGACAATTTTACCATATTCGCGGGCTGTTCGGATGGGTGCGTCAGAGTATTTGATTTTAAACCTGATCTACTTACATTTCAAATGATAAAAGAATCATGGTACCCTCATTGTATACTGAAAACGTTATGCTTACATTATCTCAACCAAGATTGGTTGGTAACTGCCTCCACACGAGGCGAAGTGGCCTTATGGAATGTCAAACACTTGAGCGCGGTTACTTTCGAGCCATCTTTCGTGACGCAAGCGAATAAATCCGGAATCAACAGTATGATTTGCAGAACTATACCAGATAACAAATTACTGGTAGCAACGGGCGGTGATGATAATGCTCTGCACCTGAAAGTCTTGCAAGGAGACCAGGATAACTCGAGCTCGTTGCAAGTTATATACTCTCTAGTCTTAGATAAATATCACAGTTCAGCCATCACTGGGCTCTGTTCTATTGGTACCTACATAGTATCTACGTCGATTGACCAAAGGCTCTCTGTGTTCGAGTGGGAGGTATCTGATAAGATCGAGTGCAAATTTGTTTATCAAACGTTTAGCGATGTAGCTGATATGAAGGGTATCGACGTGATTGCTAGTGACAGGTTGGTAATGATTTATTACAGCTTTTATAAAAGGGACTTATTATTTACCAGAATATAATTATATCGTGTCCAGTAATTGTCTGCGTAACAAGTCTTGTCTTAATTTTTCAACTGTGGGTTCGTTTATTCTGACTGCAAGTCTCAAATACACGGACGGCAATTTGCCGTCAACTGCAGTCTCGACGGCATTCGACGACTACTTGATATTTTTACTTTCTTAAAATGTAATAAAATTCTCTTTAAGAAGGTCTTTAACATCTTAACATCGAGCTTTAACAGGTTTAGAAAGTCCACTTCAAGGACATTAAAATATGTGTTAATTATCAAAAACAAACGTAGTTTTCTTATGAATGAATAAATATTAATCCCATTCTATGTTTCAGCTCATCAATCTCAGTTTGCGTGTTTGGAAAGGGACTTGAGGTATTCAAACTACAAATTCCATCGAGTTAACACTCTACTCAAGGAAAACCATGGTTAAAGTGGAAGAAGTTTCATCAGTAGACTTTAGGTATGCTATAATAAGTTTAAAATTTCTAACCCCTACTAAATGAAGAGTATATCGAAACAATTTTATGCCACTATTTGTATAAGTGTATCTTGTTCTATACATACGATATATCACTAATTGGCTTTCTGGATGTTTTCTATGTATCATAAAAAATATCTATATGTGGTGTATTGTATTAAGTATATCAGTTATCTAGTACCCATTATAACACAAGATTGCTTAGCTTGGGGCTAGATAATGGTGTGTGAATTGTCGAACATTTTTTTTTTTTTATGTAGCCGCCCTTATAGTGCACAAGTGCAATCAGGTGCACAGGTGCACTCTACTCCCTCACTCTTAAATGAAGACGACGACGGCCGACGGCGCAAACATTGATAATGCTCGTAGCAACCAAAATGATAATATTTTTATCTCGATATAAGCTGTCGAATGTTCCTAAACAAAGTCTTATCACTAAAGAGACGAGAAATAAAACTAAATGATACACGCGAATTAATTAGATGAGTTCTACTAATACGAACAATAATAATAAATGAAATTATGTATTTGCATAGCATACTTGGAGGTTTTCTGATCTATCTTGCTGAATCGCCAGTTTCTTCTTTACACTTCGCCATTTTTGTCTGTGGTTCTTTGCAAATAATTAACCGTCTTTTTTTGTTTTTATTCTATATTTTCCGTTTTTAATGGATCCTATTGTCAGAACTGAACCAAGGATCACACGGGAAACAACAGCTTTCCTATAAAAAAAGAATCATAAAAATCTGACCACCCTGTCAAAAGTTCTGAGATAAAAAATACTTCATAAGAAGCCCTTGAAATGCGATCTAAAAATCATGAAACCGGAGCGTATTGTATGCTATCATATTACCTCACAAATTAAAAAAAAAAACAATTTAATTCCGCAAGAAAATGCCGGTTTTTCCGCTCCATTGAGTTTCCTATCGTGGACTCTCTGATCGCTCGAGATTAGATTAGATACAACAACAGTGACTATAAAATATTTGTAGTATGTTACCTGCTGTTAGTGCGACCGATGAAAACTATTGTGTAACGTTGGGAAACTGTTTCAAGACGTAAGTAAATAGAGCGTCTAGTATTTAGTAGATAGCATACGCTTTTGTATCTTCTCAGTACTGTTTTATTTTAGTTTTATGCGCTGGCACAAATTGAAAATAATGATTGGGTAATGCATTTATAAAGAGATTCGTACAAACATTTGTCTTAGGCGGGAATCGAGTCAGCAAGTTCTGCGTCGAAGGCATAGTTTGTAATTTTTTTATGTTCGAAAGTAGAAAAAAACAGTCATTTCTAGTCGGCTAAAAAAAATTGTCTAAGTAAAGTTACGTAGAAAAAAAAGGGTGTTTAATTTTTTATCGGACTTGACATTATCTTTTTTATTATTAGACAAAATATTATCCAGGTGTTACTTGAAGTCGCAGGTAGCGGATAGGCAGACATCTTTAAAATAAAGAATAACACACTCACTACATAAACAGCCTATACTTACTATACTAGTCCACTGCTGAACACGGGCCTCCCTAGATAATCCTTATAGAATCTAATCAAAAGACAATGCCATAATTCTAAAGTTGGGCATCAGGGTTGGGGGGAGCAGCTTAGGAAACCCGCCGGAAAAGTAGGGGTGGTGGAAATTCTAAGCCACACAGACGGCGTAACGAATTACACAAAGCAACAATACCTAAATTAATTATTTATTTTCTCGTTAAGTACAGCGCTGTCTAAAAATGGATTTATGGAACGATAGTATTGAGTCTTCAGCTCCCCGTGTGTTTGTGAGTAAATACTTTCATTTTAATCGTTTTCTTCAGATTTTATATAGAATATAGATTTTAATATAAAAGTTGTTAGCTCTAGCCTCGCGGCGCCTGCATCGGTCTTGGCATGACTTTGGATAAAACCAAAGTCATGATCAATTGCCTCATTGATCCGGGACCGGTCGTCCTACATGGCCACCATGCACCCTCTCGAAATTGTTTCCGAGTACACTTACCTTGGGCAAATTCAGCAGCTAGGTAAAAATAATTTTGAGAAGGAGGCCAAGAGGAGGATCCAGCTAGGCTGGGCAGCGTTTGGAAAACTACGTCGAGTCTTCGCGTCATCCATACCGCAATGCTTGAAAACGAAAGTTTTCAATCAGTGCGTACTGAGAAGTGGACACTCACGACTCGGCAAACGTAGTATAGGACGCCCTCCGGCCAGGTGGGATGACGATCTGCGAAAGACTGCAGGTAGATGCTGGATGCGTCATGCTGAAGACAGGGCGCTATGGCGC
Source organism: Eupithecia tripunctaria (assembly GCA_955876795.1). Taxonomy (NCBI): domain Eukaryota; kingdom Metazoa; phylum Arthropoda; class Insecta; order Lepidoptera; family Geometridae; genus Eupithecia; species Eupithecia tripunctaria. The sequence goes on along the minus strand of OY041611.1, from coordinate 15,677,048 downwards.
TCATTAGGGGAGGCCTATGTCCAGCTGTGGACTACTATAGGCTGATGATGATGATATATTACTTTCTTTTATCAAATTATTATATCTATTTGTTTTATGGTATAAGCAAAATAATCTCCTTATACTGAAAAGCAAATTGGATCTCAAAGAACCACATCTCAAGTAATTGCGATTTTTTGACTGTTTCCCATAAAATACTGTTAATAATTCTGAGACGTGCTTAAATCTGAGTTGCGTTTGAGTAATCGGCGGTATAACCACCATAAACACCTGCACAGACAATATCCACTAAATAAATACATCTAAAACATCTAAAAACTTGTCAAACTATCAAATTATCAATATTTTTTCAAACAATAGCGATACACATAATTGAAATACTAGAAATAGGTAAACATAAACTCGCTGTACCCACAACTGGGCTTCATAAAACTAATCTATCTTTTAAAGGGCAATGTATACGCTTCTTCAACAAAACCCCCACTGAGCTACAAAAATTATTATCAGTAAATAAATTCAAACAAACTGTCAAAACCTTGCTGTGCAAATGGGCTTACTATAAAATATCAGATTATCTAGAGGATAATTAACATCTAACAGACTACAGGTTTTTTTTCGTCTTTTCTTTACACTGACACGGAAATAAAGTGGTTCTTTTGATTTCTGTATGTAGACTATAAAAGTCTACATACCGAATCGACCGAAATCAAAAGAACTACTTTATTTCCGTGTGTGTCATTTAAAAAAAAAAAAAATTTGTCCTTTTCTAAGTGTCCATTTATTGTTTTTATAGAAATAAAGAAAAAAAACTTTTGACATTTGTCACATAATTTCATGCACAGAACACTGAACTTTTCACCGATTTTTCCGTGATTTTATGTTATTGGGCCTAGCCTAGATGAGGAAAGGAAATATAATTAATCTGCGTCTATAAGCCATGGAATAACCAACAAATTGTCGTATTTCCATGTATAAACACGTAACGGTAAATACGTAGCGCTAAAAGACCCGTCGAGCACTTAATTGGCTTGGTATGTACAGTCAGCAATGGAAGTCGGTTAACATTTTATATTTTAAACATATATATGTATAACTGCGGAACTATACCTACTCGGTTCCAGAATTCTAGATATTTTATTGTAAACACATGCATTACAAAATCAAAGAAATATTGGTGGAAAATATGTTATGATACTGGTTATCATCGGAGCAAACCGCAGAAGTTTAAAACTATTTTGAATTTAGATGCTGTCATTAATCATTTCATGCCGTCTGTCGTCCGTTTTCAAAATCAAATTTCATTATTTTTCGCCGCGACTTTGCAATTCTTTCACAGATAACCATGTTGTTTTCTATTAATTCATAAACTTAGTTGACATAAAAATCTTGGAATCTAAAATCGAGTACCATCATATATTTCTTCAAACGATAAGCTAAAAATTGTCACATCCCCATGCCTACATGCATACTATGAGCGAACTAATAGAGTACCTCTTCCAATTTATTCGGATTAATAAACTTTCTTTGCTAACTGTACTTCCTCGTAGGCCTGACCTTTACAGCACGTTTTTAGTTATGTCAGTTTCTGTTGTATCACAGACCGACGAACTGGCCGAAGTTATTTTTGAATAGTTTAGTAAAATGTGTAATTGGTTTATATTTGATTATCTGCCGTTTGTTTGGATTAAGACGATTTAGAAGAAAGGTATTAAATGAAAAATCGGATTTGTAATTTTGACTGAGAAAAGAACTTCAATATTTTGGCGGGCTGAAATAATTTATTATTTGACGACCTCAGTGGCGCAAAAAGCGACGATTCTCGTCTCGAGAGAAATGTAAATGAGCCATCTGGTACCGATAACACAAGTTCTGAGCGCTTACTTTGGGGTGGACTCACCAACATACATTTAGATTAATTTATTTTGCTCACATGTAATGAATGAATACAGCTTAGATCTTAATTTACTTAGGTGAATAGTACTTACATGCAACCTGTAGGGCACTGCAAAAGAATTTAAACATTATACATATAAAATAGCAAAATTAAAAGGTGTTAGAGTGTTATTTTAAGCCTAGCGCATTAATTTCTTAAGAGGCGACTAAGAAAACCTACCAGAGATGGATAGGCGGGACGTGAAAAGTGGCGGTGCGACGCGTCAAATCAAACAGACGCGTGTAAAATTACCCGTACATTGCGACATGTTTGTGTTTACGCGTGCGATTACAGGGCCGCTGCACGCTTCTCCATTAATGCTCACGACACAGTTTTTATAACTACTGCGCGCATTATCGTTTCCACACTAATCGTATATTTCCCCTGCACTTTGTTCAAATAAAGATAATTAGTATGTTATTAATTTACCCCACAGATGGCGCCCGTGGTAGAACCCATATCCGGCCCGGTGTGGCTCGGCGAGGGCCCGCACTGGGACTCCGCGGAGCAGGCGCTGTACTTCGTCAGCATCTTCGACAAAAGCCTGCACAAGTATCTGCCGGCCACGGGGCGCACCACCAGCGCTAAACTTGGTGAGTGACTTCTTTAACTAAGTGACTACGGTCACTGCATAAGAGGCGAGGCGGCGGCGCGGCGGAGGTGGCAAGGAAACGCACCAATAAGTTTACAACAAAAAATTTAAGTGAATTGCATCTTATTTCTTATTTGATAGTAATTACTATGTATTATATTTAGAATAGAATAGAATAGACATTTATTCAGCACACACATAGGGACACACAACACAGAGGGAAAGTAAAATACAGAACAAATAAAACGTAAAGTACTATGACTAAACTTAAAAATTTAACAGCTCTACGAGACAGTCTGAAGAGAAAAATTTGTCTTTCCCTAATGCGCGGCTAAATAGGTCCAGCCTCAGCTTAATGCCGCTACCGCCCAAGGACGGAAACAACGCTGGTTTTCAGTCTGAACCCCTGGGTGACGTCACATTACGAGTTACACGTCATTAGTTTACAATTACTGTTGTTGTAGTAAAAAATTGACTTGTCCAAGTGCTTATTTTGTAAGTCTAAAGAAATAAACGAACGATTTGACTCTGACTCTTTGGCATGTCGACGCTCACTGCCAGAAAGCGCGGAATCGTTGTGCGTAAGGGGCGCGAACGAGTCGCTTCATAACTACAGTAACGTATAAAGAGGAAAGACTTGATTGTTTGTTTGTATTGAATAGGCTAAGAAACTACTGGACCGATTAAAAAACTTCTTTCATCAATAAAAAGCTTACTTTTCAGGTAGTGTTTATAGTCATATTTTCAGTGCCGGCGTTAGGGGGGGGCGCGATGGGGCGACGGCCCGGGGCACCAAATTTGGGGGGCGCTGAGGTCTGGGGCCTCGGCCTCCTGGCTCACTGGCTGTGTACCCTCAATGGTGGGGATACCGTGCTCGAGCGTGGCGCAAGGCTGCTGATTTGTATACTGGTCTCTCGACTCGAGCGTCGCTCGATCATACAACGAGAAAACCGTCCACAATATTTTGACTGCTACAGAGTACAGAGTGCACGTGCACGAATTCTTTATCATACTGACTTTGTAATATTGTTCTTCAAATATCCCAAACCCTTTATTCCTATTTATTGTATTAAAAAATACTTCTTAATTTTTCTTTCAAATATATATTTTTTCAGGATTGTGAATTTTTCTACAGTTTTCTTTGCCGTTTTTTAGAAGTACTACCTACTAGTACTTCTAAAAAACGGGTTTCCTATTGATAATATTTCATTAAAAATGTCAGACCAAAGGATAAAAAAAAACCTTCCGGTGCGGAATATCGGAAACGTAAGCGTGAACAGGAGAAAGAGTTTCACAATATCAAAAAATTAATGAATATTGATAAATACATTTCAACAAAATCGCAAAAAGAGCATGAGCCAGTTTTGATTTCCTTAAGTGGGCGCCTAAATATTACTGCCCGGGGTGTCAGTGGCCCTAACGCCGCTGCTGCATATTTTATCCCGGCATTCCCACGGGAACGGGAACTACGTGGGTGAAACCGCGAGCCGAACCTAAATTCTTTACTATTACTTTTAATCGTAGCCTTAAGCCAACCCAATACAGTTACACACTCAAAGGAATCCCTTTGAAGGTGGTAGATGAGATTCGGGACCTTGGAGTCATTCAGGATAGTAAGCTCGCTTACGACGAGCATATTGATGGCATTACAAAGAGAGCAAATAAGGCCTTGCGTTTTGTTATAAGAACCTGCTGTTTACTTGTATTAAGGTTATTAAAATTTTGTATTGTGCTTATGTGCGTAGCATCCTCGAGTATTTTTCACAGGTATGGAACCATCGACTTTATACCCAATAGACGCCTAATACCTATTTATTCGCCATGCAAACAAGTCTGTCAACCAACTGAGGTGTGCGGGCGCGGGGAAATGAGTGCTAATTGGTCCGGTCAAGGTTACGCCAAATCATAAACATTATTAGGGATGGGGTACTTAGTTTCTATGAAAACAATTATCGATACTTGTAACAAGGTATATTTACTAATCACATAACACTATCACACTAATCACACAAATATCATAAAGGCGAAAGTTTGGATGGATGGATAGGTATGGACATGGTATGGATGGATGTTTGTTTTCTCTTCACGCCAAAACTACTGAACGGATTGGGTTGAAATTTTGCATACAGGTTGAGTAAAATGCCTGCCATTTACGTTAACATTTAGATAGATAGATAGATAGACTCTTTATTGGTACACACACAAACAGCACAGGAAAAGACCAAAAAAAACCAAGAGCTCATAATAGGCACCTACCTTCTAACAGTGCCTTATCAACAGGTGTTACCATGGTATTTAGATAGATACCATGGAAAAAAAATAATTTTAAATATTATTTTAATCGATTTTTACAGAATTCATTATAATCGGGACTAATTATTTATTACAGGTAATAAACCCATATCGATACTCTAATCACAACCCGGCCCGGAACGGCACTTCACTACTTGCACACACCTTATCAGAGAAACAAAGAAAGCAGATATACAATTAGTTATCAAAGAAAGGGATGCACAGTTAGTGACGTCGACCGGCCAACCAAATTAAGTTGAACTCTGTCAAAACTAAAATGAATTAGCAAATTTTATTCTATTTAGGAAAGAAATAAGCTTAACTGTGAAATGTTATTCCATCTGTTTTAAAGTTTGAGGTTTTGCTATATTTTCCACACCATTTTATGCTACAAGGAGCCATTGCACCAAGGATAAGTATTAAGTAGTAAGCGAGCGCAAAGATGTTCACGGGTCACTGATCTGGTCGTTACTGCCCGAACGTTAGAGGGCGTGGAATTATATAAGATCTATTTGCCTAATGTGTTACCTGAAAGCGTTCGCCCTTTATTAGGCGTCTATTGGGTATAAGGTCGATGTATGGAACCCACGGTATGAAATTTATCGAGTCCATACAGCGCAGGTTGCGATATCTGCAATTTAAATGCAACCATTTTGACCATAATTATTCAGTCAAATGTAAAAGACACCACATACTCCCCTTAAAAGAGAGACGATCAATTGCTGACGTTGTACTCCTTTGTAAAATTGCACGGAGAAATTGACTCTCAGCAGCTTCTTGAACACATCAGAATTAAAGTCCCCAATAAATCTACTAGACATCCAATTCACCTAGATATTCCGTCAAGTCTCACTAATTATAGACAAAACTCCTTTTTCAGTAGAGCGGTAGCTACCTTCAACGGTTTGGTCGATATTCCCGACCTAGATTTATTCGACTCTAAATCACAGAGAGTTAACAGACTCCTGACAAAGCGCTGGTTTGATGCGTTAGCATCTTAATGCAATTATATTGTTATCGGTTTCTGTATTTTTTTAGTATATTAAGTTTTTTTTCCCCTTATCATTCAGTCTTGTGTGTATAATTTCTTTAAAATTATTGGTATCTAGTTATTTAAAGTTCTGTTATTTGTAAGTTTAATCATTGTTTACCTCTTGTACATTTCTTGTTAAAAGGACAGGTTTTCTTTAACAAGAAATGTACCTACAAGAGGTAAACTTTTTTTCTTTATTGTTTTTATAATAATTATTTTTTTTCACTCCTTCTCCGCAAGCAAGCAACCTTTTAGCTTCTACATGCGAGGACATTAAATTGTTAAAAGTTAGTATCTAAGTTTATTCCTAAAGTGTGTAAAACTGTTTGTTCTCCGAATAAAGCAAAATAAATAAATAAATAAATAAGATACAGCCTGGTGACAGACGGACAGCGGAGTTAATAATAGGGTCCAATTTTACCCTTTGGGTAAAACCGTTTATTTGATCGTTCGTAAGCTGTATAAGCCATCAGTAGTTTTAGCGGGCGATCCGCCCCGGGTACCAAACTCCAAGGGGTGCCATCTACACATCCCAGATATAAAGCCAATGCTGTGCTGATGCTGACGCTTGGTTCCAGATGGCATGCCCACGTTCGTGATCCCCCTCGCGGGCAGGCAGCACCGCCTGGTGGTGGGGCTGGACAACAAGGTGGTGGAGGTCGCCTGGGACGGTGCGCAGGACAACGCGGAGGTAACTATTGGAATATAGCCTTAGCCTTATTCCTTTTTACTTATTAGGAGCAGGCCTGCGAGCAGTGAACTAATGCTAGCTGTTGACGTTGAGTTTTTATAGTAAAACTAGCTTTTGCCCGCGGCTTCGCACGCTCTATTCAAGTAGCTATGTCCGTCCCCGGGATACCGTTTACCTCCCTGCCAAATTTCATCAAAATTCGTTCAGCCGGGAACGAAATAAAAACTATCCTATGTCCGTCACCTGGTTCTAAGCTACCTCCCCACCAATTTTCAGCCAAATTAGTTCAGCCGTTCTTGAGTTATAAATAGTGTAACTAACACAACTTTCTTTTATATATTAAGATGGTCATACATCTATAGATGTGTGACAGCCTATACCGCTTCACATCTGGACGCATGCCTCCTGATATGCGCCTTATTGGTTATTATCATCAGGGAAAAAGCCATAATCTCCACGCTGTTCTTGCGGATTGTGGATTGCAATTCGGTAGTAGAATTGTTGACGAAATAATACTTTTCCTTGTTTCAAATTAAAAAAAAATTGCATAAATGCTCATAAATAAATACATAATAAAATAATGCTGGACAATTCACACAGCATTATCTAGCCCCAAGCTAAGCAGAGCTTGTGTTATGGGTACTAGATAACTGATATACATAGTACAATACACTACATAGATAGATATTTTTTATTATACATAGAAAACTTCCAGAACGCCCTGAACATCTGTATATCTGCAGATCGTACAAATATTTGTCCCGAGGCGGGAATCGAACCCGTAACCTCCGGCGTCGTGACCTCGGGACAAATGTGTGTATCTGCAGATTTGTGTTCATGGTGTTCTGAGTGTGTTCTATGTATAATAAAAATATCTATATATGTTATAGTGCATTGTATAAAGTATATCAGTTATCTAGTACCCATAACACAAGCTCTGCTTAACTTGGGGCTAAATGATGATGTGTGACTTGTCCAACATTATTGGATGTCATGATATGGCTATGGTTTGTTTCAGGTGGTGAGAACCATCGCTCAGGTGGACACGGAGTTACCAGGAGTCACTCGGTTCAACGATGCTAAGGCTGATCCCAGGGGAAGACTTTTTGCAGGTCAGTACTTTTTTACAAAGGTTAATTCTTCGGGACCATATTTCTTTTGAAAATGGTATAAAATCGTGCAAAAATTCTGATCTTACTGTAAAATATTGGAGTACAGTAGGATGCGATTATCACTTCCAAACATCACTTCGATTGAACCTAAGAATGAAGCACCATGTATAAACAATGACGTCTCTGGCCTAGTGGTTAAAGGTCCGCCGAAGGCTGAGGCCAAACAAGCGCAATTTTTTGAGTTGCGATTTATGAGTCGCTTAAAATGCATTCTTTCAACAAAGATGACTCTTCGGGTGGCAACTGTCAAAAACAGGACTATTGCATGAAGCTACTCATTTTATGCGTGTCGCAACTCAAACTATTACGCTCTTTTGGTCTCAGGCTAAAACGCGGCACGAAGGTTCGATTCCCCGTGTGCATAACTGTTATTGTTTGTATAAATTGCTAATTTGTGTCTTAGGTCTGTGTATTTTAAATAACAACGAAACCTACCCTTTTCTTATTTGGCTTGGAAATTGGTTTACGAATAAACTGATACAGGAAAGACCAGAATTAGATGAAAACTATAAACCTACTCCCGACACAGACAGAAAATACACAGTTGAACGGGAATGTCGCTGATGTGCCCAGATGGGCATTTCTGTCGCCCCATACTACCTGGTGTAACGAATCTAAAAATCTGCCTATCTAAAACGTTAAATCTAATCAAAACTGCTTCAGCAACGGCCACAGGATTCAATTATTATCGTCAGCCGATACCTAATCTCTGTATTTTATCTCGTAGAAAACTTGAGCGTTTGATGAATTATATAAGATACGACAGCGGAGTTTGTGGTATCTTATCGTACGAGTGACGACACGGACTATTGTATAACAGTTGCAAATAAATAAACAAGCTTTTATAAGATTAAATTTCCAGGTAGAACTAGTTTTATCTGGTTTCCAAACAACGTTCATTTAAAGACTTCTACAATCAATATCAGGAAGACTTATCAGGAGTGGACAGATAGTGTTGGTGAACCATACTTTTGAAGATGGGAAGGGATGTAACTTGTAGATTAGACAAACATGCATGATACTTATTATCAGTCAGAAGGCAATGATAGTTTTTTTAATGAACATTGCGTTTTCCAATGAAGCTTTATTAATATCTCCAAACTTCATGGTGTTAAACCATAGCCAAACGAAAAAGACAGTCACAGCAAACAAGCTACAATTTTACTGCATCAGTTGAGCGTCCGGCTGTTTGGTACTGGCTTAGAATTTGCACCACCCCATCTCTTCCCGTGGGTGTCGTAAGAGGTGACTAAGGAATATCCACCGCAGGCGCAGCAGCGCCCCTGCAGAACAATTCTACCACCGAACTGCGATCCCCAACCCGCATGCCCAGCGTGGGGATTATGGGCAGTACCCCCCATGAGATAAACGCCAACAAGGCGCTTATCAGGGGGAGGCCTGCGTCCAGCAGTGGCTGATGATGATGATGATGATGATGATTTAATCTTCTTAGTGGAAAAAAATTAAGTGAATAAGAGTCAATTGCACCTTCTTTATTATTTGATAGTAATTACTATTTATCAAGCTGTTTATATAGAAGATTATAATAAATACATAATATTGTAATTTCAGGCACAATGGGCCACGAGTACGAGCCCGGCAAGTTCCACGCGAAGAAAGGCTCTCTGTACCGCATCTCCGAGTCGGGTGTGGCCACGAAACTCGCGAGTGACATCGACATCTCCAACGGGCTCGCCTGGGACGTAAGGGAGAAGGCGTTTTACTACGCGGACTCTTTTGAATACGCTATCCGGAGATATGACTACGATGTCGAGACGGGCGATATTTGTGAGTTAATTAATAATGCTAAATGTGAAAGTTTGGATGGATGGATGTTTGTTACCTCAACACGTCACTATACTGAACGGATCGCACTGAAATTTGACTTATGAAATTATTGAAATTTATTCATTTATGTTTTACTTTAAAAATACTTTATTGACAAAGAAAATTTCAATCAAATAATATAAATTAATGAGGATGAGTAGTAATTACAATCGAGATTAACTGCAGACTGTAAATAATCTACAGGCTCAGCTGATCCATATAATATAGTATCATATCTAGTCTCCATATATAGTAGTACCATAATTATTACATGCGCACAGACCCCATGTATATCCGACACTTCTGTCCATACCAGGTTGTCTGGCAGAGATGCCAATTAGTTTTAATTATTTCATTTGTTAATTGTTTCTTAGTTTAAAGTGTGCAATAAAGTATTTTCTATCTATCTATGTATAAATACAAGCCTCGCTGCAGGCAATGCTGTTGCGCTGCGCCAGATACTCACCAGCTCTCGGGTCGCGCGTCGCTGCGACCAGACGCGAGAGATAATTATTGTAAACAAGAAGAACCTCGTCATCAAACGGACCTAATAATAATTGTTCACTGTATTTGTTCGTGTTACTAAGTAGACTTTTATTTTATAGTGTACTAGTGAAGTGTTTAATAAATCATTTGATTCACAATCAGACTATCTAATAGAAGGTGTATTGTTCCAGCGAATCCCCGACTAGTGTTCAAGTACGCGGAGCACGGCTTGCCCGGCATAGTGGACGGCATGACCATCGACACCGACGGGAACCTGTGGGTCGCCAACTTCGATGGCAGCCAAGTGAGTCACTTTATATCTTTACTAGCGCCGCCTCGAGGTTTCACCCGCGTAGTTCCCGTTCCCGTGGGAATTACGGGATAAAATATAGCCTGTGTCAATCCCTGAAATGTAAGCATTTTAATGATTCATTATGAATGTAAGCGGGTTAACTACGAACCTTCTTTGTGTTGGAAGAACACCAACGTTTCATCCCTTAACGAGGGACATCTTCAGGGCGAATGCGGTTCTAGACGCGCGCGTTCCGCATCCCTTCGAGCACTGCGGGTGAGCGCGCGTTGAGCGCGTGACGTGCCCGCCGGGGGCGGGGGTGGTGGGGGGTGCGCTGCTTGTAGATGCTGCAGGGCGTGAGAGTCATCTACTGTGTCGGGTGTTGCTGTCATCAGGGTACACACAGAACTAATAGTATCTACACCCGACTCTATACCTACACCGCTATTTGACTTCCCATGGAGACACGGCTTCCAGGCGGGTGGTAGGTTCCAACCTCTGTCTCTGTTGAAGTTGGGCCATCGTTCTATCTCTATCGCCTCGCGTATCCTGCGGGGAACGAAGAATTTTTCCCTAGACAAGACACGGGCTTTGTCGAAACGTACGTAATGCGATGGTCCTTCCTCAATACAGTGTTCCACCACCGCCGAGCTATTGGTGTCAACATTCTTAACGGCGCGTATGTGTTCAGAGAGCCTGGTGGATATGTTCCTCTTCGTTTCACCGATGTAACATTTGCCGCAGTCACATGGGATCATATATATACCTGGGACATCCAGCGGCTGCCTATCCTTGGGAATTTCAAACAATGAAATCCTTCCTTTTTATAATAAAAGTATAGATAAAAATAAAAACAAATGTAACCGGTACGTAATTCACATGTTCTACATGGTATACTAGTCTTTGCGCCACTAAACTTCACTTCTAAACATCACTTGTTCGGTGTTCCGCGGCTTGACACGTTTTATGGTCATTTCTATGGCATTTTATAGGATCAAAAGTTAGCCTATGCTTTTAAAAATTCAGCCAGATCCGCATGAATAGGCAACAAACATTTATTCATACATTTAAACATACGAAATTAAGAACATTCCCAAAAAAAAATGGTTTTAGCTTGACCAGTTTGTTTATTTGTTGGCTCCTAATCTAGTAATTCAAATTAGCCCCTCTTCCTGTCCACGGATTGGTCTGAAAATGGTACGCACCTTTAGTTCTAATGACAATATAAAAAAACAGTTTTACTTAAAAACAAAGATTGTATCACTCGTGTTTATCGGTTCTAAAATAATGTATTTTTTTTCTGCAGGTATTAAATATCGACCCCCGAACCAATACAATCCTGCAAAAAGTCCCGATGCCGGCGCTCCAAGTGACCTCCGCGACCTTCGGGGGCCCCTCCCTGGAGCACCTGTTCGTGACCTCCGCCCGCATAGACCGGGGGGCCGCGCCCGCGCCCCCCGCGGGGACCACCTTCCGGGTGGCGGGGCTGGGGGTCAGGGGGGTGGAGAACGTCAGCGTTAAGTTTCAATAAATACGTCGTAAAGATCTTGTTTTTTTACTCGGTCATTTATTCTTTCTTTCTTTTTAACCGACTTCAAAAAAAGGAGGAGGTTCTCAATTCGACTGTTATTATTTTTATTTTTTTTTGTTACCTCAGAACTTTTGACTGGGTGGTCCGATTTTCAAGATTTTTTTATTTCCCGTGTGATCCCATTTTAATTTGGTTAAGTTCTGACACTGGTATCCATGTAAATTCATGAAAAAACTATAAAATTGAAGTCGGTAATATTAGAGTAAAATTAAAATAAAAGCAACGTTGTTCGGTAATAGATAAAGGAAGTGAATTCTTCGATAAAATGTTAATTAAAAGGATATAAGAAAATTACAAATTAAAGGCAACGTTGTACGGTAAGGTTTGATCACAGATTTACAAGTCCTCGGTCACTTCAGTAGGCGTTATCGCTTTAAGTGAGAATGTATCTGGCAAGTTATATTGAGGTACCTACTTAACTGGTTTAGGCATGCTTGCTTTCCGGGGCACGGAATCAAAAACATTATTTAGAAAATGTACACACTAGAAAAAGGAATAACTTGAAATCAATGTAACTATGCAGTACACATTTTTAAGAGACCAAACATAATTTAATTGATCGTCGAGGGGTGTTTGAGATATGGGAGTCCACTATATCTCAAAAAAAGCTCGACGAGACCTCACTAAGTAATCGTATTTCACATGTCTTATCTGGTCATCAGTAGGTAAGGTACATCTTTCACGCAAATCGGATCAACGGTTGGACAGTTATAAAGTGCCTTTTTCAACATAAACCTAAACTGCCACTGAGATCTTAAATTGTTACTTTACTTTAATTATTCATCCTCAACAGCCTATAATGGCACTGCTGGGCTCAGCCGCCCCCCAGATAAATCATTGTAGGTTTTTATGTCATAGGGTGTATTACCCATCCTATACCTATACCCATCCCCACGCGGGGCATGCGGGTTGGGGATCGCAGGTTGATGGTAGAATGGTTCTGCAGGAAGCGTTGCTGCTTGCCCCCCAATGGATTTCCTTAGTCGCCTCTTACGACACCGGTAGGAGTTGGGCTGATTTATTAGGCCTGTCCATTCCACTGTCAATAAAAACTTTTGAAAGTAAACTAAATCTGTAGCGTAATTTCTTATTTAAATTACTCAATAGAGCTATATATACTATATATGTATAGCTATATAACCATGTAGATATCATACGTGTCTAATTCGTAAAACTGTATTAAGCTTATTCTAATGAAATAAGACATTATATTACCTTAAGTTTACTTTAGCATAATAAGATGTTTAGTTGAGTTGCCTTCTTATTTACGCATGTTGTGGCTATCCTGTAATTTAGAGAGCACTAGTTTTAAGTATCTTGTTTTATAATTTGTATTCCTTGTGTTATCTCTAGTTGGTTGCCCTGAATAAATAAATAAATAGGAAATGAATAAAAAAGTTCAGCTACAAAATAAATAGTATAATTATCGCTTACAGATTTTACAAAAAGACATTGATAATAAATTACGCTTAAAGAATAGGGAATAATTTAATAGCAATTGAATTTAACAATTCCAACACGCTCTGTAGCAAATCTATATGAATAAGAAACTGACATAACAAGCACTAAGTATATTTTACAACTTAACCCCTACATTAGGGTGTCCCTTAACCCCTAATCCAGTGATCATATATGTAGACCCACAGGGGGGCAACTGAGGCCCATCGATGTTGATGCTCGCTGACGTCACGAATAGGACGTCATGGTCCGGCCCGCCGAAGGTCACCGACGTGATTTGTAACGCTGGGATAGGTATCTTCATCAAGAGGGTCCCGGTTCGGGGGTCTATCTTGAGGACACAGGATCCCCCCCACACGGCGACCCAGAGATTGCCGTCGGTGTCTATGGTGGTGCCGTCGGGCACACCCTCCACTTTGTTCGCTTCAAAGTCAAAGATGTAGGTTTGGTTGGCTGAAACAATTTCTAGTTTTAGTTCTTTGTCACCGAAACGTTCCTACTAATTTTCATTTCAATTAGGTGTTCCTAACTTATTCTTGTTCATTCCAAATATGGAATGAACAAATACATAATGTAGGTAAAATACAATGGAACACTGGAAAGCACATAAGTTAAAAACTGTGTCGCACCTCCCAACGTCCAAACTCAACTCGAATACGGCTAAATGACACTGTAGTTGTGGTTGTTTTCGTAGGAAAATGAGCGTAGGTAAACCCTTGGTCTCTTGATCAGTACGCAGTATGCTGTGGTACGCGCTATCTATGCGGTGCCGGACACATAAAGCCTTACACCACCGGCGCAAATTTTTAAGCGCGATTTTTGCGATATTTGCTTGCAGTAGGTAAATTTTGTACTAAAACGCATACGTTGACGCGCACTGCCACTGCCGAATAAAAGCCAAATCGCAGCTTCAAAAAAAGCCGAAGCTGCGATTCGGCTTTTTTTTGAAGCTGCGTCTTGCGGGTGGCGGCGGCGGCGCGGGGTGGCGGGACGGTCTTCGTCGTTCGCGCAGGCGCGGGGACCCCTACCCGCGCCTGCGCGAACGACGAAGACTGAAGCGCGCGGCCGCACCGCCGAAATCGCGCTTTATAATAAGCCGCTGTGTGTAAGGAATCGCGCTAGAAAATCGCCGAAATCGCGCTTTACAAGACGCGCTAATTAATTAGCGTCTGTGTGCTGAGGGCTTAATCGTATGAAAAATGTCTAGTGTGGTCCATTGTTCCGTCGATGCGTCAACGGTACCTACTACCTACACATACGCAGTGTATTTGTATGAAATAGAATGCAACCCCGCGCACCTATCCGCGCCGTATTGTACTAAAATCCTCTGAGACCAAGAGACCAAAGCTTTACCAAGTCTGTGTGACCATGGCTCATGCAAGTCATGCAACTGTGCGGAATACATTATAGGTAGACTCATAAAAACACAGATTATGGTGACATTATAGTTTCAATCGTTGTTTATTAAGGAAATTAGGGCAATTATTTTCGAATTAAGATGGCCTCCGTCAGCTCTGTCCCAGAGTTTTCGAAGTTTCATCTAGGTACAAGAAGTTTATTATTAACTACACTCGAGCATTTTCCTATGTTTTAATTTCGACCCCTTATTTTTTTTTTAATTAAACTCTGATTGCAAATATAACTTAAATTAAATTAAAGTACCCACACACTGTTAGCTTTTTAAACCGGTGATTTTCATCCCACGGGAACTGATTTATGGGATAAAAAGTAGCCTATGTTTGATTTCAGGATTAGAATTGTCTATTATCCTCATTGGTCACAACGCAGCCCGGCAATGAAGTCTGTGATGTGATGTGGCATGCCCCAGAAGGGGGAGAGTATGACACAGTGCGTAGGATTTGTGTTTTGAGTCACCCGAGTGACTCTCTTCTGGCAGGACCATGGGAAGGAGGGAGTGATCACCTCCTGCGTCGCAGACGGACCTTCGGCCGCTGCACCAGCACGTCAAAAAGAAAATAAGTGTTAGTCAAAGGCTTGTACTCACAGATCTCGCCTGTCTCCTCATCATAGTCATATCTCCTGATGTTTCTCTCCGGCGAGTCGGTGTAGTAGAAGGCTTTCTCGCGGAGGTCCCAGGCCAGGCCGTTGGAGACGCTGACTCGCTGCACCAGCCGCGCCAGCTTGGACTGGGCGCTGTCGAGGCGGTAGAAAGAACCTTTGTTGAGCGCTATGTTGCCGGGCTTGTCTTCGTGGCCCATGGTTCCTGTAGGTTAAAAGGGAGGTTATATCAGGGGTGTCGATCGTTTACTCCCACCTGTTTTGTTGAGTAGTTCTGTTGATAGAACTACTGGGATTTTTTCCCCCATCAGTTCTGTGACTTAAGAAGGCTACGAACCCCTCCCAAATCTCAGCGGCCGGTCCGAGTGAATTTGTTGTTGTTTCACGTGGAATCGCATCGTGTTGGCCATTCCGCGGCATTCGCCTTATTTTGGAATTGTGCTCCCTGTGTCGCATTGCCCCCGCGTTTGAGCGAGCGGTTGCAGAAATTTGAAGGAATTTCTAAATTTTTTATATTTTTTCGTACTTTGCGATTCATTTTGAATAAACGACTGATTTCAGAAATATTTTTGTTTATTTCTAATGGTGAATATATTTAGGATGTTTGCAGTGTGACAGATTTTCGAATAAAGGTGTCTAACATGCATAAAAAATAGCTTGAAAATTACTCGATTTGGTGGTCAAAATATGGCAAATTAGTTTCACTCTCATTCAAATATCATAATGTTTTTTAAAAAAACGAAAACACTACAAACATAGCTATCTGTCATCCGATTATGTATGCAAAATTTCAATACGATCGGAAACGTAGTTTCCAAATGAAGCGGGAAGTACGTTTGTATGGGGGCTAAGGTATCCGTTCTGTTCTTAAAAGACTATGCTTTACACCTAACTTCTATATCTCTACTATGCCCCTAATATCAGAAACAGTTATTTTGTAATTTTTTTAAAACATTATTTTTTGTGGGGTTACGGTGGGTGTCACTGACGTAGAACTGATGTGGCACTGAGCTGAAAGTTGAAACAGCTCCCTATTCGTAAATTTAAACTTTACATAAAACGAAGTCTTATCAAGAAAGTCTATTACTCCATAGATGATTACATTAATGATGTTAATGCTTGGCCGGATGTTGCCCAGTTCCACACCGACAATATTATGTAAGAATATAAATTACTTGTGTTACTGACTTAGATATGATATGATATAATTGTATTAGTTGGTAATTAAGCGATAAACTTGCTAGTGGTTTCTTTTTCACTTCCGCTGGTGGACAAAAAATTTAAGTGAATTGGAGTCAACTGCACCTTATTTCATATTTGATAGTAATTAGAATTACTATTTATCAAGCTGTTAAAAAATTTCTTGTCTAAGTTATCGAGTTAGGATTTTGAGGTGCTTATTTTGTAAGTCTAAAGAAATAAACGATTTGACTCTGACTCTGACTCTGACATCTTTTCATTCGGAGTTTTTGACTAACCAGCAAACAGCCGCCCCCTAGGATCGCACTTCCCGTCATTGATCCTATTCTTGCAGTCGTACTCGTCCCGGCCGCAGTCCGCCAGCACCCGCAGCACCTTGGCCTCGCCGCCGTCGCTGCCGTCCCACTGGACCACCACGAACTGGAGCTCCAAGCCCACCGCGAACTGGTCTGTGGTGCCATCTACCGGGACTATAAAGCCAGGCCGGCCAGCTGGATACGGCATACTTTTCATTATTTTTATTAAAATCACACTATCACATCACACTACTAATATTATAAATGCTAAAGTTTGTGTGGATGTATGGATGTTTGTTTCCTATTCACGCTTCACGCATTCAAAATTTCAGCCCAATCCGTTCAGTAGTTTTGCTACTGAACTGAACGGATTGGGCTGAAATTTTGCATACAGGTAATTCTAATCCTGGAATCAAACAAATCTTTTTATCACATAAATCAGTTGCCGTGGGATAGAAATTACCTTTAAAGCTTTCAAAGTATCATTTCCTTGAATTAATATGAAGCTTTCACAGATTGCGAGATAAATAACGATTTCAAACTACTAAATAACATATAGGTATTGTATTGCACACTCTTAAGTGTAACTTACCGAGTAGAGTCTTGGTATGCGTCTTCGTAGCCGGCACGTACTTGTGGATGCTGTTCTGCAGGATGCTGACGAAGAACAGAGCTTGCTGGCGGGCGTCCCAGTGCGGCCCTTCGCCCAGCAGCACGGGGTCTACGATCTTGGACAATTTGTACGACATCTGGTGACAGATATGGAAAATAAAAGGTTTACCCTTCGATGATAGGGTAGGGTACCTAACTACCTACCCGGGTTACCAAATAAAACCGTCGTGATTTACGACTTTACGAGTAGCAAGAATCATAATGTAAGTAAGTATGTAGGTACTTAAAAAAAATCGTTTATAGATATAAATTTTCCGCACTAAAGATATGCAAGTCATTTACCTACATAGGTGGGTACCTAGTTATAATAAAATCAATGGGTTGTTGATTGCAACAGATTGTGATTGAAAATTATCTTTAAAAAAAGCAAAATCATTATTCTTATCAAAGTCAAAGTCAAAGTCAAATCGTTTATTTCTTTAGACTTACAAAATAAGTACCTACTTAGACAAGTCAAATTTTTACTATTTAAACAGCTTGATAAATAGTTATTACTATCAACAAGAAATAAGGTGCAATTGACTTTAATTCACTTCAATTTTTTGTCCACTAGCGGAAGAAGTGAAAAAGAAACCACTAGCAAGTCCATCGCTTATCAACTAATACAATCTTAGGATAACTAAGTCTAACTGGTCTTACATACTATTGTTTGTATGGAACTGGGCGACATCCGGCCAAGCATTAACATCATTTACGTAGTCATCTACGGAGTAATAGGCTTTCTTGATAAGATTTCGTTTTATGTACAGTTTAAATTTACGAATAGGGAGCTCAGTTACTTCAGATGGAAGCTTATTATAGAATCTTACGCAATTGCCCACAAATGATTTCCCTACCTTTCGTAATCTATATGATGGGATGTGTAATTTGTTCTTGTTTCTTGTATTTTTATTGTGAACATCACACCTTTTCATAAAGTTATCTCTGTTTTTGTGTGTATACATTAGATTTTCATAGATGTATTGCGATATTACTGTTAAAATATTTATTTCTTTAAATAATTCCCTCAACGAGTCACGTGGATTTAATTTATAAATAGCGCGTACCGCCCTTTTCTGAAGAACAAAGATAGTCTGGATGTCAGCTGCCTGTCCCCAAAGCAAAATACCATAAGACATAACACTATGGAAGTAACTGAAGTAAACTAACCTAGCTGTATCTTCATCGGTAATGTATCTAATTGTTCGAACCGCATACGCTGCTGAACTAAGTCTGTTTGCGAGAGCATCAATTTGCGGTCTCCATTGAAGAGAGGAATCAATATGTATCATCGGAAGTTACCTACGCAGAAGTATTTGCACTTAGTGCGGAATGGGTAGGTTAGTAACTATGGTTTGTCCATTTTGAATGAAGCATGTTAGTAAACAAAGTACGACACAAATAACAAAATCTCACTTGCTTGGCGTCGAGTTTCAGATATAATTGTAAGCAATTTTTATTGAAGGGAGGATCTAAAAATCGACAAGTAATGTATATTACGTATAAAGGACGCGCCAACGGAGTGAATTTTAGGTTAAGTATGGGCGGTTTGTTTACGTTTATGCTCCATTCAAAATGGATACGATATAGGTACCTATACCTACTTTTAGATATCTAGGTAGGTACCTTGCCTACATAAGTACCCCTTATCCGTTACTTAAACGCACGATTTCAGCACGTCTTCAGCACGTCTCAAATGACGAATATTGTCAATTTCATGGAAAACTGCCGAAAGTTAAAGTTAAGAAACAATAAATAATCAGTAAAGTATTTATTTAAACATCAGGATATAACATCACAGGACTTATCCTAATTAGTAAAAAAGTAGTTACCTATACCCCGCTTTACGCGAGGCATAGGTACATATGTTTAATTATTTTTTACAGTTTTGACTGTAAAAAATAATAGTATGTGTATATTCATAAAGTGATATTAGAATGAAAATGATTGATTAAAATGATTCGTATTTTTTTGTATAAAATTTTGACTAGGTATCTTTGTCTCGATATGCGCGGATTTCAGTTAACGCGTTTTTTTTTACGGAACGTATCCCTCGCGTAAAGCCGGGTATTACTGTACATATCCCTCGGGAATAATCTTTTTACCGAACCTCCTCAGACTCATCCTATCTATACAACTGCAAAAGAATGATCCAAATCGGTTCATAAATGACGGAAAAATCGATGGACGTAGAACCTCCTCTTTCTCCCTCGAAATCGGTTGAAAAGGAAATTATAGTATAACTAACAACAAGAACTTAAATACTTGCCTTTGCGGAAAAATAGGTTTAAAGAATATAATGGAAAACTGCATAAAGTAATTAGTATACGCCCTCACGACCAAAAACTGTAGCGTTTACATACTTTGAATGCGTGCAAAATACAATACCTTGTACAGATAAAATTATTGTTTTGTCAATAAACCTAACTGCTTTTTAGCCGACTTCAGAACAAGGAGGTTCTCAAGTCGATTGTTATTTTTTATGTTTGTTACCTCAGAACTTTTGACTGGGTGGTCCGATTTTCGTGATTCTTTTTTTTAAGAAAGCTGGTGCTTCCCGTGTGGTGCCATTTTAAATTGGGTCAGTTCTGACATTGGGATCCATGAAAAAACCATAAAATTGAAGTCGGTTTATTATTATTGTGCAATCACATACATAGCTCAAACTTTTGTGAACAAGGACACCACAAAAACACAATTCCACTAGGTAATTCCAAATGACAAAGACAAATTTGTGAGCTAACAAACTTCGTTTGGCAACAAACAAGGCAGCGCGGTCTCACTACGGAAAGGGCCTATCTAACGATTTAAATCTTTAATTATACTCACATTGAACGTGTTTCGGCCAACACTGCCACTGCAAGACTGGTTTTGTTATCACAATCCACTGTTATATAAACTTATCAACTTAAAGATGTTGTTATTCTGTTTCCGACCGCACTGGCACTACAAGCGAGCCCTCACTCGTCCACAAACGTGCATTCATCAAGGTCAAATAACATAACCTCTCCAGAAAGCCAGCATTGATGCGCTCTGCCATCCATTGACATCTATATGATTGAGAGTAAAGTGTTCTTGTTTAGCGAATGAATGGTCATTGACAGGAGTGTCGCGTCTAGACGGATATACCTACCGGTTATCTAGGTACTCTGTGAAGTGGAGGGTGCACTAAAGCGACCTAGAAATAAATTGCAGATACAATTACTCTCTGGTACATAACGTAATGTATTGCATCTCGTTTACCCCAACGGTGGTCGCCGCTGGAGAATAGTAACGAGATGAGACTGCAACTCGGCAAACGTAGTGTAGGAAGCCCTCTGGCCAGGGCAAGACTGCAGGCAGATGCTGGATGCATCACTCAGAGTGACGACAACTTCAGGTACATGTTCTTCTAAAATAATTCAGGCCACTACTACCAGGGTTTTGTTCCGTAGGCTCAGATAATGTCCACTGCGATAGTTTCAACTACTTTTGTGATATGAAATAATTGAGATTATTTTAAAAAACTATAAACCGACTTCAATTATATGGTTTAGTTTTATCATGGATGCCATCGTCAGAACTGGACCAAATACCACACACGGGAGGCACCAGCTTTCAAATAAAAAATAATCATCGGATCACTCAGTCAAAAGTTCTGAGGTAGCTAACATTTAAAAAAATAGTTGAATTGAGAACCTCCTCTTTTTCGAAGTCGGTCAATGAAGAAATATGCGAGTGCACAGTAGATGATAACCGAATCATATCAGTTAGGTACATAAAAAGTTAATTGCCTATCTTAGTCATTACCTTCCTCAAAAACCGGTTAAGTAAAATGAAACACCGTTAACGAAATCAGTTTACTTTTAATTAGAAGAATTTGGAAAAAAATACACAGATCTCAAAAAGGTTTTTACCACTTACTTACGCTAATTGCGTTAACATTTAAGACAAAATATCACAAATTTGACACAACACCGATTGATTATTATTGTTTTATTGTGTATACGTAGTGGCTAGGGTCTGCGATTAAAAAGAAATCTTCTGGCAATTCCAAAGAGAACGTCAGACCAGATCATCAAACATAGGCATTACTATAATTACTCAAAATACTCCGATTAAAAAACTTGGCTTATTTCGCTGCATGTGTCATAATAAGCGTTGTTGAATTTAGTGTTTTAGTTTTTTGTAATAATCTTGTCATTTTCTGTTATTGTTATGAGATTTTGTTAAGTTTTCATTGAACGTCTTTGTTAACATAAAATATCTTGGATTCTGAATCGGAGTATAGTTTCGGTTCACTGACCCTTGCCACCACTTATAATCAAGTTACGTTAAACATTACACTGATATGATATCCACATTGACAATAATTTTGTTTTGACAGCGACGCTATTCGTCACTGTACCCATTTTACGACGACAATACAATATACGTATACACTTGGCACATACATTTACGTTACAACTACAAAAATAATATAAAACTACGCATTTTGCGATATTCTGACGAGATAAAGTAACTGACGGTTTTCTTATAATAAATCTAAATTTACGTAAAAATAATTAGAACTACATAACATAAAATCGAACTCCTATTGATTTAAAACTAATACTGAAACACCGAACTACTGTACATTGAAAACTTCACACTCACACTACTTTTTTTGTTATTTTGTTAGGGTTTTATTTGTGTTAACAACTGTACATCAAGACATCGAATGTGAGATTATATTAATACATATAGTAGGTATGAACTACATGGAAGGATCTGTAAAGTAATCTAAGGCGGATTAAAAACAATTTGGGAATTGAGGAAATGTTACATTTTTGAGTCAGTTTTCCTTTATTCGCCGCCCGCCCGTGGAGGTTCTTTCCAAGCCCTCATTCTGCTTCTCTGTCGCCCATGTACACACACCTTTGCCAACTTTTTACATACCGTTTCTACTTCCTATTCCGAGTATATCCGAGTTTACATCCGAATCACAGCCAAACATTTTGTAAACATTTCAAAAATACGTTCGTTACATCTATCAGTTTCCAATCGAACCACGAGCGATTTGTGAAGCTACGTTAGATATTGTCAACTTGTGAAAAAGTTATAATGCTACATTGGAAACCGTTGCACTCTTATATTATTCCAGACTGTCCTGGATTTTAAATGCACGTATCTTGTGTGAATTGTAAATGCAGATACCTATCCATCGAATCTTCTTGCAAGCGCATCGAATCTTCTTCCCATACAATGTCAGATACACGTGCCTCACTACACTAGGTACCAAAAATAAAGACTACCCAAGCACCGCAGTTAAAACTAAACGAACATTTTACAGATGAGATCAAAGTTGGAAACTAAAATGTTGCTGGAATATTCTGCCGAGGTCGTGTCTGTAACGAGATTCTGCTAGGGCGAGTACCGTAGCCTGAGATCTGCAGAGATTCAGAACTTATACAAAGCCTATTCGAATGAATGCGTACTTAAAAGCTAAACTAAAATAAAACCAACGACCGATCGGTAGCAACTTTCGATCGAGCATTTGGGATTTTTTTAGTCTCGTTCCTACAATAATAATATATTGTGACCTTACTTATGTGAATGTTGCCACCAGCGGCCGCTAGAAACCTAAATGGAATAGAGTTTGTCGTAAATGCTAATTTCTACATTTTCTTACAATTTATATTCGCCTTACAAATAAGGAATGATACCGCCTACAAATGTCGTTTCATGTTCATCTACTCAGCCTTCACACTATACAATTTCGCAGCACCAATCAAACACTTATGCTGTAAACATTTCTCGAAAAAACAACCTGTTCAACTTTTTTGAATATCAGTCGAAAAATCACAGTTGTGCAATACTAATTTCGGATTATTGAATGAACAAAATGTTAGTGCAACGACTATCGCTTCCTCTCCGTCTATTCCCATGGGGCGTTGTCAACATACCATCGTACAATAGAGTTTATAAAGTTTAAGAAGGATTATAACGTAAAATTTACATTTATAGACAAAAACATTGTCACTTACATATAAATACATATAGAACTACTACACAGTACGTATATAATATAAATACACCGAGCTGGGCGCGAGACCGGCTGCATTTTGAATGCACAAATTAAACATGTCAATGTGGTCCCAAACATTGATACGACAATCAAATATAACGGTAGAATCCTCCAGACTAATTGAGAAACCTCCAGACGATAAAACTATTCCCTGAAAATGCTACATACATTATGTATTGTAAATAAATTATCGCTAAAATAATTGACACTGGTTTCCTTTTGTATAATTGTTTGAGGTTTCGCGCTCAGCCCAGATTTACAAAACTGACAATTATGAACACATTTGGGTTATATTTTGGTTCGTATTCTCTTGTCTAGACTAGACCTTACTTTATGAAAAGTTTTAGAGCCTGATCAATGACAATGGCGATTTGCGAATTCAATGCAAGCTGCGTACCCGCGGCATCGTCGCGGCGTGCTCGCAGCGTTATCGGTTTAAAATAGCTTGCAAATCGCCAGCGGATGTACGGCTCGCAGGCGTAGGATCGAAATGAGTCAATATAATTCAAATGTGAAACATAAATCGAGTCAGTGCCGATCAAAATACATTTCATAAACCATTTTCGTTGTGCAGCCAAGGGTACAAAACACCCTGGTTTCGGTAACCGATCACATCACACGGCAACATCACATAGCGCCAAAATATGCGGACTTCGTTAGGTATTTGAGCAATTTCTTTTATAATTAAAATCTATTTTATGTACCTACTTGATAAGAAATCTGTCGTTTTAGTTAAGTTCATTCAAAAATCGTCGACTTTCCTAATTTCAGTTTCGACTTATTATTTCTCTTACGTTATTACAATATTTTCTATTTTTTTCCGAATAAGATGATGGAATGGCGCTAAAAATGATGCCTCTCTATTTTTAGTTTTGGCACACTTAGCGCAGAGCCATTTAACCAAGAATTGAATTGACACCAATATCAACTTTCTATGCACTGAGGCTTCATCTTCTTTTGTTCGATAACCGAAGCGAAATCTTGTGTCAATAGAAACTTTAGCTCACAATGTACTAAGATAGACCGACTTCTGCGCTTGTTCCGTAACTACTTGTGTTCTATGTGGGGCGCGAGAACTATAAACACGTATGCCAGGCAATATGTCTGACTTCCTTCTGTGCATAGCTATACTCGAGCCATTCTCAAAGTACATGTTCGCAAACATCTCGCATCATAAAAATCTAAAATTCACCTTTAGCTGTTTTTAACTTTCAGCATTACAAATTGTACGAAAGACGTATTCACGTGCAAATGCTGTCGGAAAACCAACAACAAGAAAGTGATTTTTAGTTTTTTAGGGTGGTGGGTTAACACCAATGGTGTCAATTGAGATGTCACGAAAACTAAACTAAACTAATAAGACGGCACTAAAATTGTTGCCCTTGCATAACGATCGCCTGATGAAGTCCCTCGATAAGGGATAAAACGTTGCTGTTCTTCCAACATTAATAAGGTTCCTAGTTATCCGCCTTACACCCGTTATAAATACGTCAAACTACGATAGTTTTTATAGTAAGATGGCAACATTTTTAGAGCTGTCAGATTAGTTTAGAATCGATACCAGTGTATTATGTTATAAGTTTGGCCGGGTACAGTTGTAGTGATGTAGTAGCACGTCTTGCAGTTGCGTGCCGTGTTGGTTCCCTTGTGGTCGTGGTCGTGGTCTACTTGTGTTCGATGTGCGGCGGCATGAGGGGCGGCGCGTGCGGGTGGAAGGGCGGGGGCGGGTAGTAGTGCGAGTACTCCAGCTCCTCGTAGCCGCCGCCCATGTACTGCATCCCGCCCATCATTCCCATCATGGCTGGAACAATATCACATAATTACTGCAACCATACTAAGTAAAATGTGCAGATATTGACAGATTTGACCACAGGTTACAAACGCACAATCTGACTACTGTAAGGTAGGGCGCAAACGTAGACACTTATATGTCTTTTGTCAGATATAAGCTACCGATGAATATTTGATTTCTATAGAACCAGTATGAAAATAATTAAATCATCCAAGCCCTGCGCCTCGTATGCGCCAGCTGTTCAGTTGTTCCTACTTAACACATACTCATTGACGATCAAAAATTGCTAAGTTACCAGACGACCAATAGGATTGCCGCTTTGTTAGCTATGAAAATGACGCGGTAAAGGAGCGATCCTATTGGTCGGCTGGTAAATTAGCAACATAGCACGTCACTTGTGTAACCGTAGTGTAGGACGAGGGTCGTCTTACCTACACTAGCAAAGGTGGGAATGACGATCTGCGAAATATTGCAGGCAGATGCTGGATGCGTCAAGCTGAAGACAGGGCGTTATGGCGCTTATTATGGGAGGCCTATATCCAGCAGTGGACTAATAGGTTGATATCATCATCAACCTATATTAGTCCGTTCACAAGTCATGATGAAGGGTGGTAATGCGTTGCACGTCTACTTGTCCTGGAATGGAAGGCAGATGATGATGAATAGTATTTACCTGGGTCGGTGGTATCGACGGGGTAGTACTGCAGGGGGTAGACAGGCGGCGGCGGGTAGGGAATGTAGGGTAGTGTCAGCAGGGGCGCCTCGTTGATGGCGCCTTCGCCCTCGCCGTGGCCGTAGCCGCCGTGGCCACCGCCCATACTGCCGGAACGACTGGAATGTAGCATGTTATTACCTACTAAACATCTTTTAATAATAAACAAATAAGTGGAATTAATTGTCTTTATTTAAATAGAGTTGGAGGAGGCCTATGCCGAAAGCCACACCAAACTAAGAGATATTTTGTAGAGCAAACAGAAATTGAATATTAAATGCGAAAGTCGGATGTATGTTATCTCTTCACGCCAAAAGTACTAAACGGATCAAGCTGATATTTTGAATACAGGTAATTCTAATCCTGGAATCAAACAGGCTACTTTTTAGCCCATAAACCTTTCCAAGGGATAGTAATCAACTTTAAGCATTTCTATAGAAACAACGCGTGCGAAGCAACGGGGCGGAGCAAGTTGCAACATAAATCAGTTAGTTTAAGAATCATTTAATGTAAGAGTTTTCAAGCCTTGTGGTGCTGGCTTAGAATTTGCACCACCCCATCTCTTCCCGTGGGTGTCGTGAGAGGTTACTAAGCTATATCCACCGAGGGACGGGCAACAGCGACCCCTGCAGAACAATTCTACCACCGAACTGCGATCTCCAACCCGCATCCGGCGGCGTGGGGATTATGGGCAATACCCCCAGTAGATAAACGCCAACAAGGCGCTTATCTGGGGGAGGCCTGCGTCCAGCAGTGGTTATTTAGTTTTGGAAAAAATGGCCAGAATATTATTATTGGCTCTAAATAATAGTACGTAATAGCAAGTAGGCTCTCACCGGTTGTTGGGTCCCTTATTGGCCATGTGGTTGTTGTTGTGGTTCTTGTTCTGGTTGTGGTTAGGATTCGGGTTGCCGTCCTGGCCATTGCCGCGTTTGAATCTGTTGGGTAAACGAATAATTACTAACAATTTAAATAAATTGTTTATTTTTACAAAAAACTAAACACGGACGAAATCCATTAATTTTTTTTAGGTAATACTGTTTTTTAAGCTTGTTTTTCTTGTGTGACATAATTATTATACACACTCTTCACGCCAAAACTACTGAAGGGATCGGGCTAAAAGTCATCGATTTTGATAAGTTAACCCGATAAAAATTGAAAAATGATATCCCTAAGGCACCTCTTACAACGCCCGCGGGATAGCTTGGGATGGTGCAAATTCTAAGCTGGCCGACACCTGCTGCATGTTTAATGCAAATGTGTGCATACCAAACTGCGATCACCAACCCCCATGCCCGGCGCGCGGCGTGAGGATCACTGGCATTACCCTCCATGAGATAAACGTCAATACGGCGTTTATCAGGAGGCCTGCGTCCAGCAGTGGGTCAATGCAGGCTGTTGAGGTTGAGGTGCATACCTAGGGCCCATTATAGAGCGCTGCGAGTTGCCCTTCCCGTTGTTCTGCATGGGCTTGTCCTGCGCGCCCTTGTGCTTGTGGCCCGCCCCGTCGGCCGCGTGCCCGCCGCGCTCCGACAGAGACATCTGCTGCATGTCCTGGAACAACCACATCTTGTTACGTCTTGCTGTGCTGTCAGTAGCACAAAATTGGACCGTTCTAACCCATATGGAAAGGCCCTTATGGGTTAGAACGGTCCAATTTTGTGCTAAGAGGGCGCCATTCCGCGCAATTTTGTAAAAAGGATAGGGCATAGAATTTCGTGTTCATAGGAGCGGGACAGAGCATACGTTTTTGATTTGAACATTTACAAGAAAACTACACAATTTAGGAAGTAAATTATCTAAGAAACCAAAGAGATGGACAAATCCAAAAATAAATTATTTTCTATAGATCTAGACCAAATTAGGTTGATTTTTCATGATTTTTTATCGTAATGATTTGACTCAATCGTGTTTTCAAATAAGGAACTAATAAAGGGAATGTTCCCTTTATTAGTTCCTTATTTGAAACAGCGGGAAGTAGGAAGTAATACAAATAAGGAACCAAAGAAAAAAATTGAATTTTATGTAATTCTTGTTTTTTGATTACTGAGATCGAGACCAATTTTGACAACCAAACCCGCTAGGTTGGCGTAAAGTACGCGTGACGCCTTGGTACCCGTTGTGTGGTAAAGCGTGGTCGGTAGTGAAGTTATGGTACCTGTGCAATATCTCTCGGCGAGTAGTGTCGCGGCGGCGGCGGCGGCGGGCCGTAGGCGGCCCACATGCAGTCCACGCCGAGGTTGAAGTAGTAGCGCAGCGTGGGGATGTCTGGAGACAAAGGATATTATTACAAATTTGTATACAAACACCCGATGAGTCGCAAAGATCACTCAAACTGCAGCGAATGGCCGTTTTTCTATTAGACGGCACGGCACACGCAAACGTGTACATTTCATATCATATACAATACACTTGGTTAGCCAGACCGTCGCCACCGTGCCGGTGAGTGGAAAAACGAGCCATACATTTTCATAACTTTTTGTAATTTGAAACAAAAAGTTATGAAAATGTATGGCTCGTTTTTAGAGTTGTTCCAGTGACAGTTTTTGACGACCTCTGTGGCGCGGTGTGCGAAGAACCGCCTGCGACGCAGGAGGTTGCGGGTTCGATTCCCGCCTCGGGACAAATGTTTGTACGATCTGCAGATATTTGTTCAGGGCGTTCTGGATGTTTTCTATGTATAATAAAAAAATATCTATCTATGTAGTGTTTGTATGATACAATATACTATTATGTCCACAATGACATCATTTATAAAAAGCGTGCTGAAGAGACAGCGGGACAGAATGCCGGTCCCGCGCATCTTCAATCCTATTCTTTATCTACACTACTAATACTAATTCCAGCTTTTCTTTTCATCATAATCAATCTATGTTAGTTAGTCCACTGCTAGAAATAGGCCTCCTTATGAGCTTCATAACGCCCTTTCTTTAAGTTAAGGTTAAATAGGCTTTTAGTTAGTGAAATGTAGAAACCATTCATGGGCAGATCAGCGCCGTTCGCCTGCAGGCTCTTATTGGCGTGTGGGTTGACGTGATGCGGCGGCGGGGGCATTACCGGCGGCACCCACACCACGCCCTTGGCCGCGCCCACCCCGCCCATCATGTAGCCCAGGTACGGGGGCGCTGCGCCCATGCCAACGCCCATGTTAACTGCGCCCATGCCTGGACCTGGAATCAACAAACAAACTGTTAAGCTGTGGTCTTGTATAAACGTCATGCCGTACGCCGTGTCACGTTTCTGACTATAGAAAGCTACAGTATGCGGAGTATGACCTGCCATCGACCGACATACTCTTTACTATAAAGTTTGCGTCCCTTTTTTATTTTTTATATAAATGTGACAGCGCTCCAAGCGGTAACTTTATACAAGGTGGGGCAAATTTTTGGCCCCTTCAGGGTAGCTACGTTTCTTTTGTAGTTAGAAGGTTTTGTTCTAAAGAACCATCTGTTTTATTTTAAAGAAAAAATTATTTACATTTTTAGTTTTTTGAATAAAAGTACGGTTTGCCCAAAAAATGACATTTGACAAAAAAACAAGTTAGTCTTAATCGACTCTATTTCCAACCAGGAACACTTTTCCGAAAGTAACATACTAAATCTATGGTATGTTACTTTGGAAAGTGTTCCTGGTTAGAAATAGAGTCGATTGTTTAAGAAAAAAAAGCCCGCCATTTGGCAAATTTCTCGTCAGTCACAATTAGTCTTGTTTAGTGTGACTAGTTTTTTATTTACTCGCACAATGCATAGTAAAACATTGTATGATACACGTGCGTAAAGATGATTTCCGACTCGTGTCGGCTTATACACTCGCTCGCTGCGCTCGCCAGTGAATAATATGCCACTCGTCGGAAATCACCTACTTTCCGCACTTGTTGCATAAATAGCTATTAAAGCATTTAACGGGAGATGGTAACCTAATTATCCTAGTACGCCTCGTCACGATGTTTTCTGTACAGCTGTGGTCTTTTTCCCACACCGACGTCGGCGTACGGACGTCATAACCGCATCCTTTTTTTGCGCACTATTGCAGCGATGGCGTATATTGGAGACCGCAGCCTAATACGACGAGCTCTGAGGCGCATGAGGTTGTACCAAGCCTAATACGACGAAAATCTAATAATATCCCAAAAATCAAAAGTCATTGTTTCCCCTGTAGGTGGAGCTAACGGCATACTCCACCAACGGTACCGTCTACGTGGTCTAGTGGTAATGGCATCCTGTACGGGAGGCGCGGGTTCAAGTGACGTCGAGCCGAATTTTTTTGGGATATTATTTGTTTTTCTTAGAAATTACCCGGACTGTGAGAGTTTACGCACTATTACTAACAAAAACCGACGAGCTGTCTGAGGCGCATGGACATGGTAGCACCACCCTGGGAGAGTTACTTACTCTGGTACTGCGCGTAGGGCACGTGCTGCTGGGGCACGACGGCCGGCGTGGAGGCGCGCGCGCCCGGTGACGTCACGCCGTGCGACCCCATGTCGCCGTTGTCACCGCTCTGGGAGTGTCAACAAATCATGTCACTGACTTATTATGACCAAATAGATGACCTGTGGTGGCGCAGCAGGCAGAGATCTGCCTGCGACGCAGGAGGTTGCGGGTTCGATTCCCGTCTCGGGACAAAAGTGTACCATTATGCAGATATTTTTTCAGGGTGTTCTGGATGGTTTCTATGTATTATAAAAAATATCTTTCAATGTAGTATTATGTATTTAGTATATCTGTTATCTGCTACCCATAACACACACAAGCTCTGCTTAGCTTGGGGCTAGATAATGCGGTGAGAATTCTTTTTTGTTCATAGTTAACCTCCCATTCATAATGAATTCGTCCAACTACAAAAGTTTTTATAATAAAAAAAAAAACAAAGTAAGAGATTTTAGTTCTAAGAATAGGCGGATCAATTCTGTGTTGGGCGGACTACAGGTTAGTTACAGGGCCTCACCTGGGAAGGAGTATGGTGGTTCTCGGAGGGCGGCGGGACGGCACCGTTGGGCGCGACGTGCGACTCGTGCGGCGCGCCCGAGGCAGGGCGGCAGTCTACCATGGCTGGCAGTGTTTCAACTTCAACCTGCAATGTACCAGGATCCTGTCACTGCATTCCAAGCAAGCATCGTACGAACACACTCGAATGGGTGTGTCTCAAGGCAAAAATAGATAAAAAATCGTAAATACGGTTTGAAAACTATTGAAGTTAATAATTTTTTCGGTCTTTGTTATATTTATTAGCTACAATTAAAGTATTTCTTATCCAAAGACTTCCATCACTAAACTTTGCCCCGAAAACGCTAAAATCACCGTTTTATAATTATTTAATCAATAATCATTGAAGTTGTTGCTTTACGTTCTATGGAATTTTTGTCCATTCCATCTTAGAAAAAATCTCTGTAGGGAGTTATGCTAGAACTTCACCACCTTTCGGTCTCAAGTCATACCACACATTATCACCAGATCGACAGGGCTAGTTACCTAATCCCTGATAAAGCTTACTCGGATAGAGGTAATTAATTCGCACCCTCAGAACCATGATCCAGATGTACTTTACGTAAAACCTGTTTTAATGAAAGCCTTTTCTTTCAACACTATGATTAAAATTACGTTTTCGTTTCCACAATTGTATAAAATGAACCACTAATCGCAAAAATAATCCTAATCTATTGCCTATTCGCGTATTTCAAAACAGATGTAGATTTTTAAATGTCCTAGAAATGTCAGTAATCTGACCAAAGCAGAAGAGATGCTACCAGTAACTGAGATATGATAACTTCATGCAGAATGGCCCGACCCACCACCAAATTCGACCCTCTAATCTAAATAGAACCCGTTTCACAAGGCCGCTGGTGACCTCGCCACCATGCCACTTCGGCCCTTGACCCTTTTTTTACAAAATAAAGGACACAGCTACGATTTGCACAGGGGTCCAAAAAGGAAGATTTCATCTCTATGCCCTTGGCTCTATTAGCATGGACAAGAGTTGCTGTCGCTGTTTTAAATCATTTGGAATGGATTCAGAGCCTTTAAGTTTAAGTGACAAAAGAGCTTTATTAAAATGGGAAGCTCATTTTGCAGGCCACGTAAGATAAGGGTAAACCTGACGTTTTAAATGTGACAAAAAGAAAACATTTACCTGAAAGTCATCGGACATACTCAAAGCCCTTGTCATGCCAGTTACTTCTAACTAATCTCAACTTTACTAATTCGTTACTACACTACACTATCGTGATTACCGAACTCATTTAAATACCGTAATAACTACCGACGCGCGCACAGTCAAATACTAATGTAGGTACTCTAAATAGCTACGATATGGTAGAAGGGTCCGTACATTTATAACCATGCCAATTGTGGGAAATGTGGGTCATACAACAAAGAAGTCAGGTTTCATCGCTATGAAAGAGCTTTTGAGCGGTATGTTTACAAACACGATCAATGGGAACATTATTTAAAACATTGTAAGAAGCTAGGAGTCTGACGTAATCTCCTCGTTAATTTGTAGGATACTCGGAAACAATGATAAGCAATTACATTCTGTGATCTTTATTTTTCAAAAACCACAATTGTAATGCTTATAAACCGAACCCGGCAAATCCAACTACTAAACTACTGACGGGCATCGGGTCAAAGTTAAGGTAGTCCATGTGCAGGTACTCCGGCTCCTTGTCGCTCTCGTCTACCATCTCGTTCCAAGATATCTTCGCGGGCTGTTTTTGCGTCTTTTCGGGAGACTTCTCCTCGCTCCCGGCTTTCCCTTTCCGCGATTTCAGAGACTGTTTCTTTGTGATGTTGCCTGAACGTCGACGAAAGAGATTAGATGCAGATCATACATAAATATGAAACGTGAGCGTAAGGAACAAATAAAGTTTCATTCTGTGACCTACTGAGCTGGCTACATCCTACGCTAGAAGTGAACGGGAAGCACCTATCTGCTGCAGCATTTGGCTGAGACTCAGTATCTGAGACTGCGTGCGCGAGTATCGGTAGGGCGGCGCCCAGGGCCGCGCCTCGTGGGAAGGGAGGGGCTCCAGCTGGTCGTAGTTCAGCACGCGCTTCTCCCCCAGCTCCTCGATGAACACCAGGCACGGCCCGCCGTCCGCGCGCATCTCCTGGATGTGGCAGTGGTACGGAGCTGACTGCTCGCTCTCCAACCTGCACAAGCACTTAACTCCCACTTGCAGGGTTGTGCCATCCGAATACCTAGCCCCGTATCGCAGTTCTGCAACATCATACCAAACCAAAATATTATTATGTCCCCGTGTTGATCAGTAATGTGAATAGAAACCGTGTTACCTTTTCTCATTTCACTCCAAACGTCAAACTCAATGTTTCTGTATATATCTGGGTCTAGGGCTTTAGCCACTTTATAAGGGAACGGAGTGATACCATTATCGAGTAAATCTTTAGCACTGTTCACATTCAAGCAATTCATGCAGACATTTTCAAGCTGAATGAGACTACGATTGAACACAAAGATGCTCAATGATTCCTTTAGTAAGCTTGCTCGTTCCACATCTTCGGTGTGATGCTTGCATTTCAAAGCGACGGCATTGGTGTGCTTATCTTTTTCATCATTAATGGTTTCTATGAAGATCTTAGCTCGTTCCTTTTGTTTTTTTCGGCGCTCTACATTTTCAGTCATGAAATATTCAATCTGGTTTGATGGCAGCTTGTCATGAAGCATTTTGTCAATTGCATAAGGCAAGTCTTTTAGTTGGTACACACCATCATATAGTATTTC
Source organism: Eupithecia tripunctaria (assembly GCA_955876795.1). Lineage (NCBI taxonomy): Eukaryota > Metazoa > Arthropoda > Insecta > Lepidoptera > Geometridae > Eupithecia > Eupithecia tripunctaria. Next base: position 15,643,228 of record OY041611.1, on the reverse strand, counting down.
ATAGACCAGTGCTACAATTAAGGTAATAAAGGAATTTCAAACACAAAAGAAGGATAAATAGAAATTAAAGGAATATTGAATTTATAATAGTTTGTAAAACCAAATAAGGATAGTGTAAACTTACACTGGCAATATGATGATGCATTTATGAAATCCTTTGTGTACACTACATCAAAGTGTTTGGTGTCGGAGGAATAAAACAAATAAATAGGATTCCCGTAACCATTGCATATCTTTGTCTGGGGGCCTTTGTTGGCCTCAAATATTATGAAATCACGTCTGCAAATTGTATCATAAAATATTTTTTAAACTTTCCAATAGATATTACAAAATATGAATCACATAAGAATACTTAGAAATGTAATTAGATTCATATCTCACCGGTACATATGGCTGAAAGCAGTTATTTCTACGAGCCCGCCCCACTCAGAGGAATTCGACATCTCTTTTAGGTAAGTGTCCAAAGAACAAGTAACAGACTATAAAACATAAAATCATAAATTAAGAATGTTGTACTTTTCAAGTAATCATTCAAATGAAATAATAAGAAAAACCCTACCCCTTGGAAAAGGTGCCTGTTGGAAGCCATAAAGTGGATGCAATCATACCGGACTTTGAGGTAGTACCTCTGAGTGTTGTAAATGTTCTCAGACACTGCCCTGAAGAGGCAACTAGCATCCCTAGCTGTGTGTTTACGGAAAAAACCCAATTCATCAAGCCATCGATCCGGCTCCGAAGTTCGCTTGTGAATTTTCCAGGGTCCGCGACAGCGAATCGGGGAAGACATTGTTTTTGGAATGATCTGAAGGTAAACAAAAACAAATGACGCTCCACATAAGAAGGTCGGCGCGCTTGGCGCTTGCACCTTCCGAAACAATCGTACAACCACACACGTCTCATTGTAATCATATCGCAAAATAATAATTATTTACAAAACCATATCGTAGCTAAAATTAATGAATGCAGATGGTTGTTTTGCTGTCTACGATTACAACACGTGCATATAAGCTGAAAACATACGCATTTCAAAACAATATTTTACCACTTACCGAAATATAGCCTCCCAACAGTCAGCATCAGTGTTGAACTGTATGCAAAAATGCAAATACTTTTTCAGGAAAAATATTGAAAAATTGCACGTGCGAAAAGCAAACCGTCAAGAGCCGGCGGGAAGCAAAATAAAATTTACAGATGGCATTTACACAAAATCGACATTTGAATGCACTATGCCTATCTTGCTTACACTTGTAGAGTTTGTATACTAACCTCTCGACTTAAGTTGAATTTATGCAAGAAGTGCCTTTTGTAATGGGAACGCAATACTACGAATGAATGAACGAGAACTGGGCCATGCCATAGACAAGAACAAAGGGTTGCCACCGCGTAAAAATTCCCACTAAAAGGTAATACCCATATTCCTACTGCTGGACGCAGGCGTCCCCTTGATAAGCGCCTTGTTGGCGGTACGGGTACCTACTGCTCATAATCCCCACGTTGGGCATGCGGTTTGGGGATCGCAGTATGGTGGTAGAATGGTTCTGCAGGGGGCGCTACTGCCAGCCCCCAGATAGATAACTCTTAGTTAGCCGCCTCTTACGACAACCACGGGAAGAGTTGGGGTGGTGCAAATTCAAAGCCGGCACCACACGGCCGCGTGTATTTTAATGTGTAGGGCATCGATCAAAAATTTCGCAACGGCGAAATTTTTGATCGACGGTGTACGGCCATTATGGCCATTATCCATTTTGGTCCGAAATGGCATAACAATAATGAATTTAATGTTACAAAATTTTGTGTGGAAAGTGATTTGAATGTTGTGCTGTTGAACTTAGGCAATATATTAATAATAATAATACCTTACTATTGTGTGCCTGTACAGAGTGCCTAACCCTAAGGGGCTTAATTTGTTCTTTGAGATTATGTACGAGTTATTATCAAAAATCTGTAACACGAAAAGCAATGTTATTGTGTGTGGCGATTTTAACATCGATATTTTAAAGAGTAGGTAATCGAATTTCTTTAGAGTTTATAAATTCACTTCTTTGTTTTAACCTTAAGTTAGTGATTGATTAGTCAGCCTACTCGTCTGTCTAGTCAAAGTCGCATTGATAATTTTGCTATTGGTTTTAAAATAAAATTTAAAAGTCAGGTACTAGATATCGGACCATACAGCTCAACTTATAACGTATCCAGTCAGTAAAGTTTGCAAAATTTACAGCTGGAGCGTTTCTAGGAGGGATTACAGTTGTGATAATATGTTAAAATTTAAATCATGGAAAGTCTTTCCTTTTCCGAACTCTATCAAATGGAATCCGCAAACTATGCATTTACTTTGTTCTTGGACATTTTTGTTTTATAAATAAACTGCTACGATAAACTGCTTTCCAAAGATAAAAATTAAAGTTTCAGTTAGAAGAAAACCAAAATGGATTTCCAAAGGGATAAGACTGCAGTAAAAAACAAAGGGAACTTCTATGGGCGTATCGACGACGCTCAAGTACCTTAAATAAACTTAACCTAAAAACATACTCAACTAGACTTAAAAGAATTATTAAATTAACTCAACTGTCACAAAATAGTCATAATATAAAAATGTCTATAAATAAATCAAAAACTATATGGCAAATTATTAATAAGACTAAACAAAACATACCCTACGAAAACATATCTGACATTAATTTTGACAACATTAATCATACCAACCCACTAGACATTGCTACAAAATTTAATAATTACTTTATTGATCATATAAAATCAGGCAAAAATAAATCATAACATAATATTAAATAAATAAAATCAATGGTCAACTATAACTACTTATATACCTACGTCCCACTATCCCCTTAGAAATTGACAAGATAATTAGATCGCTAAAATATTAAAAAAGTACTTGCTACGACGACTTTTCTATTGAAGTAATTAAACTAGTAAGTAAGTCGATATCTCCCCACCTCAGCTACATTATAAATCTTGGATTATCTGATGGCGTTTTCCCAGAGCGCCTTAAACCTGTAGTAGTCAAACTCATTTATAAGAAGAAGGGAGCAAAAAATGACTTAATTAACTACCGCCCGATAGCGCTCTCATCAGCATTCTCCAAAATATATGAAAAAGTTATATTTAATGCACTAAATTCTTTCTTAGAGAAAAATGATGACTAGCAAATGAACAAAACGGATTTAGAAGAGGAAAATCGATAAATTTAGCAATTTTTAATCTGTTATCAGAAGTAATAAGGAGAGTAGATGAGCGGACGCCTATATGTGCCATATAATATGGACATGACAAAGGCGTTCGATTATGTAGATCACGGAATACTCCTGGACAAACTCTTTCGATATGGAATCAGAGGGAATACGCATAACCTTCTAAGATCATACCTCGAAAACAGAACGCAATACACAGAAGTAACAAGAATATGTACAAAAGCTAAGGAAGAAATTAGGTATAGGTCTAATGGCAGAACAATCAAGTGTAGATAGAGATTTATTGAACAGCACAGTTACAATACAACACAGTACAGATTACTTACGTAGTACCTAAATAACATAAAAATATAAATTAATTAAGCTACCTAGTGTCAAAGAGAATACAATAACTTCCTAGTGTAGATGTAACGATGTATGTAGGTCAAAGCTCGGAACAATAACAGAGCAGTCAAAGGGTTCCACCTCAGCTTGATGCTACCTCACAAGGCACTCTCGCACTCTCTCGCTCACTCTGCAAGGCAGCGCTGGTTTTCAGATGGAACCTGTATGAAGTGACCTTACAACCGAACACTGATGCGACCTGATGCGACAGAGGGTAAAACCAAGTCTTTTTGAGCCAGGAAGCGTTCCGTGACAGATCCGCGTTTCATTCAGATAACTAGGATTTTGTCACATAAATATTTTAAAATTCACATAATGTTTATTTCCTATTCAACGCATTAATTAACCTATATAATTTCAATACGCTACTAAATTATCAAAGACTAAATTAAAATAAGCCTCGCACACAGTAATCAAAAATAGCAAACATTGTTTCGATAAAATCAGAGAACATTCGTTTTGCGTAGACCGGAACGTAAAAGCAGGTGACTGACAGTGATGAGTGACCTAAATAAAAACGAAACTTTTGAGTTTATTTTAATAACCCATTCCAGCAAAGAGAATACAATAACTTCATTCCAGAACGATCATCATATTCCACCTTACGTCATTCCAGTCGGGTTATTATTTTATTACTTTAATAATACCCCTTTTTACCGGCAGCGAATGGTACGGAGACTTTACGTATAACCCGGTATTTAATTTACCCGCTGCTCTAAATCGAAGAAGAATAATCCATCTACGGTATTTTAATATTTTCCAATTTGTATCATTACCTAAAGCTAATGTAATTTATAAGTAAAACAACGTGTTTTAATTTATAATTTATTTTTTATAAAAGCACCGTCTGTAAACTGTTAATTATACAAAATTTTCGATCTTCATGGTTTATTGGCATCGACAGCATTAATATAAAAATGGAAAATGTAGGATTATTATTTTTACATCTAGTATATAAATGATAGCGGTACGCAAAACATAATTAAGTAAACATATTGCTTGTTTTTACTAGACCAAATCATAACCATTGTTTAGGTTGAGCAATTTACTTTTAAAATTAGTTTCAAAAGGTATACTTAGTAGGTATTTACTCGCTATTCATTCGTTTTACCAAAGTATAATAGGTATTTTTCTGTTAAAAATGTTCAGTTCCAATCATAAAATTCAGACGCGGTAACTTGCTACACTCCTAATTAAACAGTATTGACCAGATTATTTTACAGCAGTTTATAAAAGCCATCTTCATCTTTCATTTTAACCAGAAGAAAACAAAATTACAAAACTAAGGAGTGCAGGCTGTTCCAGTACCTAATAAATTAAAATCATTTATCGATAGTAATTACTCAATTAATCACTTCAATATAAATTAAATTACAAAAATGCTCATAAAATACGCTTAATAATATACACATCCTATCGATGAAAAAGTGACATAGAAAATTCGTTCCTAAATCCTAATGATATGGACAAGTAAATGTCCATCCTAGCTTTCTAATTCGAATGCTGTTATTTTCATAAAATAAAATTTTGACGGACAGCGCTCTCCAGCCTATAATGTAACTTACATCGAGATTAAAATATGGATACTAGCGAGATATAGTTGCGTGGTTAGAAGAGAGCTTAGGCAGTCTTCTCTGCTTCGATGACATCCTTAGTGGGGAGAGGGTTTTTCTCGCAGGTCTCTGTGTGCTTCAACTTGGTAGGGTCGAAGTTTTCAATGCCATTTAGGAAGTTGTTCTTCTCCTTCTCAGCTTCAATGGCTGTAAACATTTTAATCAAATTAAAACCAGCATCATAACATTTTCCTACATCACTCACCAGCCTCAAAAAATATTCCATTCACCGAACGAGTATGAGGAAAAGTCAACCCAAATATCATTTATTGCATACACTATCCACCTGCGACGCAGGAGGTTATGGGTTTGATTCTCGCCTCGGGACAAATGTGAGTACGATTTGCAGATATTTGTTCAGGGTGTTGTGTATGTTTTCTATGTATAATAAAAAACGATCTATCCATGTAGTGTATTGTATTAAGTATATCAGTTGCCTAGTACCCACAACATAAGCTCTGCTTAGCTTGGAGCTAGATAATGCAACATTCTGTATTTATTATTTATTTACTAGCTACACACACCTACACAATACAATGCGACTCCATTGTTTTGTATTGTACTGTAACCACACTTCGATTTCACTGCAGGGCAAAAGCCTCCCTATCATTATTACCTCTTTGTAAACTAACGATGTAACTGATCAGTCTGACTGACAAACATCGCTGTCCCTGTCCTATCGATCGAAATAATAAGGATGGCATCATTTTTAGTCCTGTCAGATTAGTTTAGTCTAGTTTTGGCAACATCTGAATAGACACCATTGTAGAGAAAGAAGGATAACGGGAACAACAACCAAAAACAACATGCATAAAAAATAAGCAACAAAATAAAAACCTTCTTGAGGTGGTAAGGGATTCTTTTCTTCTGTCGTCGCATGCTTCATCTGTGTCTTGTCGAAGTGTTCTACTCCTTCCAATAGATTCTGATGGGCTCTCTCCGCTGCGACAACTGATGCAAAGCAAAATCGTGCATGGCAAACATAAATAAAAAGCTTAGTTGCTTTGCATAAACTAAAATCTTAAAGGCCTAATAGAGTAAAGTTCAGATAATCACGCGCTGCAATTCATCACTATTATTTATGAATTTTATTGCAATTGTTCGATATTTTTTTTCTATTATCCTCACTTAAAATTAAGTTATATTAAGTGAGGCTTGTGCGCGCGCATATGATCTAATTCTTTACTCGCGATAGGCAAAATTACATGCTGAATGATTAGATAGGTACCAAATTGAGGTTCTTTTTTTATGAACTTACCTAATACCTAAGGGTTGTCAACCAGTAGGTTCAATGTCAAATGGAATAAACCAAATGGATTTAATATCTTTCAGTTAGGTAATTTCTTTTTCTTTTCAAAATATTCTTATGAATTGTAAGTTGAATTAAGTAATATACTAATCATTAAATTATATAGAAACATTATTAGTATTAAGAAAGGCATTTTTATCAGCCGCAGTGGTATTGTGTCAAAGCTCGTGCTACACTTAAGCTTTATGCTTAAAGTTAAAGACCAAGGCTTACCATCTTTATCAGGAAGAGGGTTCTTCTCCTGGGTCTCCGTGTGCTTCAGCTGAGTAGAATCGAATTTCTCAATGCCGTCAAACAAAGACTTTTGAGTTTTTTCTGTGGCTACATCTGAAAATTATTATAAGAACGTAAATAAGTATTTGTTTTTTTGCTTTTAACTAGACACACTTAAAACATCGGCTAAAAACATGCTCGTTATTATTTTAGTGCTGAAACGTCAAAGTAATGTTATAATTATGTGCCTAAGTATTTCAATGAATGATTCATTAATTATAATTAGGTACGGAGAAATGAAAGATGATTGAAATTTAATAATCTAAAAGGAAGTAGGTAGTGGAAGATTGTGAAGAATGAAGCGGTCACTTCTCAGGCGATTCACTAAGTTTCGGCAACAAGCAGCACGGATTATGCCGTGTCATTTCAACCCACACAACACAATACCTATAGCATTCGGTAGTACATTTTTTTCAACTGTTTCTGTTTTTCTTAAAGAGGTAGGTTCGAATTGTTTTACTCCTTGTAGTAAGTCGTTGTGTTGTTTTTCTTGTGCTACATCTGTTATTAAATTAGATACCATTTTAAACGTTTTCTAAAGAAATATTGATCTTTCTAGCCGGTGTTTCATCAGTCGAAATTTTAAAGACAAGGATTTTTACACAATAATTATACCTTCGGCTGAGGGCAGCACGATTTTCTCATTTGTGTCGACGTCACGGAGGCAGCTGGTGTTGAAGCCCTCCAGTTGGCTTTTAAGGTCTACACCCACCTTGGGCAGGTCCTTCAGAGCGGGAGCGTCGACTGAGCAGGCCATTGTTATGTTAGGGATCTGAAAAAAAAACATAATAAATAATTGCATCAGCTTGTTAAAAACATTGGACTGAAGTAAACCGTGAGAGCTCTCAAACAGGTCAGTGACTTCAACATTACCTACTCCCACATAACAACTGTCTCGCGGCGACTGGTACTATATTATAGCAAGTCAGCAGTCGTTTTCTAAATTGATTGCCGGCGTACTGTCGGTTAACAATCGTACGCCACCAAACCGTACCGCCGGCCGCTGCCGCTACCGCTATGACTCCACGCCATGCGTGCATTATGGGTTGTTATTGTTAATCAACCGTTAACGGTGAATCGGCTACTCCTCGCTTATTAATTAAGAGAACTGAGGAGGGATGCTGACTAATGCATTTTGATAACCTACGTTTATGCGCAGCGGTACTAATATTTTCGAAAACCTACAGTACCTACCTATATTTTACATAAACAACGGGAAAATGTTAAGCATTTGGCAACATTATGAGTTCAAGCAACCGAGCCATAGACAACTTTACTGGTATTTTATACTTTATTTTTTTTATATGTACCCTCATGCATGCATGTGTTCAATGTGAGATTCAGTAAAATAAAATAAATAATGCCGGACAATCAATCCACACAGCATCATCTAGCATCTTTTTGTGTTATATGGGATACTTTAATATATGATAGACTAGCTGCGCCCCGCGGCTTCGCACGCGTTGTTCCTATGAAAACATTAAAAGGTGATTTTCATCCCACGGGAACAGATTTATGGGATAAAAAGTAGTAAAAGTTTTGGCGTGAAGAGGTAACAAACATCCATCCAAACTTTCGCCTTTATATTATTAGTGTGATGACTATACATCAAACATTTGTCCCAAAAGGCGGTAAACGAAAACAAGTAGGTTGTATGTAGTTATTTTACCAGCCAGAGATTCGGAAAATTCTACATTTTCACTTGACTGACTTTTAAGAAATACGTACTTACCTACCTATAGTTAAATAAGTCGCTAGCTAGTTGTAATTGTTGTAACGTTTAACTTAGACGTTTGGCTACGTCCATGCAGTTTGAGTACAAAGTGCTATAATTACGAGTAACTGAATAAAAAAATTTTCCACATAAGAAGTAGGCTGATAGGTACTTTTATATAAGTAGGTTATTTTGCTGATAAAGTATTTTAGGTAGAGGGCAGAGCATTGTCAACTTTCTTATTTAACCTTGATGAGCTCAATTTCTGATGACTTTCAAAGATTAGTAGAGTAGTAATAAAATGCACGTAGAATAACCTAATTCCAATAACCACACGGGCTTGAAGTGAGATATCGTTTCGCGGTTAGCTGGGTAGATGCTGTATCCAGTTACAGTCGTCAAGGTCCGCTAAACCCACAGATTCAAGTATAGGCAAACAGGTTAAGTCGGTAAGTAGATAATATATAAAGATTTTTTTCTTATGGCACCTCTAATGCTATTTTATTTTTAACCAGTATGTTGAACATACAGTTCGAACAAGCAAGAATCTGGGTAGGTAGGTACCTTACCTACATTACGAGTATATGCCTACTACCTAACCTACGTTCCTTAGAATTCGGAACCGGGGTATGGTAGGTAGGTACCTGCCTATCACTAACCCAGCAGCAGCTTCTCTGTTCCGTGCTATCATCACACTCAGCTTCGAAAACATTCTAGCTATTTTATTAAGTACCTACCTACTTATTATTTATTAGCATTCAAAAACAAACTAAAGGTTTAGACTTGTAAAATATGATTTTCCAATCAATTCCAATGAAATAACTATCTGACTACGTGAAAGAGTTGTGATTGGTCGGTTGTGACTGTTGTGAGTAGCATGTTTGATTCATGCACGTAAATAAAAAAACTAAAGAAAGGGCGAGGCTGACCGCGTACGTGAGTCACTTCCGTTAGAAAACTAAAACAATAGGCTTTGATATCGAAGACTTCGCCATCATGTCCTATTACAAATGACAATGGACAATATTAATGTAGGTAATAACTAGTTCTTCGATCCGACCTCACACCTCAAGCTGGAACTGAACCTTTTTGAAGTCGGTTAAAAAGGTAAAGAGTCACACACGAATTGACACGAAGTTCAATGAATAAAATGGAGAATAAGGCCATGAAAATAGGGAGTAACAGAAAAACTTTAGTTGTCGCCTGGCCCGACCATCTGTTAGTAAATAAAATCATCGACCTATTGTAGATAACCACCATTAGCGGTACTACTGCACGAAACGGCTGCGCGGGCGCCTTTCGAAAGCCATATATGGTGAAGAACCAACAACATTGTCGAACGAGTTCGTAAAGCACGACTCTCGCTTGCCGCCGTAAAAAGTGACGCATGACCACCATATGGCGCTGGATTCTTAAATTGCGGTTCAAATTAACATAGGTACCTACTCAGTTACATCTTACACCATTATTAAGTGAGAAATGTTTATTGAACTGAAACAGGTTTAACACTAATTCTTATACGTACCGTACCTACAAAGTCAATGCCTCAAAGATATCAAGCACCAAAAATCTTGTTCAAGAACGACCAGAACATAAATACCAACAAAACCAATCGATAGTACTATCTTACAATACGTGTCGTGTCGTACCAATAATTTATCTCATCGAAGGTTATATGTAATATTTTTCTCGTATCAACACTCGATGACATCGTTTTCATAAATAATGCAACATCAAAAGGTGACATGATAAACGTTAAATTGTATAAATATTGTTAATGTCAGCATCGGGTTGAGCAACTTATACTTACTGCGAATATTTGGGAATCAATACGCTGATGAACGAAGCGAGCAGTGAACCGAGTGAGTCACTCGCCGCAAACACTCCGTAGGTAGAAAGTTTTTAACTTATTAAAATTTCACCGTTAAGGCCCCGTTTACTGATTCACAGTCGAGACTCGAGTCGTCTGAAACTGCACAATATGCGGCTTCAGGAACCGAAATATTAATGAAATGAAGTACAGAATTGAATGAGACATGTCGGCGGAGGGGCTTTGCTTTGCTTATTTTTGAATTTTTTATTCCAGTATTAGAATTACCTGTGTGCAAAATTTCAGATTTCTCAGATCCGTTCAGTAGTTTTGGCGTGAAGAGGTAACAAAAATCCATCCATCCATACAAACTTTCGCATTTATAATATTAGTGTGATGAGATCGGAGAAGGGGGTCTAGATCTTCTATTCTTCCAAGGTCTAGATGATGATTTAGTCTTACGTAGTTATTGTCTATGCTTGAAAACGAAACGCATTTTCGGGGATTCCCACTAATAAGAATAATTCTATACTTATGTAAGGTTATAATACGCAAATGACATTGAAGTCGATTGGTGATTGAACCAGGCAATACCTTACCTATACGTCTATACTGAAACGAGTTGGGGACCCCAGCAGTTTATATTACACGGATCAGAGTTCCTACTACGCACTCTAAATTGAGCTTATTGCTCATTGGATGAGACGAGGATGATCGCAGGCAGACGGAAGCAGTTGTATGAACACAATCACAGACAGGGTCGATTCAATACGGGTGGAGGGGAATATAATATATGGACGTGATAAGTGTATCTACCAGGCGGGTAGTTATACTTAGTTACCAATCCATCTAAGCTCCATTCTACAGTTAGTATCGGCATAGAACCAATGCATAGAACTATATCGAGATCGTTCTGTGGGTGTTATAGGCACTAGTCATCGACTTAGAATTAGGAAATCGTGAATTTATTGTGAAATGTTAAGAAATACATAGGTACCCTAAAAATCACTGATGTTTTTGATAAAAATCTAAATAAAATGTACCTAACTAAGTTTGAATGAATAGTTAAGTAACTTACGTAGTTAAGTAAGTTCCTTAATTTCTTTCGAGAAAGGAAGGAAACCTTATAACGTTAGATAGGTAAGATACCTAGACTAGACGGCCGGCGAAGTTACGGAAACAACTTGTAAATACACTACCTAACCTTAAAAGGAGTAGAATTACCTACCTACTTTACTAAAGTCAATACTACCTTCATCAAAGAATAACTTATTTAGTACTCATAACATTTTTCTTATGTTACAACTACGGTAAAACAAAAGATATTACTAAATGAAACAAGTACCTACCTAATTCTAGGACGTGATGAACGACCTACCTAGCATTCATGTAAGAAACAATCAACAAGATGTCTACTTAGTGTACAAATAAGGATTTATACAATATATTATCTTTAGACGTTACGAAGCAACAAGGAATACGACCATGGCCTTGCTTCTATTTATACGCTCGCATTCCGCAGGATCATACGTAGCTTACTCTGGAAGTACTGAGCTGACCTTACCGACTGTCGATCTAGGATGTCCGTACAAGGAGCTAGTTGCATCGGATATGGATTCACCTTCTAAGGTAAGATGTCAATCAGGTCGAATTTTAGAAGAAAATGTCTGTCTTTCCATAGTTGTAACTGGCCTCTCTAAAATTTTCGTAGAATACGTCGTTGTGGTAGCTGTTACAATAAATCCTACTAATATTATAAACGCGAAAGTTTATACCTGAACGTCTGTCTGTATGTTATGATTTTTACTCTTTCACGCAAAAATTACTCAACGGATCGGGCTGAATATTGCATACAGGCCAGTTCTAGGCCTGGAAAAACACAGGCTACGTTTTATCCCATGAATTAGTTCCCGTGGGATAAGCGTGGGAAGCCACGGGGCGCTGCTAATAAATGTTTTCTTCGGAACTCTTTACATAAAGGATCTTAAATAAAATTGAAACGATGACACTACTAAAGCTTTACAAACTGTGTGATAGTGTCAACGTAAGTACCTATATAATCCTGTTCTGAATAATGACTAAGTACTTAGGTACTACTATAAATCAAATGTACAACGTGTACTTACTTAGTAAATTGTTATACTAAGTACAAGTAATACGATATAATATATTATACATACATATATACGCTATGAAATGATAATAGGTGCGGAATGTAATGAGCGACTCCGAATCTTATAAGGCCGATTTATTCTATGAGATTATGTTTGACGGAGTCATTCTTGGGCGCTTCGGTGACTCAGTTTTATAATTTCAAGTTAGGTTCGCTTTTGCGGTGTAGGATTGCGATTAGGTAAACTCGTAAATTGTTTCAGTTTTAAGTGTGAGTGAAGTAAGATCAGCGATGCCAAGTACCGAGGCAGATAAGATATTTTCTGATAAAAGATGGCGGACTTCAGATAAAGCACGAATTTATGGCTTACTCCATCGAGTACCTACCGCTATCTCTCCATATCAGAGAAATCCTTAAAAATATCGCTCTTTCTGTTTAACATTGGCAAGATATAGGAAGGTATGGAAGTTCTTGAAAATCGATGACACATTTAGTAAATAAATAAACATTGGTGCTATCAATTAATGCACCCGAAGCACGTCCGATATGCCCGTAACAAAGAGGCATATCGTCCAATAATCACATTTAATGACGCCGTACATTTACAATAACAGCCCAGTTTAGTTCGTTTCCTTGTCTGCCGCCGATTGCCTACCTACCAAGCGAAAGTTCAAAAACCTTATTACATCATCTTCTTTATTGCACGCTTATTCTTTTGAGTCTTAAATCTGTCGACGTTGACTAAAATGATTGAGAAAACATTCCTTCTTCACGCTAACAAGTCCGCAACATAATTGCATAAAATATTTTTAAAATGTTGGTGTTGGTAGGTTAGAAAACTCGGCGTCGGGAATTTGCTCGCAAATCTAATTTGGTAGCAAAGAATTCCTGGAATACATAAGACTGCATACAATTCTATTTTCCGCTATGTATCATCTGATCAACGCGAACAACATACAGAGTTCGTTAGCTTTGCTTCAAATATTGTAAACGAAAAACATCTGGTTAAATAATAATTTAGAGACAGCCGAATCTGTTAAGGCATGCACGATTTCGACGTATTATTACGAGTTAATGACGCTTGATAATATTTACTCAGTTTTGACAAGAATCAACAAGGCAAGAAGTCAATAGTTAAACACTCACTTGGTTAAATATGGATTGAGTGCAAATGATAAGCTGGAACGACTTAGGTACTTTAATTCGCCAAGCAATATGAACATTATAATAATGTTCTGCCTTTGGTGACACATTTAAAACAATTAAAATAACTGTTAGGTAGGTAAACAAAACGAATAGGTACTATTCAATTCATTTCGTTTAGGTACCTACCTAATTAGAACCAGACATAACATTACCGAGTTTTTTTAAAGATTAGAGTGTGTTGGCGTCGTCGGTAACAAGCAAATCAAAATGCCAATGGAAAATCAGGAAATGCACTAAATTATTGTCCAGGAAAAGAGCACGAGTTGGCTTCAAAGAGCTGGTGGAATTAGATTTGGCTACCAGTTGCAGTATTTGGCCTTCATCCAGACCAGAGAACGCGATCCGCCTAGGTTCCAGTGCGGTCATTCAGCACAGCACCTAGTATCTAAATGTAAATTATTTGCCGGCAGCGAGACGTAACGGTATAAAACTAACCAGTGCCCGAAGAAAAATAGCTTCGTCTCGTAGACGCAACTAACCCAAACTATGCGGTATTTTGGAATCAGAAAATTGGTGTATGAATGTAGGTAGAGTAGCGTGGAGGAACGGTCAAGTTTAAATTGGAAAAACTGCGCATTTAAGTACATACTTGCACACAATATACCCAAGTAGTGTACTCAAATGCGCAGTTTGTATTATTGTAAACACAATTATTGTTCGTTCATATTCCATAATATGGATGGATAGGATATATTTTGAAGGTCTTGCACGATGACGATCACGACGGGATTCCAGTTTATTTCCTATCTCCTCAAATTAAAACTCCGAGCATAGGCTCAGAACTGGGAGATGTAACTGAGGAAATGCTATGATAAATACAAAATCAAATTATGTAAGGTTTTTGTTATTATAGTGCGTAAGATCTCGCACTCTGGGTAATTTCTAAGAAATGGACGCGGGTTCAAATCCCGTCAATGTTGAACATTTTAGGGATTTTTTTTCATTTCCAAATATGTATGTAATTGCAAATTAATTCTGTTTTTTCAGTGATTATTTTGCCTAAGGTAAAAGGTAACAAAACGAAGCATGTGGCACCTTTTCTTCATGACGATCTTTTAGTTACCATAAATAAAGTAGGTATCAAAAGAATTACAGTCCAGCTCTCAGGCAGCACGTCAAAGTAGGTAAACTAACACACCTACTGGCAAAGTATTCAAAACATCTCCATAAAGCCATTGTTAGGTGCCAGGTAGGTGCTGGTTAGTGACTCAACATGCATCCTTAATTCCTTAGCGATCAAGGTGCATCTCTTACGTTGGAGTAGTACCTGTACCCATACGCAAAGAAGAACGGGTAGGACCTGTTTGAACAGGTGACCTCCACAGTGGTTTCATGTCACCGCCAGCTTTCATTCAGGTTTATTCCTCAATAACTTCATTTATATCTAGGTGCCTTATCTAGTACCGCGGTAGGTTAAAATGTTCCCTTGGATCGGCGAAGATGGGAAAAGAGGGTCACCTGAGAGGTTTTAGTGTTCATTACGTCTCTATTCTTATGACATTACGTCCTTCTCAGTCGAGTCCCACATAATTCTAGACTATATATATTCGTAAACATATTTCCTCGCCGAATAAAAAAAGGTGCCTGCTAGTACCAGGGAGGTAAAAACTGATAGAGGGCCTAAAGTTTGATTTAATAGTTTAGACTATCTTAAAATCTTTATTGATACTTACGTCGAGGCCTAAAGTACCTATGCATGGTAATGCAACATCGGTACCTAAATACCTACTGCATCATAAAAATAGTCAAGCTTTCCAAACGAAAGAAAGTATTATATGCTCGTCAAGTAATAAAATAGTCATTAATAATGACTATTTTACGAACGAAAGAAAGTATTATATGCTCGTCAAGTAATAAAATAGTCATTAATAATGACTATTTTATTACTTGACGAGCATATAATACTTTCTTTCGTTTGGAAAGCTTGACTATTTTTATGATGCAGTAGGTATTTAGGTACCGATGTTGCATTACCATGCATAGGTACTTTAGGCCTCGACGTAAGTATCAATAAAGATTTTAAGATAGTCTAAACTATTAAATCAAACTTTAGGCCCTCTATCAGTTTTTACCTCATTATTCTACGTTTTCTGATCAACCACGAGACGTGGCCAAGTTTTCTAGATTTTATGACACTTTCCAGTGCGTAAAACGCGTAAAAGCTTCCCATATAGAGACCTACCTAACAACATTATTATATCCCTCGCAGTTTTATGGACCTATTCACGACGATACCGAATCATATGGCTGAGAACTAGAACATAGTTATAATTATAAGTTATTAATAACTCTATGTATTCTAGTTGTGTCAAAGAAGAAATCCTAGTCAATAAAGATTGTTATTTATTTATAACTTAGAACAATCTTTATTTATTCGGATTTTTTCGTTCCTTCGGGATCTTTAGTTTTGAATGGTGTTCATCGAAAACCTTTTCTTCTGCACTCTTTTCAACATAATAAGCCTTCTACTTTGCTAATCCATTCCATCCTCCTCAAACTAAAGTAGGTATACATTGACATTCATGATAACCACAGCGATCTTACTATGTCATTCGAAAATTAGTCGATTATCTCCCAATACAACAGTCTATAAACGCAATTCCACGGCTACATTTAGAGGTTGCGTTGGAGGGACCGAGAATTTACAAATGGCTTTATCCCTTTCCGGTGCGACCCTATTTTGTATGGATCACAAGGGCAAGGGGTGGGGACTCCTTCGCAAACCATTGGCAATACCACTCGTATCAGTGTAATGAAGGAGGTATATTTAGATGACGACTTGCTGGGAAATAGCGTTATTTATCTTTTGAATGTTACGATCTGGTAGTTGATGTAAGGTATCCATTAGATTCTAAGAGAATAGGATTACCTACAAGTAGAGAAATTGATGCCACTGATTATAGGCGAATAAAAGACGTCGTCGTGCTGATGCTCAAAAATTATCTAGACATGCGATTTGAGCCAAATAAACGATGGTAGCAAAATAAAACTCGAAACAGACAAAGTAAACATAAGCTGAGCTTGTAGACTACAAAGTCAACGACCTAAAACGTTAGAGCATCAAAACGTCTCAATTTTTATGGAGCATTAAGTTGGCTCGGCAATTAAAACATTTCCAAGTGAAGCGTCGTCTCACACGGACGCTGCAACTTCCAATCCAGCAGACAATAGACAGAAAAGAGATGGTCCCACGCGATTTAACCTTATTATGATATGAGCTCATTCAATTTCAAACAGAACTAGGCGACCCTCTTTTAATACTATCACTAAGAACTACGACAATGATATACTTATTCAAAACATCCGACCGTAATGTTATCATAAGTAAAACGACGAAACGACATAAAAACATTAGAATGGAGTTTTGCCCTTCGTCTGTGTCGCTACAACTTTTTATTTTATTAAGCGGTCGGTACTGCAGTCCCAAATGTCGGGTTGAGGGCTCCCCTCTCCGAGTATCGATCTCCACCTTCACAGGGTACCTAGGGCTTCGCAAATGCCATTTGTTACTGCCGCTGTCGTTGTGCTTCGGTGGTTTAGGGTTAATTCTGTTCTGAACTAAACAATTTCCTCTGTGGAACTAATATCCTCTTACTGGTACAGTCTGCAGTTAGCTCAATGATTTCAATTGTAATTTAATTATTTGATTGTTATTTTCTTTTTCAATAAATGACTTATTATAGAGTCTGAGTCAGAGTCAAATCGTTTATTTGACTTACAAAATAAGCACTTAGACAAGTCATATTTTTAGTACCTAAGTACCTATATAAACAGATTGATAAATAGTAATTACTATCAAATAAGAAATAAGGTGCAATTCACTTAAATTTTTTGTCACACACTAGCGGAAGAAGATATATTACTAAATACATTTGCTGAAAATCGTAAATGTCGGTTGCCGAAACAGTTATATTTTTGAAGAAGTTATAAATAAATATTCTTCCAAGTATATACCTATAACAAAGTTTAAATGTAACTGTTCTATCCATCGAAAGTTAAAAC
Source organism: Eupithecia tripunctaria (assembly GCA_955876795.1). Classification (NCBI taxonomy): domain Eukaryota; kingdom Metazoa; phylum Arthropoda; class Insecta; order Lepidoptera; family Geometridae; genus Eupithecia; species Eupithecia tripunctaria. Next base: position 15,625,598 of record OY041611.1, on the reverse strand, counting down.
AGTATAATTTCAAACAGTATAATATTATTAAGTAATTTATTTGTATAACAGAGCGTTTATCTTTGTTTAAAATCTGAATTCTGATTAAATGTCGAATTGCAAATGCGTCAACCGGTCATCCCCTCACAACGGGATATTGATTCGATTAATTTCCGCGACAGCCCTACACTACACTACACCAGACATTAGGGGTGCGTGGGCCCGGCAGCCAATCGATCTCGGATTCGGGATGTGCCATCCTCTCTTTCCCTCAAGTCTGGATCCTTTCCACCCTTCTCTTTCTAATATGGGAACAGATGTTCTGAACTCTAAACAGATTCTTTTTACCAAAAGCCACACTGATTTAGATGAAACTGGCGTATGCGCGTGAATGGATATCGAAAATAAAGTTATTCCATGGAACAAATTGAGGAAAATTAAATAGGCTGAGGTAAAACTATTCTTTTAAATTCAATCAACAGGAAAAATAGTTTAATGAACAAAGCCACAAACGAACTGAAAAACAAAGTATGTAGGTAGTGACATGTTTAGAGTTTTAAAGCATAATTAAGGCAACACGCCTAACTTTACCAAATAAAGCTAGGAACGATCCTACGTTTGGAAATAAAAGTGTATTTGAAAACAAAGTTTACTTGCTATTGTTAGCAAACAATGCAAGTTACAATCACGCATAAGTATGGATAATTGATGTGTAGATAATTGTAGATTTGGTGAATGATGCCGTGGTACATACAATAAAAGCTATGACGCGTGAAAGCGGCGAAAGTTACCGCGGCACGCCGCCGTACCGCCATCGACCCGTTACAACGCTTTTGTTGCTAAAAGACGATGGTTTCTTTTTGATTGCCTACTCCATATTATTGGAGTAAACAAGAACACGTTTGACAAAGGAATTTGACAGATATTAAGCTCGAACAAGATCTAAACCAAGTTAAACATCTGGTCTGGTCACCCTTAGATCTTTATGACCAACATACAACAACTTAGGAGTCAGTTAAGTATTCAAAACAAGGAGCCGTTATGGGCGACATGTGTTAGTCAGGTGTCTATTTATAGCGTACAGTGATACAAAACTTGGAGTTCGTTCACCAGTCGCCCTCCACTTTCAAGGGCCATGCTCATCAGCTGGGAATGTCAACGAGTTAGGATAACTGTTGATAAAACACTGATCAATGTAACTCGTAATAGCTTGGTCCAAAAATTTGTTGGTAATCGGTTAAAGAGGAAACAAATGACAAATATTAAACGAAAACAAAAACCTTTCCTTATAATGGTGGTATGATAAGATAAATGATAAATACGAGTAAATAAGGAGTACCTAACAAAGGACAATCGTTAAACTAAAACAAGGATTTTTTGTAAATATGTCCTATCATTTCATCCTGGATGACATTGGCTCAGGACCGTGTGGAGTGGCACAAAAGTTTGGAGGCCTATACCCAGCAGTGGGTGAAGTAGGGCTGCGGATGATGATGATTATGATGATGAGGTCCTATCCTATCATTTAAAAATCAAGGAGTAGTTTAGGTACTACCTACCTTGCAAACTAAATTCGAAATAGGGCAAGATTAAGTCATTAATGTATAACGCATTCACTGCCCAGCTCTGCGGTGCGACCCGCAGGGGCGCGCCGCAGCTCCACGCAGATAGAGACTGGCACCTGCGTCTTGGGCCATGAAGGTGTTAAGTAAATTACAGTTTAATTTTATACTTGAGTGTGAATCATTGACAGAAGTTTTAAACTAAAGTGAATCATTAAATTCCTAAAAAGTCATCAAAGCGTAAAAATATCATCTCCATAACGAGAAGATCGCAATAGGTATTTTATAGGCATAACAGTTAGTTTAATGCAGATTTTTGGATAGTCCAATCAGAACCGCGGGTTCAACGAACCATCATCGTGGCCGGTAATTGTATTAATTATCATAATAATATCGCACGATTAACGAACCATGGCGAAACTGTTAATTCTCTTTTTGCCTAGTAGGTACTTTTCACGAAGAATTTCTTCAATACCCGAAAGAAAACGTGCTTGGATTGGACTTCCTGAAGTCTAAGGAAGCAGACTGCATGATATTAATACATTTTGCGAATATTAATGTAATGTATACATACCTAACCTATGACTAAGTAACATAAAAAAGGAACGTGTTTTTTATGGCAGTTGTCGCTGCAAAAAAAGATGCATTATAAAAGAGCCAATAGTGGATGAATACCAAACGACCTAAGAGTTTCCTCTTTAATAATATTAAGGGGTAGTTTAAAAAAACCCATTGAATAACGTAACATACACATACCTACCTAATTTAAATTGTACGCTCACCTAAACTACATTTTATATTAAATGATTTTATCCCTATTCTATTTTCCTGCCTTCCCATACCCCATTACGATGATGTTATTGACCGATCAAGAGGAAAAAGGATTTAATAACTCAGCAATCACGTTCCACAGCTCAAAATACTTCGTTCCGTGCGCGAAGAGCATACAAAATCATTAGTATTGGTATTTTATAGCGGATGTCAAGTGCATACCGTTCATACGGGCAACAAAGAGGTAGAGATGGCTTACATTCACAACTTAGTGCAAAAAATGGTAGAAACAATCGAAAGGCCTTGCAAGCCGCGCCCTGTTCTCAAATCGTGCCGTAACATCCCATAAAATAGTCAAATCAAATAGCATTTTCAATGTCGATCAATTCTTCCCCAAATGCAGAGTGCGTAAAATCGAACCTCGTCTGCCGGCCGGCCGGTCTCGGGGGAGGCTTGGTTAATGTTAATTACCTACCCAAAACCCGTTAAATTATTCCCTCTATCATTTGAAATACCTCGCCTATATAAATTGCTTTAATTTTTTAAAATAGATTTGCGATGAACAAGAGTATTTTTTGTAGTAAAGAATACTGACTTACCAAGTGTAATTTCACGTAGAAGGAAGTACAGTCGTGCACACAGCTCCGTTGTCCAAATGCGACTGTGGACCGGCGACGAACGGAACGGACCGCGGTTGGCGGGCGCAGGGGTGGATACTCGCAGTGAGACACAGCGGCGGAATAACTAATCGAGATGATTCATGCATAGGACGACAGGATTCGTACAAAGAAAACGAAGTATTGATGATGTCACCAATTTGATCGTCACCCCTTTCTGCGAGATATGAATCACGCGAGGACTTACTATCATAAGTAGGTACCTAAGTAAAGTAGGTACCAACTGTCTTTTGTTTTTGTTACCAATTTCTATCGCGTACCTACCTAAGTAACCTACTTTGTTTGTAGTATTATCTCCTAAAGTTTCCATCACGTTGAAGCAAAGACACTGCAACGCACACGTTTTAACCAATACCAGTTGAATATCTGCATTGCAGCGATCATGATCACGACATGATTCTAAGCACCTACTTAATCAAATTGCAAATGCTTAAACAAATTCATTGTTACTATGGTGGCTTTGAATCATTGAGATTCCATACCATACGCTTACAACAAGCACCTATTTTATAGAATAAGGTCGATCTTAAAAAGGAAAGACAACATTAACAAACGACGACGTCGACGACGACGACGCGACGTCTTATAACGAGTACTTTTTCCACAAAGGATTGAACTACCAACAAAAATGGAAGATAAGACATACAATTGCAGCGGTATTGCGTGTTGTTTCATAAACCTTTAGCTCTGCGCACATTAATCCAATACCGCTACCGGCCCTCTGTCTGCTTCGTTAAGAAAGGCAATAGTAGGTATGCTGCAGAACGTCACTGCGAGCGTTAACATGATTCATCATCAACCGAGAGGGGACTGTCAGTGCATAGCGCTTACCTCTCCTTGTTTTTATTAAAACGATGAAATTAAACATGACATCTTCAAAAACTTTTGTGAAACTGTTACTTACATACTGGGCATAGTATACTTAATGATAATATGTATAAGTAACGGTTTCACAAAAGTTTTTACTCGCTTCCTGAAAAATAAGAAATTGAAATACTTACCGCACTCAGTAGACAAAATTAATTACATTTTCTTAATAATAAGAAAATATTATATAATATTAGCTACAACTATCTGCACATCTTCAAGGGTTCTGTTCTGAATGATTTCTAATAAAACATATTTATCTATGTAGGTACCTTACGAATTCCAGGATTATGCAGGCTATTTTGATAGCCTATGTCACTCCCTGAAAAGTAAGCTTCGATGTATTTTTTTTTCAGTCCAGTAGTTACGGAGCCTATTCAATACAAACAAACAATAAAAACTTTCCTTTTTATAATATTAGTAAAGATTGTGTTATTAAACGTTTGACTATACCAATTCGATTTTATTTATTTCTGCACATAAAACCAGCAATACTTAACCTCAAATTAACTTTCTTGTAAAAATTTTGAAACATAATGGGAAGTACTTGCTGATTTGAGATTCTTTCTAAAAATATTGTTCAATAAGAATGTACCTAAGCGGTTTAATTAAGAACCTTGAATTCAAAAGTTGGTAGTCATAATTTGCAGCTATACTATAAGATAAATAGATCATTTGTTTAAATCAGGTGTTGTGCCCTGTCCAATATGGTTCGAGGATAATGGCTAGTTTGTGTCCGTCAAGGTAGCGTACACATACGCGATATTACGTTTATTGATATGCCAATTAATAGAGTAAAACAGTGTATGAATTAGTGTAAAAGTGAAATAAATAGCGCCTCTTTGGTTTAAGAAATAATGACCATACTTAGTGTGTACGCCAGCTTGACAGTCAAGCTGGCGTACACATGACCATGCTCGAAAACTACGTATACTATAGCGACAAAATGTATACATATAAATAGAGTAACCATACCGTACGAGGTATGCAAAATATCATATTGATTGCTTTTATAGGAACTGAGATATTGAACAAGACCTTGAAATAAATTCCGACCAAGCGTTATGCCAGCGTACCCATTAAAAATCGAAATAGTTCCTATAGAAAGCGAGCTTTTCTTATTATGAATGATATATGTAAAAATAATGCATGAAATGCCGCTTCTGCCAGTAGTCATAGTTTATGAAAATTCGTACTGCAACAATATAAAAAGTTGATGTGAAGTGCTAGGAACAAAATGCACTGTGGTACAGTCGCACACATCAAATAATTTATTAGTGAAATTATACACCATGCAATGTTGGTAGGTGGTAAGAATAGGTTTGATAATTTATGTGAGCTTTTATGACCTAGGTATTTTTACCTATATTTAGCTAGTTCTAAGGCTAAACATTCATAATATAGAGAGATATAATTTATTTACTCAAAAACACTTAAATTGGTAGGTACTATACAGATATGTAGTAAATAACTCAAAACAATTTTACTAAATACCTATGTATTAACAGTAAATGGGTCTCTGCCTCAGCATGTTGCAGTATCAGGCAACATAAGGTTTTGTTGATTTAATTATACCTATTTTAGAGGTAGGTATGTTGATTTCATCCACCACAAACAAAAGTAAATAACATTAAACACAGAAACCGGTATGCACATCGTGCGTGAGGGGGACAACGCGATGTTAAACCACGTGAGTGTGAACGAATTTTCATAAACTATGACTACTGGCAGAGGCGGCATTTCATGCGCTATTTTTACGTATATCATTTATAATAAGAAAAGCTCGCTTTCTATAGGAACTATTTCGATTTTTAATGGGTACGCTGGCATAACGCTTGGTCGGAATTTATTTCAAGGTCTTGTTCAATATCTCAGTTCCTATAAGAGCAATCAATATGAAATTTTGCAAACCACGTACGGTATGGTTACTCTATTTATGTGTATACATTTTGTCGCTATAGTATACGTAGTTTTCGAGCATGGTCATGTGTACGCCAGCTTGACAGTCAAGCTAGCGTACACACTAAGTATGGTCATTATTTCTTAAACCAAAGAGGCGCTATTTATTTCACTTTTACACTAATTCATACACTGTTTTACTCTATTAATTGGCATATCAATAAACGTAATATCGCGTATGTGTACGCTACCTTGACGGACACGGTAGTTTCTATTGTCTATTAAAAATAACGTAGTAGGTAAATATGTCGGGTACTTACATTTGTGTGATCGATGGTACACTCCTGGATTGCCACGACAGCTTACACTCGGAACACTTTCGACATTCATTCATATTGTATTTATTTTGTAGTTTACAGATCAGATCACTAATCTATGTTTATAGCTAGCTCACTTGAGAGCTTTTCAAGGTAAATTAGGTATGGGACCGTTACCCGAGCCAATATGACAGCGCCACCTATTGTATCATATCATACGTTTAATACAGAAAATTTTAAAAATCCATCGTACAGTTTGTGGTAAGTATCTATTGTAAGCAATTTATTATTACCTCTGTAATAGTTTAATCTCATTTAGGAAGAGATGCGAAAAGAGTTTGGTGGCCAAAAAGCGCAACTTCGTATCTCTGCCTAAGCTTTACAAAATGAAACTATTACTAAATAACATTAATAGATACGACAAACTGTACGATGGATTTTTAAAACTTCCTGTGTTTATCGTAATAATGAGATAAATTAGGTGGGGGCGCCACTTTCACTGGTGTATGCGCCCACCTTTTATAAATCATCAGCATCACATCAGGTATTATGAGGTCCGCGCCAAGCCGAGCCGAGCCTGTTATGTTATGTAGTTTTTCGAGTTTTGCAAGATAACTAATACTTACTACTCCCTCGGGATTGATTTTTTTTGTGACCCACCTCGGGATCATTCATACCACCTACCTATCAATAAAAAAAGACAGCTGAACATAGAACCTCCTCCAGAAGAGATGAGACATTTCCCCTTACATCTCATAAAAGGTGTTACATACAAAAAATAAGAACTAGATTCAGATTCGATACTCATAGGAGACAGAAAAAAATACAGGCTGTAAAATACAATGCTTCAGGTTTTTGTAGCGACATTTCACCCTGTATACAGCGTGTCCGTAATAGGGCAGAGGAAGGAAAAGCTCAAGCTTTTATGTAAGTAGCGCCATTTCGCATTTTTTTTTCTAGAAAACAATCACAATAATTTTTCTGTATTTTATGGTTGAATCTGAACCCTCCCATAAATTTAGGTCGTTACATTTTGTTACACCCAGGCACGTATCTTTTGCAGAGAGAATGAGATGTCATGCATGTCGTTTTAAATTATACACGCACGACACGGTCTCTTCTTTGCTATGACATATTCATTTGACCCGCGTGCCAAAGCACAATCAAAAGGGAGCGCCGTTCTTTTAGCTTGTTCGAACTATTAAAAAATAAAATAAAAACTATGCCGTGAGCACAGCATCACATCATACTAAATAAATCCTTTTTAGACCCATGTTTGTTTGATACTGATAAATCCGTTTAATTCAATTACTAGAAAATTGATATTTTCATTGGTTTGTAGAAATTGTTATGCTATGTAAAAGCTCACGCTTCACTTACACTGCTGCAAAAGCTGCGCATATTTTTTTCGAACTTACTCGTTTAGTACACTGTTAATATTGAAAGGGTATTTATCACCAATTTTTGCCCAAAAAGTTTACACACTGCCGCCATGGTGATAAATGATAAAAACCCGGTAAATAGTTACATCAGTCTATGTCTATGTCTAAGTTACATTGTAATGCTTAATTTAAATAAACAAAACATCTACTTTGGTAGGAGGTCGTAAAGGATATCGGAATAAATAAAAAATCGGATATGCTGAAAAGAAAATTTTTATTTATTAATATTTTTTTCTGATGTATCGAGTAATTTTTTTCGATTTATATTTTTTTCTTGTATTTTTTTTTCAAAGTTTGTATGTTAGTTACATGGTATGGGGCAACATGGGTTAGTGGTAGTACCTATCCAAATAATATCATTTAGATAGAAAAAATCTATATACAGAGATCTTTTGCACTTAAAATGAACTAATTTAATAAAATATTTTCCGATAAAGACTCTAATAACAAGAAACAAAAGATAAAATCCTCTAGCGGTAGGCAGGATGGTGGGTTTGTATTATTTAGTTCAGGTATTTATATCTACACAAGCAATTACTTATTAAACCAACACTATTTATTATTAAAAAATCCACTTATAGGTTTTACTAACAAAGCGAAGAACAATACACAGGGTGAATTTTTTAGAGTTATTTTAGAATTTAATTCCGCATGCCTTTGGTTTAGGGGCCGTATTTTTTAGTTGGAGAAAAAATGTTTGTCTTTTTTATTTATTTGAAAACTTTAGAAGGACAATTTTAGTTAGGATATAATAGCCATTTTCTTTAAAGAAAAATGGTCAATAGTATCTGAGTTCAGGTCTTGAATAAGATGTATGAGGTGACCAGCAATAAAAAAATCGGGTTTTACAATTTTCTAGGTTCTACAGCAAGTAAAAAGTTTTGCGTGCATTGTAATTTGTATCCCATCTGCGTCGAACCCACACTAAAACAATCTACTAATCAATTGTTGTTAGGAGCCTTTTGACATCAAGAGATTTATTGATTTATTATTAAAATCCACATTATGTCGATGAACTTTAAACTATATTTGATTCAAAGTTGCTTTTAGCAAAGATTTATAGCAAATGACGCTTACATGTGCGCAAAACTTCTGCTGTTTAAATTATTTTTAATTTACGATTTGTACCTGCAATTGAAGTGGCACTTGAGTTTTTGTAAGAAACAGCCTACAATCAATGTTTTGTACACTTCGTTCGTGCAATTTTTAATAAAAAACTTGTAGAACCTAAAAAATAGTGATAACTCGATTTATTTTTAACGCGTGACCAACCACTTTATTGTTGCATATTATTATTGTTTTGTTTATAAATATACCATAAAGACGCTATTGTATCAGCCATAGGTATTGAAAATGTTGTATTATTAAAATTTCACCCTGTATACAGTCAGCGTGTCTTTTATAGGACATAAGAAGAAAAAGCACTCAATATTGAAGATAGGAAGTTTAACTTAACCATGGATACTTTGTACTAAGTATAAAAAGAGAATCGGGAGAGCCTTTACACTAGCCAAAATCGACGTAGAATGCTTGTAATCAAACCCATACTTAACCTAAATTTCACTCTGTTGCCGCGTCTTTTTATACGGAATTTAGATAACTTGTAGATTGGTGATCTTTCCTTCAATAAATATTGCTTTCAATTATATCTGATCTCAACGCCAAGCTAGTTTTAGTTTTTGTGCCGTGTTTTGTTCACGTTTGGCTAGTGTATAGGCATTACTTCAATAGCTTAATGTTAATAATCTTAGACATAATCCTATAAGCTAGTCCGATATACGATCCCTTTCCTTACAACGTCTATCATACTCTAATAACGATTCCGATGTAGTTTTGGCATTGAAAAACTAACCTAGAAGAAAGATGTCGAAGCGCTTTTTGAGATTAACCTAATTTTTTTAATAAAATATATATTATCAAGCTCTGTTCGGTGGAAAACGTCTTTCACAGCTTCTATTTACATTTTCATTTCAATTTCTCATACATCATTCATCAAGCATCCTCCATTCCTAAGTCAGGAGGTCTCTCGTAGCGAGAATTAATCTAGGTATCACAACAAAAAAACGCTCTACGTTATAAATAAATAAGAAATTTAACTTATTTCCCGGCCGCATTAAATTAAATGAAGTAAACTTGGCAATACATACAATTAGCCTCAAAAGTAGATAATGATTTTACAAGACAATTCTCAATTATTATAATTCTCTGTTTATTATGTCAAGATTACATACACATCTTTTTTTGTATGCTTTCGATATATCTTTCAATTAATTATTTAATGAACTCTTGACTTATTTATTTGATTTATAATTCTTATTCCATTTATCAGTCGTATACTTAATGTCCGTCTGTTTTTTTTACCTTTGTACCTTTTGATGATGTTTCCTATAACAAAGTCTGTGTGTTATTTTTATAATATTGAATAATGTACTTATCGACATCAAGTGTAAGATTAGGTATACCTATGATGAAATAAATCTAAAACATTAAACTTATCTTTCAAAGAGACTTATAATAATAAAATGATAAAGAAAATGTTAAATGGTTTCAATATGCATCGAATGGACACCATGAATGTTCTTTGAAGTCAATTTTTTAATGAACGAAATGAACGTTTATCTGGCATATTCAACTAAGAAATGATTACTTACAAAAATTTTTTTTTTGTTTCTTAATTGTTGCTTATTTGCACACATTGCAGGATTATCCACTATTTACCAGATACCCAATGAATTATTCAGTTTTGAAATGCGAGAAGGATTTAGATGAGGATCGATACGATATGCACCGAGTTTTCCTATGACTTAAAGAATTCAGTAGGAACGGCCTGTGTCCGAATCATACTAAATTAATTACTTCATCATTACAATGGTATTGTCTCAGAATAAAACATTTTGGGCATTGATGAAGGAAACTACAGATAGAGGGAGATACGCATGTCAAAAGTGTTGAGGTTGAAACCATTCTATTAATGTCTCCGTGCAAATAGCGCACTTTAAGAGTTTTTTTCATCCGGCGCGACAGTACCATTGTCATGGTAAAGCAATTAGTTAGCAGAATTCGGTCCCTGTTCTTGTTGAATTTATTTTTAGTCGCGATCTTTTGGAGGACTCTATTGAGACTTGCAAAACCATTATCTGCATTGATGCTGACTGTACGTAAAGTCTGGAATTATTGCACATAGCACTGTTGTCTGCTGATCAAGGATGAGAAGATATATCGTTACATTCATCATCTTGGCACCAGCGCGTGCAATTCCGGAGACTGCCAAGTTTACTCACATCTAAGATTATTCAGACATTTTTGTCTGAGATTGTTTATACTAAGAAACTTACGTTTTCCATTCTAGCACCCTGAAGCTTTTGCTTAAAGGTAGAGCCACACTATTATGGTGGGATAAGTCATGACGCCTCAGAAGCATGTCGATTTTATACGGTTGGAATCATATTATTACTACTACTGCGTACTCATAAAATAATAAATAAATGATGCTGGACAATTCAGACAACAAAACTATCGTTTAGTATTTACCTTGTGTTATGCGTACTGGATAACTGATATATTAAATACAATACACTACATAGACATAATATTTTTTATTATACATAGAATCATCCAGGACAACTGGAACAAATAAATGGTATTTTTTAAATATTTAATAATTACAGGTTTGCCTCGATACGCACATTAGTTTTGACTTTATTTGTAATAAAGATAAGTGTCAATAATAAAATAACTAACAGCATAAACAGAGATTGTCCCACTGTAATATTTTATGTGTTTTCAACCAAGTGTTTTAGTTTTATTATTATTTCAGTATAAAAAAACCACCGTACCTATGTAAATACATGCTTCTGAGGCGTCACGACATATCAACCACAACAGTGTGGTTTTACCTGAAACCACTCAAACACTTAGGGCAAATTTACCTTAATTTGTGGTGTTTTCAGTTTTCAAATATTTCGGAACAGTTCCGTTCTATTAGAAAACACACACTACTAATGGAAATGTAGCGTTATGTGCTTTCAGACTAAACGCACATCGAGCCATCAGTTACGGCCACTAAACGCGACCACTAGTGGTTCAGTCAAGCCACGAGACAGCCACCAATAGCAGCCGCTGGTAGCTTAGTGACCGGGAAGCCGGGAAGAAGCCGGCTACGTGGCCGAGTGTGTTCGCGATGCGAGCGACCAAACGCAGCCACAAGTAGCGTGCTCTGGCGACTCCCGCAGCTTGTGGCTCGATCCCCACTCGAACGTCCGGTTTGCGCCGATACTGGTCGCGGTCGCGTCTAGTGGCCGCGACCAGTGGCTCAATGTGCGATTACACTTAGAGTCATAACCATAACCGTGATAGTTTTGTTTACCGCTTCTCAAAGTTTAAGGCTAAGTAGAATTTATCAACTTGAGTTTTCACCTCTTACTTAGACAACTAAATCGCGCTTACAAGTTTGAACATACTTACGCATCGCGCATTCTCCTAAGCACCGTTTGAATTCAATGTATTGTTAACAGCACCACTGGCCGACTCCAAATAAAGTGGCAATAGAGGTGTACGACCTTTATTGCCACCTTATTTGGCACCTACTACCCGCTTTATTTGCGTGTCAAATCATTAAGTTAGCTTTATTTAATTTATTTGTATGAATAAAATGAAACGCTTAACTAAAGCTTGCAGATAGGGTTTTAAAAATAGTTCAATAACCAATGTATGATACTTCTTTTAGTGCCCTTTATTTAGATAAGTCTGAAAAAGCACATATTGCACAAAAACGTGTCTAGGAACCTCCGTCAGGTGGTATGCGCCACTCTATACGTTAGTACCTACTATAATATATTCTCTGCCTGTGGTGTTGTTGACAATACATGTTTGAATTGACCTACCTACTCGGTTCTAGAATCAAAGGTATTTTTGTAAACAAAGGGCTGACTACACTAAAGAAATGTTGGTGGAAACTTAACGAAACTTGTATAAGGAAATAGCAGAAGTTCGAAACAATTCTTGGTCATGAGAGACCTGAGAGTCTGCAGTTAGTAAAATTGTTTCAGTTGTAAATACTAGTTAAAATTTATTTTTAATATTTGATTGTAATTTCCTTTTTAGAAGTTATATGTAACTGAATTGTTTGTTCTTACAGGTGACCATGTCAGTTATCGTTATCAGTTTTTCAGTGATCATAAATTAATCTTGTGTCTAGACCGTCCTTTGATTGTAGAACCGAGCTTTGCACTTTTTAACGTTCCACGGACCCTACATAACCACCGCTCTCAGAACATTACTGATCTTGCAATTACAAACCGGGCACCTCTTAGCCTTAGCCCAGACCTTCTTAGCGCAGGGGTAGCAGCAGCAGATGTGCGCTATCCGACCGTGAACGAACACCCCCGACTTAGGCTCGGTGATACAAATAACACACAGTTCCTTAGCGTCCACTCGCTCTATCTCTTTCACACTATTCGCGATAACCTTCTTAGTAATCCCGGCGTCTTGGATAGTGATCGCGGGGTCGCTGACCGTCTTCGCGAGCGGACTAACTTCCTTATCCGATTCCGATTCACTAGAGGAGTGCGAGTACTTGGGATGTTTGGATACCCTATCCGCGCTTTCGGACCTGCGTTTTTTGGTTGTAATGCGGTTCTTACTGTCTAGGGGTGGGTCCCCCTGGCTCGCTAGCGAGTAGACCCCGGAGTCCTGGGACAGGCTGAGGGGCTGCGAGGTCATGCTGGAGTGCTGCGAGGAGGGCTGGGACAGGGCTCCGGCGTCGAGGCCCGTCTCTCGCTTGTGCTTGCGCCGGGGCTGCGGCCTGCGAGGGAAGAAGTTCTGGCGGTTCTGGAAAGGAGGGCGGCGATTCGATTAGCGCTGTTTTTAACAGACTTTAAAAAAGGAGGATTTTCTCAATTCGACTGGTTTTTTTATGTTTGTTAGCTCAAAACTTTTGACTGTGTGGTCCGATTTTCATGATTCTTTTTTTCAAATGAAAGCTGGTGCTTCCCGTTTGGTCCCATTTTAATTTGGTTAAGTTCTGACAATGGTATTCATGAAAATCCATGAAAATACTATAAAATTTTCAGTCGGTTTATAGTTTTTTAAAACGAAATTAATTATTTTAAAATAAAATGAATTATAATATGAATAATTAGATATATTTTGTTATTAGTAGCAACCCGCCCCGGGTTCGCACGGGTGCAATGCTGATATTCATATAAACCTACCTCTTGAATCACTCTATCTATAAAAAAAACCGCATTAAAATCCATTGCGTAGTTTTAAAGATCTAAGCATACATAGGGACAGACAGACAGCGGGAGGCGACTGTGTTTTATACTATGTAGTGTTATAGGACCAGAAAATACTATTAGAGAAGTAGAAAAATGTGTGATAAAAATATCTATCAATCAAAGCTGACCTCTGAAAGTTGTGATTGTATATGTATGTATGTGTTCCTAGCCGATTTTCGGACACAATAGCCAGTCTACACAGATACTATGTGTATGTGTGTGATGTCTTCTTTGAGTCGATCTGGTGCCACCACCTTCGAGCCAGTAGCATTCTCATAGACTACACTATACCTTATCCATCGAGCATGTAGAATGTTAGTAAACAAACTGCCCATACTTAACGTATTCACTGCCCCAGCCTCTGCGGTGCGACCCGCAGGGGCGCGCCGCAGCAGCACGTGGTGGAGAATGACAACTGCGTCTTGGGCCATGAAGGTGTTAGTGTTTAATGTATAACGTATTCACTGCCCAGCCTCTGCGGTGCGACCCGCAGGGGCGCGCCGCAGCAGCACGTGGTGGAGAATGACAACTGCGTCTTGGGCCATGAAGGTGTTAGTGTTTAATGTATAACGTATTCACTGCCCAGCCTCTGCGGTGCGACCCGCAGGGGCGCGCCGCAGCAGCACGTGGTGGAGAATGACAACTGCGTCTTGGGCCATGAAGGTGTTAGTGTTTAATGTATAACGTATTCACTGCCCAGCCTCTGCGGTGCGACCCGCAGGGGCGCGCCGCAGCAGCACGTGGTGGAGAATGACAACTGCGTCTTGGGCCATGAAGGTGTTAGTGTTTAATGTATAACGTATTCACTGCCCAGCCTCTGCGGTGCGACCCGCAGGGGCGCGCAACAGCAGCACGTGGTGGAGAATGACAACTGCGTCTTGGGCCATGAAGGTGTTAGTGTTTAATGTATAACGTATTCACTGCCCAGCCTCTGCGGTGCGACCCGCAGGGGCGCGCCGCAGCAGCACGTGGTGGAGAATGACAACTGCGTCTTGGGCCATGAAGGTGTTAGTGTTTAATGTATAACGTATTCACTGCCCAGCCTCTGCGGTGCGACCCGCAGGGGCGCGCCGCAGCAGCACGTGGTGGAGAATGACAACTGCGTCTTGGGCCATGAAGGTGTTAGTGTTTAATGTATAACGTATTCACTGCCCAGCCTCTGCGGTGCGACCCGCAGGGGCGCGCCGCAGCAGCACGTGGTGGAGAATGACAACTGCGTCTTGGGCCATGAAGGTGTTAGTGTTTAATGTATAACGTATTCACTGCCCCGCCTCTGCGGTGCGACCCGCAGGGGCGCGCCGCAGCAGCACGTGGTGGAGAATGACAACTGCGTCTTGGGCCATGAAGGTGTTAGTGTTTAATGTATAACGTATTCACTGCCCAGCCTCTGCGGTGCGACCCGCAGGGGCGCGCCGCAGTAGCACGTGGTGGAGAATAGCGCCCTGCACACGTAAGGTTCGGACCGCGGGAAATCGCACGCGCCGTTCCATCCCGCGCTCCGAACCGTACGTGTAGATGCGCGAGGCTGACAGTCCGATCTGGCAGTTCGATGCGCGCTCCCATCTCACAGTTCTGTGCGCGCATCTCGTGTGAACGCAAACTACAGAACTGCCGGTTTGGAACGTCGTCAAAGCTATTACGGATTTCATTCGTTTGATGATATAATACGAGTCGGAAGCTTAAACAATCTGCAGCTAGCTTAACTGATGCATATAAATACCAGTAAGAAGCTTAAACAATCTAAAGGTAGCTCAACTAATCCGTATCAATCACAATTACCTATTGTTATAACTGTTAATTATCGTTTTAAGATAAAGCCTTGTTTATTCCTAGGGGTGAAAAGTATTACTTTCATCCCGCTTATCAGGCAACTTCAAACCTGCTTTTTGAATATGAGTTCTCATGAATTCCATTGTCAGAACTGAACCAAATTGAAATAAAAAAAGAATCATCGGATCACCCATTTAAAAGTTTTGAGGTAACAAAAATAAAAAATCAGTCGAATTGAGAACCTCCTCCTTTTTTGAAGTCGGTTAAAAATAAAGAATTTGACCACATTTGCCTTTTTTCAGTTGCTTGTACTAACTACAGATCGCTAACACGATGATCGGGTATCCATTCTGCTTGAGACTGAGGCAAAACTTTTGAAACTTTTAACGTTCCACGCGCCAGTCTAAACTACAGTCAAAACTCTTGAAAATCTATTTACACGCACAGTTTGGATCGTTTGGAAAAATGTGAAAGATTTGCCCGCGTTCCAAACCGTGGAAACATTTTTACTCGCAATTAGCACGACAGTTCGATCCGCAGTCCAAACTGTACAGATCCATCCGCGGTTTGGACCGCAGTCCAGATGCGCGGTTCGAACCTTACGTGTGGCGGCCGCTATTGACAACTGCGTCTTGGGCCATGAAGGTGTTAACCTGTTGTCGCGTCCTTTTTTACGTAATTTACATTACTTGTCGATTTGAGATCCTTCCTTCAATAAACATGCTTATAATTACATCTGAAACTCGATGCCAAGCAAGTGAATTTATGATATTTGTGTTGTGGTTTGTTTAATATTCTAATTGCTCGATGGATATGGTTTAATTTCATTATTGTAAAACATTTACCTTATGACATTTCTGACAATAGCTGTAAAGCGGGTTGTTGTTAGTGACGCGGCACTGCGCGCAGTTCCAGAAGTTGTGGAAGTCTAACTCAGAGTCGGAGTCGCTGACTCCGGATCCTGTGGGGGCCAGGTCCGTGTGTTCAGAGTCAGCGAACACCTGGTCTCCTTCGTGAAGCGACACCTCCACCACTTTGGTCTTTATAAGGTCGCTCTGGAAATAAAAGACAACTATTTAACAAGTCAAATGCATATCTACACTAATATTATAACGATGAAAGATTAGCATTTTTGTATGTTTTTTACGAATAAACTCAAAAACTACTGGACTGATTAAAGATATTCTTATTTATTTTTTGTCAATTTGTGTGGACTAATTTATTACAATATCTTTATCTAAATATTACATTGAACATGATATTGAATTGTGTCCTGGAAGTAATTGAGATTTATTTTATTTGGGACTTTTTTTAATTTTGTACAGTGCATTATGTTTGTTTTGTCTTTTCAAGTTGTAAAATTTCTGACAACAAGGCATGTCATAACGACCTATGTTATATAATAAATAAATACAAATACAAAAACATTCTACATCGAATTCACCTATGATCAGAGATGTTGTTCATAGGCTAAGTACTTATTATCCCATGAGATTGATAATATGAATGATGATAATTTCTATCCATAATTCCATATAAAAAAGCGTGCGAGGCCGCGGGCAGAAACTAGTAGTTTATAAACATCATAGCGCTTTAGTTGTGTAATTATTTCTATAAAAAAACGTAACCGAGTGGGATTCGTCGATCGGGATGTTCGTTCCATTTTAACCGACTTCAAAAAATGAGTTTCTCAATTTGACTGTTTTTTATATTTGTTACCTCAGAACTTTTGTTTGACTGAGTGATTCGACTTTGATGATTCATTTTTATTTTAAAGCTTATGATTCCGGTGAGGTCCCATTTCAATTTAGTCCAGTTCTGACAATGACATCCATGAGAAAGCCATATAATTGAAGTCGGTTTATGGTTTTTTAAAACAAATTCAATCATTATGTTATGTAGATGCAGCCGCCCGGAGCACGGACGTAAGCGAACGAAGGCCCTCGTTTGGTTTTTTTGCGTTCGTTCGTTAGCCTTCGCTAGCTCTCGCTAAATAATCGTAAAGTCAGGTAAGTCCACTTACATCACTACAATCCGTGGAGTCAGAGTCCACGGGGCCTTCCTCTTCGGACTCTGTGACTGGCTCGTACTCCAACGTGTCTGAATCAATCGCCTCCGAGTCGCTGGTGTCTCGCGCAATATCTACAACACACATAACTAACAGGAACGGGCCGAGAGCGCTGCCCTGACCGACCCCGATAGAATTTCCCGTTTTTTTTATCTGATCTATATATTTTTTTCTTATCTGATATCTTTTTTTTTTCTAATCTGACTGACCCCGTATGTAGATGAAACAGCTAATAAAATCATTGAAATAGTTTTTTTTTCTTTTTTATGTTGGCCTTTTTTTTACTTTTTTTCATGTCTGCAATGTTTTTTTCTATTTTCTTTCTTTTTTTAATTTGGTAATGTTTTAATGTATTTTGTTGGGTCTTTACTTTTTTGTCATATTCGCTGTTTTATCACCATTTTCAGTATTTTTTTCAATAATCTTCTTAAAATAATAATAATACACAAAATTACATGCATATATTTTGTGATAAACTGTTAGATATGATATCGATTGTTACGTATGATAAGATTTAAGCTTTCCAATAACAGTTTATCACATGATTAAGAACAACAATGCAAAATTATAACAAGGAAAATCAAAAACATTTGAGAGGAGTTGGAATGGTCGAATTACAGTGCTGACGACATTAATAAATTGCTAAATACAATGGCCGACTAAAAGTTGTCGAGAAGCGATGCAAATGGTTGAGCGTGAGCAGTTGCAGTTATTTGTTATTTAACTTCAATAATAAGGTAAATTGCATAATATATTTCCAGCAATTCTTAACCCATTGCAACCCAAACCAAACTAAAATTGTTATGATTAACATAATTTAAAATCACATCACATGGTTTAGTCAGAGCCAGCAACCTTAGATACATTATTGATTTCTCAGGGCGCGTTCTGACTGAGATGACGCGGAGACTTTGTAGGCATCGATTAATCAATAAACCAACTGGAGAAGAGTATGTTTTACAATTTAATAAATCTGATTTTCGATGCCTGGACGTCTTCGCTCCAACCCAGTGGGGACGTACCTTATTCTTGCTTGTTAATGATCCACTCATTTTCAGTTAGGCATTCATTGTAGATTTATTCGACCATGACACTAAACAGTGGCCGTTGTCAGATCAATCTCACTTGTCTGACAACGGATACCTAACGTAATTTTTGCACGTGTGTGTAAGATTATACACTAGCCAAAATAGATGTAGAATGTAAACCGCCCATACTTAAGATCACTCTGTTGCTGCGTTTTTTAACCGATTTAAAAAAGGAGGAGTAACAATTTAAATACACAGACGGCAAGTTGCAGACTGCAAGGCAACTCCGTGTATAAGTCCGTGTATAAGAGCCCTTATGATCTTTCCTCCATAAACTATTGCTAACCAAATCTGAAACTCGACGCCAAGCAAATCAGTTTTAGTTTATGTTCTATATCAATCTTCGCTAGCGTACAATATTATGTATGTCACATGTAATGTAAATTCGTATAATTATGATTGAACTTCACTTGGTAAGTTCATTTAATCATCAATAATTTATAGGTACTTATGATACGAAATCTTGTAGTTATTTTAAAGCCTTTCATTGGAAATGTTTGATGAATATTATTATTATTACTATGCATTATATACATCTCAAGGTTACTAGCTCTGGTGAGTAGAACTAAGTACAAAGGTAATTAGCCTAGGTTAGGTTAGACGGATGAATAGGAAATGTCTTCAGGTCCTTCGGTGCTGTGCCTGGGCAGACCGGGCTGGCAGACCATGACGGCACCGTGTCATCTGACAATACCATCAAGATTATTAATATTTTGTAATCATTGTGTAAGATTTCCGAGCAGAAATTTTGAGTAGTACGGAATTCGTAGATAGCCATGTGTCTCTGTATTACATGCAAGATCTGAATATTTCTGTATGTTTTTTATCTATTAGGCATATGTATTGTTTTTTTTTGTAATCATCAGCAACTGCTGACCATTGGCCTCTTCTGATTGTAGTGATGTTCTAGTGTTGTAAATTTTCATAGCAGCGTTAATTTAAATTATTTAAATCAATTGTTTTTTCACTGTAATAAAAACGAATTTTAATTTGGGCACACATCTTTTACAGCTCTTTGTGTCAAAAATGTGTGCCCAATTTAAGATTCAGTGCACACGCACAATGCAAGTATCATCCTGCATCCTGCTACCTCATCTGATTGATTTATCTCAGAGGACTCATGGAATCCTCTGCTGTTAGGACTATTTCATTTGCTGCAAGTCATAGCTGTTCTATAATTTATATAAAAAATTAATGGACTTATCAAAATTGAAAAACAACATTATTAGAACATGTAAGACAGAAATTAAAATGTTTAAATCTTGGCGTCCTTTATTTCTGCTAAAAACCTTCCTTTCGTATCAAGTGTACCTACCTATAAAAACCATAAAACTGAATAGAACATAGCGATAATCATAAAAAAATATATATATACATATAATATTTTTTTTATGATTTTATTTATCATTCCTGATAGCTAGGTTTGCGACTATAAGTTTTTTTTTTAAGTTTGTTACCAAATCAAATAACAAGATTCAAGACGAAATTTTCTATTTTTGTCTTGAATTTAAGAATGTAGCAAGCGTTTTTGATTCTCTGCACAAACTCAATAAACAGCTACGTTGGCAAAAAAACCGCAATAAAGTCAGTCAGTAGGTAGGGTCATTGCGCCTGTTTGCGTCCAGTTAGCGGAGTTGTCCAATTCAGATATCGAAAAACAAATATTTTTGTGAGCTCTTAAGAATAAAACTGATTTCACCACATGACTAATATACTCTATTTTCACATGGAAAATAGACTTTCTTCTTAAATTTAACTGTTAATTTTAAAAAAATATTTTAATCCGAAATACCCCATTTTACCAGTTCTCGACCAAAAATTCCAGTTTGCGACCCTATGTTGCCTAGTTCTCGTCCACCATATATCTAATAGAAAACTTACTTATAATAATCATAATCGTCAGCCTGTTTTAGTCCTCTGCTGGACATAGGCCTCAGAGTTCTGAAATCTTGGTCTTGTGGTCTCGTCGTCGTTGGGAACGAGGGGTATGTGCAACGTATAATCTGCCATAGAATGTCCTGTCATCATGCATTTTAAGATTCGTCAGGTGGCTCCTGCCAAGCTCCTAAGTGAATACTTTGTACCCTCGGTTCGGATTTGTCTGACGAAGTCACTTATGTGGTTTCCCGTCTTTTTGCCATCAGCCCGAAAGGCTCATCAGAGAGTTTGGATTGCTTGCCAGTACGCTGCTTTTGGCAGAACTTGATGCCCTTGTGCCTCAACGTTTCAACCAGATTGTGTAGGGTCTCGTCAGCGTCATCAGTGGGATCCAAGGCAGCGAACCTATTCCCGAGAAGCTGCCGGAACTTCTCGGTGCCCGCAATGATTTCGATTGGATTAGGTCGGAGCGTGGATTTCATCAGATGGTTTCTTTCTAGCTT
Source organism: Eupithecia tripunctaria (assembly GCA_955876795.1). NCBI lineage: Eukaryota > Metazoa > Arthropoda > Insecta > Lepidoptera > Geometridae > Eupithecia > Eupithecia tripunctaria. The sequence continues at coordinate 15,604,499 of OY041611.1, read as the reverse complement.
TAAGTTGATATCCAGAGAGCCTCGGAGCAGTCGGTGATCAGATCCGATACTAAACCTGTTGATCACTGAGTCATCTCTGAATATGTGCTTGCTATCCATCATGATCAGAAGTTGATCTCATTTTAAGTCACAGTGTCGGGGCTTCGCCACGTCCACTTACGAGCCTTATGGATGTTGTGTAAGGCTTTGGATATGTCTTCATAAATATCCTCCACTTCATCATCCGATTGTGCCGAGGTCGGTGCGTAGACCTGACTTACTGTTCCCTGAATACCTGTCAACATACTGGAGATTTCTTGAATGTTGTTAGCGAGGGCATTATTGACGAGGTCACCTACGTACGTCACGCTGCGATGTTTTATCACCCTCGCGAAAGTAGAGAAGATGGCCCGAGTCTAGTGTTACGGTGTCCTCCCCCTCTCTACTACTACTCTACATAACCCCATAACATGCCATTTAATGTTCTCTAACTCCACTTACAACTGCACTAGGTGATGGTCAAACCTCAAAGTTCGGTGGGACTTCACCCGAGGATTCTTCGCACCCCTAACCCCAGGTCTGGCATGGCACCCGTCAACGCCAGCACAGCCGCTGGCTTCGCTGGGCACTTTGGACCTTTTTGTTGGCTATCTATCATTAATTTGGGCCATGACCCACCACGCTGGTCCAGTGCGTGTTAGTGGGTTGTTTTGTCATTTCCTCGTTTGTTGGTTGGATTTAGGAATTAGGAAGCACCGCGGGCAGTTAAGGTTGGCTTGGTATGGTATGGTATGGTGAGTGTACTCTTTTTTCCGCTCTGAGACTCGGGATAGTCAGCCTAACTCCATCCAGAAGCACAGAATCTTCCTGGGATTTTCACAGGCTTCGCGGAGTGGCCTCGGATGGTCACGGATTTCGTGTTGCTGTGCTGTTACTCCCTCGCATTCCAGGACTACGTGGGCAGCTGATTCCTCGACACTGAGAACCCCCCTGCAGAGAGGGCTTCCTGTTACTCAGATGGTGTGGAGGTGTTTGTTTAGTGGGCAGTGTCCTGTGAGTGTTCTCACAAGGACGCGTAGGTCTCTTCTGGTCAGTTTCAGTAGCTTTGGTGATGAAGCCGGAGGTAAGGGAGGCCGCCTTACCTGGCGGCACTCCTGTAGGTGTGTCCATCGTTCGGCATGCGTTCCTCTGGTTTTTTGCCTTATCCATGTTCGGAATTGTGAGAATGCTAGGGGAGGAGTGGACGTGGGCCTCTCATATTCATCTCAGGTGTCTCTCCTCATATAGTTGTATCTGGTAGTGTTTCTCTTGTATAGGTTTGCTGGGCATTCTGTCACAGGGGGCGGCTTAGAGAGGTTCATAGGCTAAGGCTCTGTTTAAGATCTGAGTGTGAGGGCTTTCTATGCCCCCCCAGAATCCAATGTTTTGTATTCTCAAAGCCGATAAGGTCTCCTCTTGTTGTATATATAAGTCTAGTGGCACTATGTCTAGGATTACCTCCAGGGCAACGCCCGGTGTAGTTCTCATGCAGCCTGTTATTGCTGAGCACACCAGTCTTTGGAATCGTTGCAGTTTGGTTATTGAGGTTTATTGTATTGTATAGGTATTTTTGAAAGTAGTAGTGGCTATCACTAGCAACTAGTATACAAAAATACCTAATAAACATTTAACCTTTATTAGTATTCTATATTTAGGACTCTGATGACTGGCACTGTGTTTTATTATACGCAGATGGTCGATATCTGGTCTTATAGAGTAGTTCTCGACCACAATATATAAAAAAAAAATTGCAAATAGCTTATTTCAAATAAAGTGAAATTGAATGAAATATGTTAAATACACAAAACTGGATAACTCAATGACTTAATATACAAAATTCTATTACATTATTGTTAAGTTTACATAATCAATAAAGCTAAGGTCGAAATCAGGACGTCATTTAACCTTGTCCGATTCGCGACCACAAGAAATTTCATAACTCAGTATTTTATGGTTTGTTGCTCCGAGCCTGGACGAAATAAGGTTTGTAGATACCTTACGAGCATAAGGTTCAAATTTAATAAAATGTTTGAATAAATTTTAATACAATAATGCATACAAGAAATCACCTTATTGACACGATATGTCCAATTCGCGTCCAACCCGGTCTAAAATGGGACTTTCTTAAAATATCGTGGAACAGTTCTCGTCCACGCAATATTTCAATTTTATTGACAATAATTTAGATAGAATTACACAAATCCATATTTTTTAATCCAAAATGAAGTCAAACTAATAACCATCAACTCTGACATGCATAAAGACACTGTAAAACTTACCGTTGAATTCGCGACACGCTGCTATTTTTCGCGTTGATATAGACACTTTTTGTCTTGTTGACGGCGGACCACAAATTGATTAATTTATTTTACTTATAATTGCTGGTGCTTGTGATGTGTAGTTAGCTTGTATGCGTAGCTTACACATCCAGGTTGTTGATATAATTTAATGTCTTTGTGTGAGAGTGCAAATAAGGCTATTTTCGACAAAAAGTAACCAGTAGTGCCGCGAAAGGTCGTGAATGGGGCCTGGACGCATAACAGGCGCATCTACCCTATGTAAATTATACAGTTTGCGGAAGTTACGACTTTATAAACATGTAAAAAAGTGTAACCAAGCTGAACCAACACAAAATGAGTAACAACAACAACAAACCCAGAATAAACCAACCCGTGAGGACATGTTCAAACTAATATATTTTCCGGTAGTCATGACGTCATCTGCGTTTTTGAAAAGGGTGATTCAAACAAACATGAACATACAAGAACAGAACAGAATTAGCATGATTATATGAGTGGGAGCATTGACAAATCTAAAAAAATTAAAAAATACGAGAGAGTTTCAAATCCAGTCCAAAATATCTACGAATTTTTAATAAACTTAGATAAGTTGTGTGAAAAAAGAACCTACTGAATTTTAAACTCCTAAATATCATAAAGAGTAAAGAAATTATAGGAGAAAAGATATCAAAAATAATCCAACCCATTCCATTCATTCACTTGTTGCCATGAAATGATTTGGGGAATCCCCAAAATTTTAAGATTAATAAAAAAATTGCCAAGGGAATTCCCTTTACGCCTTCTCCCAGTATCTGATTCTTGTTCCCGGAATTTTGACAACATCTTACTTGGAATGCAGTGTCAAGTTAAATGTTTTGTAACAGGATATACAATAGCTGTAATAAATATATAAACAGAAACCCTGGTACTCATATTACATAAGTACAAAAGCAAAGGTAATATAGGTATATATAAAGCATCCTATGCATTATGTATAAGTACATAATAATAATAAATAAGTAAAATTATTAACTTATATACTTTAAGTACATGCCTACCTATAATAATATATTTTGATATTATTGTACTTTCAAATGGTAGTACTAAAATGTAAATTTTTATCTTGATACACTTATCAAAGTAGTTTTATAACTTCAAAATTTACTATTAGATTCACACTATATTAAATTTGTTGAAAGCTTTGTTGAGAACAAGTAATTTTACATAGCAGCAATGGTCACTGGCACAAGTAAAGTGCTTTGGAAACACCAGAGACAAGTTAGAACAAGTCTTGTACAATGCACTTTCTGAGTCAGTGTGAAAGACATTGAGAGACGTAAGTATGCAAATCATTATGACAAATAGGAATTCTTGTGACCTTAGCACACAGACAAGATATGACATGATTTATGTACCTATATTAATAGTCTTGATTGGCATTTATAAAGTTACATGACACTTTTAGATTAATAATAATATAGAATACATATACAACATAGATAAATTTGAATACATACATTAAAATTAAGTACATAAATGAAAAGAGTTTACTGTGTACGGAAGTACATTTATAGAAATGCCTAATGTTAGCCAAAATATGTAATATGTATGTATTCAAATTGTTTGTCATTCAGATTAAGATAGATAATTTTCTGACAAAACAGGCAACATGCAAATATGTACACATATATGACACATTATAATAAGATCAGAAGCAACCCTCACAACACACATACCAGAGCACAATTATTTGGAAACAATGAAATCTATTGTTTTTAATACTACTAATTGACATAATAAGCAGTTGGCCCTCAATGTTAAGCGGTATAACTATCACCTATAACAGAGTAGGTACCTACACAATTTTTTTTTAATGCACACAATTTAATTAAGTAAGAAAATAATATTTTAATTTTAATTCTTTTCAATCTTCAATATCAAAAATGAGATAAAATTTTATTTCAAGATTTGTTCTATTCAGCAATGTCTATTTATTTATTTATTTATTCAGGGCAACCAACTAGAGATAACACAAGGAATACAAATTATAAAACAAGATACTTAATTTTTTGCTTCTGCTGTTTAAAAGTATTAAAAACTTACCAGTTTCTTTCCCTTGAATGCTGAAAATAGTTTCTGTTGAACAGCGCCGGCTCCAGGAATGTTCTGTGAACAAAATTTTGGAGTAATGCTAGAACATAATAATATCCTACTAATACTAAAGAACTTGATTAAACAACTAAATTGTGTGCCGGTATGTAGATGTTTAACTAAAGACATCACCAAAACATAAATAGATCAAGTTTTAATTATGCACACAAATATCTGGAACTAGAGTATTTAAGGTGAGGTATCTACAATAAAAAAACGTGTGTAAAGCAGTCGCCGGTAGAAACTAGTAGATAATCAATAATCATTTATTTCGTACATGATTATTGATGATAACACATCATTATCATCTATAAAAAGAAATACATTACATTTAAGTAGTTATAATAAATAAAAATTGATGCATATTTAAAAATTATACATTCTTAATATAAATTTAAAATTAAAGAATAGTGAGATATTAACTAAAGATCCAGATAACCACCCTAAAATTATAAAAGTGAAAATTTGGATGTTTGGATGGATGTTTTTACCCCTCATAATACCATAACTTCTGAACAGATCAGGCCAAACTTATACATAAGTACAGGCAATTAGCAAATAATCCTGCACTGCAATCAATCATTCTATACTTTTCATCCCATAAATCAGTTGCCATAGGAAATGTTTCCATGAAAACAATGTGTTGTGCAAAGCTGCAAGCAAAAAAAAAACTAGTAATAACATAAAATATTAGATGGAAAAGTTAATGTTTGATGTTAGATTGGCCTATAAAAAAAAAAAGGTATAGGGTATAGGTAGGTACAATGTTATTGTATGTATTAAGTTGATTTTGTTAAGAAAACTAGGTAAAATTTCCTGGATAAAAAGCATTTCATTAAGTATGAAAATAGAAATACATACCTGGTATATTCCATTTTAGAGGAATGGTAGACATTATGCATAGGCGAGGATTCGATTATAATTCGAGAGTTCATTAATCAATCTCTATAATACTGGAACACAACATCCAACATATTCACACTATAACCTCATTATCCTTCGGCGCTATGTTTACATAGATTACAACTGCGAACTTTGACGTGACAGAGCCAAAGAAATGTTGTTGGCCTTCGAAACTAAGGACGCTTCGCTTGATCCGCAGAACACCACAACCACCGAACCTGTTATACTATAGGTATCGTAGGTAGTAATTGTAGCAGTGGGCATTCCGTGTCCGTATGTTGTAAAACTGATAAACAATGATATCAAATCAACCAGCTCGCAACAGCAGCACTCTCAAATGATTACTTTGTCAAAATTCACTTTAGCTCACCTGCTGTTGTCATAATGGCTCAGCCAGCACACAGGGATTTCGATGTCGGCGGACGTTTTGAGTCGAACTGAAGCCGAAAAATAACTTTTGTTTTTCTTCGTTTTCGTACTGTAGAACTTGTCAAAACTCGTTTGGTTGGAAAATTTCAATTCAAAATGGCATAGTTCAGTTTGTTGGCGTTTACTGGATTATAAACACAAATAACTTGACCAATTACAAGAACCATCACTAAGAATATAATCCAATGGCAATAAGGTATGTTTTCAATTCAGATATCCAACCAATCATAGAGTAATGTTTCATCAATGAAATAATTTTGTTCTTAAAACCCAATTGACAAGACAGCGTATAAATGTTACCACATTAAAAATACATATCGCCTTGCTTGATGTACATATGTTTGATCTAATCAATCAAACCATCATCTTCGGATCAAACCTTACCGTACAACGTTGCCCATAATTTTGTAATTTTCTTAAATCTTTTTGATTAACATTTTATCGAAGAATTCACTTTGTTTATCTATCTTTATTACCGAACAACGTTGCTTTTATTTTAATTTTACTCTAATATTACGGACATTGGCGAAATTATGTCAACCCAGACGTAGACGCCATTAAAAGAAGAAAGACAATCAAACCATGTCCATTTCCGTTTGGAGTGGTTTGTGTTAGAAAACCTTTGTGAACAACTAACTAATCTCCTTGGATTTGTTTGAACTTCCTTCAAAAGTTCAATTTCGATGGTTGTCAAGAATGTCAAAGTGATACAGACATACAGTGTAAAATATATAATATTTGGAGTAAACATGGTGTTTATGATTTCATAAGATTAAGGTGGCCACGAACGTCTTCCAAATCTCAGCGGCCGGCCCATGCGGATTTGTTGTTGTTTCACGTCGAATGAAATGGGGCGCGCTATGAGTGAGAAAGCGCATCTAACCATCAAATACAAAGCTGTGGATGTGTGTGTGTGTGTGTGTGCGCTCGTGCCCAGTGACGGCACAGAATAGGTTCTAATTAGTACGTAGTCGGTTGATGCAATCATTTACAAAATAGGTAGGTACCTATAATAGGATAGGCAAGTATACTGGTCTACCAACTACTAACTTTATTTTTGTGACATGTTTGAGACTTTTTGGCGGAAACTTGATGAGTAGGTATAGGTACCTAACCTATACCTACTCATCAAGCTTCCGCCAAGTTAAAAAGCACTCGTTAGGTAGGTAGGTAAGGTACCTACCTAACGTGTATTTTTAATGTTATGAACAATATTCCAATTGTTTTTTTCATGTATTTTATACTTACCTAGGTACTTAGTTCCCACTCCCACCTACCACTACGTAGGTATCAAATCAATCAAGTGTAGGAAGGTAGAGATAAACCAGATGGGGCGTGCATTTTTACAAAAGTTTATCCGTAGGTACTACTAAATAAAGGTACCTAACCACCCTTACTTACCTACCCAGTGTTTTTGTTTCTTTTGGTTTTTTCCCTACTGGCTGAAATTTTGCATACAGGTAATTCTAACTTCAACGCGTGCGAAGCCGCGGGGAGCAGCTTATAAATAAAAATGCATCGCCGAACGACTGCACCAAATTGGATAATTCTTTTTGTTTTATAATATATACTGCTAGATAATCTCGTGTGGATTATCCAGCATTATTTATTTATGTGTTCGTTATTGTTAGGACAAGGTTTGTAAAGAAGAAAAGTTAAAAAAAAATTATATATTTTTAATCTCAAAGTGAGTGAACTAGGGCAGAACGAAGTTCGCCGGCCCAGCTAATTACCGGAGGCGGGCAGCAGCCCCTTCTGCTGAACAATTCTGTCACCAAACTGCGATCCCCAAACCGCATGCCCAGCTTGGGGATTATGGGCATTACTCTCCATGAGATAACAGCCAATAAAGGTGCTTATCAGGGGGAGACCTGCGTCTGTGGACCAATATAGGCTGTTGAGGTAATAATTTACTATAGTTTGACCGAAACTCCTGTACCGCGCCTGAGGTATGCGCGCGGCGAGACGGGGGGGAAAGTCGTAAGACGCACACGAGATAAATATCCAAAGAGCGCTATCTCGTGATATCAAGACCATCATTTTTAAAGTGGCCGAAAGAAAGCTCTCAGCACTCTTGCTCTTTTTTTCCCCGGCCCCCACCTCGCCGCACTTTCCTAAGGAGCGGTGCAACAGTTTCGGAAGACTGTAACGTAGCACACTGCTACTTCTCACTCTGTCTTCTTTTATTGACATAACTCAGAGTGAGAGAGAAGTAACGCTGCTTAGCAGCTGTCAACATTATTTTCCATAACGTTTTGCGAAAGACTGCAGGCATATGCTGGACGCGGCAAGCTGAAGATAGGGTGCTATGGCGCTCTTTAGGGTAGGCCCAGGGCCGGATTTACCATAGAAGCTGAAAAAGCTAAAGCTTAGGGCGGCGAAACTAGGGGGGCGGCAAAATTGACCCCAAAAAAAAATAAGGTTGCGGACACGAGGTGGGGTGGCGGCGGCGGCAGTAGCCGCTTTCCCCACTCTTGCCGCCTTGGGAGGGCCTGCTGCTGCCGCTTCGACTGCCTTCGTGTCCGTTCGTTAGGTACTTAATATACATTATAATAGTATACTAAAAAAAATTGGTAAGTAGGAAAAATTACTAAACATTATAATTATTTAGAATATGGTATTATTTATATAAAAAAAAACAATAGATATTGTGTTTACTAATGAAGTTTCAATTTGAAAATAGAAATTAATAATTTAAGTACGTATTAGACATGTGCACCGTTGCTCATTTCACCGGCGGCGGCGGCGCCCGGCATCGAATTGATTGGCGAGGGCGGTGTCATCAGCGTAATCGGCGCGTATGTGAAAATAAGTAAAAGACGCCTAAATCCTTACTGAACTTTTAATTAACCACTCATATCAACAGTGGCGAATTGTCCACAGGCAGGAGTAGCAAAAGCTACGGGCCAAAATAATAAAAGTTTAAAACATTTTATGTTCTAAAACTATTGCAGATACTCATTGCTATTTAAGCAGTCCTAAATCTTTCAAAAACATCTTCACAAAGCACCTTTAGCATCATCCAGCGCAAGTCGACTTGTGTTTCATTTGACGCACCATTGTACATTTTTGGATGCATACCTACCTGGAATGTTTTTAGTTGGTAGCTCTGCGCCAAAGACAGATTTTAATAAGTAGTTATTTTTAAAAACCTTTACAATAAATCTTACAAAACTTTTATTTTTACTTTATTTCTAGAGCTGCTACCATTCTTGTCTTAGAAGCGAGTAAAAAGTTTTTTAATACAAAAGAATTAGTCTCAATCAGATTCAGATTTGTGCAGTTCACTTTGCTCACCATTGTCTTAGCTATTTTATTTGCTGATTGCCGTACCCAAACTTCTCATATGTTTTTTACCGATCGCCCCGCTCGCCGTTCTTATTTTGTGTTTGTTTCATTCATTATTGCTAGAAAAGTGTGCCTACAAGTCGTTTATAGATAGACGTTCACTAAAATCTTAACAAAAATAAACGTTTTTTTTCGCGTTATGTGGCTTTCTTTTTTGCTAGCAGCTGTAAAAGTCTGAAACTTGTGTGCAATTTTGCTTTTCTTGGTCTTAGATACGAGTTAAGCTAGCTGGAACGTTGAATGGAGCATGTGAGTAAACAAAATACGACACAAATAACAAAATCTCACTTGCTTGGCGTCGAGTTTCAGATATAATTGTAAGCAATTTTTATTCAAGGGAGGATCTAAAATCGACAAGTAATGTAAATTACGTATAAAAGGACGCACCAACAAAGTGAATTTTAGGTTAAGTATGGGCGGTTTATTTACGTTTATGCCTCATTCAAAATGGACATGCTATAGGTAAATAACACGTAAATTTTGCGATAACATTTGCTTCCGCCTTTTGCCTCAAATTCGATCAAATTTCAGTTCTTTCTTACTACTACAAATAAAATGTACCTAAAAGAACAAAAATGTATCTTTCCGCCTGCCGGTACTAAAACTTGCCCTGGTTTAAAGTAACTTTGCACAAATTTTCATTTTTGAACTAACGTTAAATTTGAAACAGTAATGAATTCAATGGCCCCCAGTTCACATTTTGCTACGGGCCCCGCGCTGGCTTAATCCGGCCCTGCATATCAAAAATATTTGGCACGCTTGCATCATAGCATAATAGACGTGACATCAAACAAATCACATCTTTAATTATGACCGACAATTAATAACATTTGTAAAATCTAAATTTCAAAAACTTAAAAACCTCTACGTCATGGCGACAAACTAAATCAAACCACATAGTACAATAAAATGTCAAGTGCGATTCGGACTTGAGCACCAAGGGTTTCGTATAATTGTAAGACCTGGTTTCTTGCCAAATATCAAGATTCTAGCTCAACGGGAAGTAGGTATAGGTACCTCTAACTATAGTGATTGGACTATGGCTTGAATAAAATATTTGTTTTTTGTGAATAAGCTACAAATTAACAAATTTTAGTCCTAGATTTTACATGATTCACTTGTTAACTTCAAAATATTCGGACATAAACGGTTGTAACGTTTGATCGCGTTGACATAGAAGTTTTATTTATATCACGGCTTCCAGAGGCTATATAACCTTTGAGTTTTTTGAGACCAAGTACGAGCAACTTTTGGATATTTTGACGTTGACAGGTGCATGGTTACCAGTATCTGGCCTTACCTAACCTACTTATCTTCCTTAGCCCACCACACCTTATAAGTAGTGTAGTAAAAACAAACCTTTGCTTTGCTTTTCTTAACTTAAAATTAAACCCAAAAAGTTGTAAAAATAATGCAAAAACAATATTTTTTCCTAAAATAATTGATTTTGTTTCAAAAAACTTCAAACCGAATCCGGTTTGAATTATATAGTTTTTTCATTAATCCCATAGTCGTAACTGGACGAAATTAAAATAGGACCACAATCAAATAAAACAGAACATGAAAATCGGCCACCCAGTCAAAATTATAATAATAATAATAATGTTGGACAATTCACACAAAATTAACCAGCCCCAAGCTAAGCAGAGCTTGTGTTATGGGTACGTAATACAATACACTACATACATGGATATATTTTTTTTTGTACATAGAAAACATCCAGAACGCCCTGAACAAATATCTGCAGATCGTACAAATATTTGTCTCGAGGCGGGAATCGAACCCGCAACCTCCTGCGTAGCAGGCGGACCTTCGCCCACCGCGCCACAGAGGTCGTCAGAATTATTAGGTAAGAAACTTTTAAAAAAATACGGTCGAATAGTGAACCTTCTCCTTTATTTGAAGTCGGCTATAAAATAAATTTACGTTATTGTGAACAGTGTATCTAGTTTTAGAAAACTTACACAGAAGTCGGTAGGAGCGGCAAAAAATTTAAAGCTTTGGGGCGGCAAATGTGTAAATCCAGCACTGGGTAGGCCTATGTCCATTGCTGGACTAATATAGGCTGATGATGATGATGATAATTTATCGTTAGAGGAACACTAGAAATACGCCCTCAGTCAAAATTTATAATGCCTAACCATTGATTGATTTAAAAAGGGCGCGTTTTTAATAAATCAATGTGCCTAACTATCACGATTCATAAAATGCAGCCCGCTGATAGACAGGAGGCTTAGTAATAGGTACAAATTTTGAGACCCTTACGCGTACAAAACCCTAACAATATCATCAGCCCAGAACTGATCTTCCTTCGTTCTATGCTATCCGTCTTCATTGATACTTTTTGGATAGGTATCCTCGCATCAATTTTATAAGCCTCTTGTTATTACGTCCGTTGCCATGGGGATCATGGAGATAAATTATTAGTAACTAGCTTTTACCCGCGGCTTCCCACGCTCTATTCAAGTAGCCTAAGTCCGTTCCCGGGATACTGTTTACCTCCCTGCCAAATTTCATCAAGATTCGTTCAGTCGGGAACAAAATGTCCATTCTATGTCCGTTTCCTGGTTCTAAGCTACCTCTCCACCAATTTTCAGCCAACTCGGTTCAGCCGTTCTTGAGTTATAAATAGTGTAACTAACACGACTTTCTTTTATATAAATAGATAAAGATAGATTAGTGAAATTATCATGAGAAGAGGATGTTTTAGATAGGTACTACCTACTTTTATGTTTCAAACTTTAGACAGTAAAGAAAGAATTATTAAACTTCGATCAGACTTGGCGAAGATGTCACCCAAAATGTAGTTTTTCTGAAGTAGGTAGGTAGGTACCTACCTATTTGGTTGTTTTTTAAGCTTGACGGGATAAATACTAATCCTTCGATTGTAAAACTTTTATGTGATCAATTCAGGACCATTTTCTATAAAACAGCAAAATAATTCGGTCCATAATCCATAGTAGGTTAGATAGGTAGCTTAGCTAGGTACCTATTTACTGGATGGGTCCATTTTTGCTGGTCATTTGCAAGTATGTTCGTAGTTTACCAAGTCAAAGGCAAAATCCAAATCCAATACACAGGCCAAGTCGTAAGTTTTCTAAATAGAAATTATAGGTACCTACCTAGGTATCTCGTTTGATTACGTCTAAATAAGGCAAAATACTAATACGTGTAGCAGAAATAAATAACTAGCACAGAATAGCCGACGACGCCCGACCGACTACGAAAAGATTCGTCGCCGCGTCGTCGGTCGTCGTCATCGCATCGTGTCGGCTATTCGGCGATGTTCGCCTTTTTTCGGAATTTCGCCCCCTGCGCGCCGCATCGCCCCCCGCGTGCGAGCGAGCGGTTGCAGAAACTAGAAGGAATTTCACCAATTTTTGATAGTTTTTCGTACTTCCCGATTCATTTTGAAGAAACGACTGATTTTAGAAATATTTTTGATTATTTCTAATTGTGAATATATTTAGGATGTCTGCAGCGTGACAGATTTTCGAATAAAGGTGTCTATCATGCATAAAAAATAGCTTGAAAATGACTCGATTTGGTGGTCAAAACATGGCAAATTAGTTTCGCTCTCATTTAAAGATCATAATGTTTTTTAAAAAACGAAAAAACTACAGACATGGCTATTTGTCATCCGATTATGTATGAAAAATTTCAATACGATCGGGGACGTAGTTTCCAAATGGAGCGGGAAGTACGTTTGTATGGGGGCTAAGGTATCCGTTCTGTCCTTAAGTAACACCAGTAGCAAAGTATAACTGTGCTACACTATTTGATCAGTTATTCTATCAGGTTATGGGCCCAGATATATCTAATAGATTACTATAGATTACTGTTTTCTTGGTGTTATTTTTTTTTGTGAAATTTTTTTTTTGTGCTTTTTTCGATAATATGTGGAAATTTTGAGAAGTATAAAGCTCGTTTGGTAGCAAAAGGATTTACGCAACGATATGGCATTGATTATGAAGCTACTTTGCACCTGTTGTGAGATATAGCACACTACAACTTATATTTGTAATTGGAGTTGAAGACAATATGGACATAGAACATATTGACGTGAATACGGCATTTCTTATTGGAGATCATAATGAGCGTATTTACATGGAGCAACCTACTGGTTTTGAGATTGAGGGGCAGAACAAGGTTGGCTTACTAAAAAAGAGTTTATACGGACTCAAACAAGCTAGTAGAGCTTGGAACGAAAAAGTTCGTAAAGTTTTAGTCAACAATGGCTATTCACAATTAAAGACTGAAAAATGTGTCTTCTATAAAGACAAGGTCATAATTGCACTATATGTTGACGACTTCTTCATATTCAGTTCCAATGAATATCAGAAGAAAATGCTTTGCTAGTTGTTGAAATCCAACTTTAGTATAAAGTGACTTGGACCTGTAACACAAGTGTTGGGAATGAAAGTGGAAAGAAACAGGTAACAAGGAATTTTAAAACTTAGTCAATCGGAATATGTGAAAAACCTTTTGATTAAATTTGTCATGGAAGATTGTCACAAAGTAGCAACTCCTATGGAAGTCAACTTCAATCCACCAAAAGCTGAAGTTGTTGATGACAGATTTCCATATCAGGAACTTATCGGGAGCTTAATGTATCTCGCGGTTTGTTCTCGCCCGGACATTGCATTTGTATGCAGTAAGCTCAGCCAATATAACACTTGCTACAACGAAGTAAGTATATTGGCTTGCGGCTAAACGTGTTCTGCGTTATTCATCGGGTACATCTGACTACGGACTCAATTTTAGGAGAGGTAGTAAAAATGTTGAACTTCATCCGACGCAGATTGGGCGGGGGATATAAACGATCGAAAATCTTATTCGGGATTCGTGAGTAGGTACGGTTTTAACTGGCATAGCCATAAGCAAAGCACCGTAGCTTGTTCTAGTACAGAGGCTGAGTATTACGCTCTTGGAACTTCTGTAAAAGAAGCAAAATTTTTGAACAGTTTTTTAATGGAATTGAAAACATTTGACCTACCACGTGATACCATAACAATTCACAATGACAAAAGGAGTACGATGAAGATGGTTGATAATCAGCACTATCGTCGAACCAAACACATAGACGTTCAACATCATTTTATAAAAGAATGTGTTGATAATAAACTGATTAGATTACAATATAAGCCATCGGCCGAATTGCATGCAGACCTTTTCACCAAGTCCTTGTCAAGGGTCAAGCATAATATTATGTTTGTGAAAAGTTTAGGTTTGATTTAAGTTTTTTATTCAGTTGTTGTTATGTATCTACTCTTGCACCTTATATTTTGTAAACTAGTTAATTGTTACAATTGTTTTTATGGTGATAGTGCCTCGAGTAAGGGCAGTGTTAGAAAACCTTTGTGAATAACTAATTAATTTCTTTGGATTTGTTTGAACTTCCTTCAGAAGTTCAATTTCGATGGTTGTCAAGAATGATGTCAAAGTGATACAGTGTAAAATATATAATATTTGGAGTAAACATGGTTTTTATGATTTCATAACATTAAGTTACACCAGTGGCAAAGTATAACTGTGCTACACTATTTGATCAGTTATTCTATCAGTTTGATACTAAAAAGGTGACTTCGCTCGCACCATAGAGTTTATATAGTACTAGCCACTTGGCACCCATCCACGCCGCAGGAGCCGCACGCGACGCAGTTTTCAAAATTCCTCAGGGCCCCGAGCACCTTTCCGCAACGAACTCGGCGCATCAAACGGGTTGCACGCAGCGGATGCGCCGAATCGGATACATTATTGAAAAAATTGAAAATACTGTAATGGTTTATGGAACTTGATCCTATCCTGTTATTGTCGATTGCCTATTTTAAGAGGAAATGAGATAATAGAAGAGTGTGACTGATATTAACTTAAAAAGAAAACAGTTTGAAGATACACATTATTTCCTGACTTGCTAATGGATGATAAACCGTTTTTAAATATTATGACTCCGTTCAAGTTTATCTCTTCATTTTGTTGCACTATTGCAATTTAATTCGAATCTTTCATCGTTAAGTGCAAAGACTAGGAAGGTGTTTACTTGCACTATGCACGCAAACCGAATATTTATGACATATATACAGAATACCTACAGATGCCATCATCAGTCCCGAACGCGTCGCATTGAACGAACGTAGTGCAGTCATCACAAGTGCCGAAGTTATTTGATGATTTTTGATGGACTACAATGCGGCTCATTCTTCGGCGCGGTAGGTGCGCGTGGTTGCATTTCATATAAGCATTTGTCAAATTTTTGGTGACTTTTGGTTTTGGTTTTGTGTCCCGCACATGCACATGTAAGGACTTCACTAAATAAACTCACATCCTATACACATCACTAATCCGTTTAAACGTTGAGGCTAGTGCGTGTGTATGGAACCCGTACGAATTAAGTTATTCGCTTATGAATTATGATAGAAAAGGTACAGAAGAGGTTCCTTAGATTCTTGTACAAAAATGTCATGGTTACTATCCTTTCATGTACCTTACTAAGTATCTTCAGGGTTCACTAGCCTTTAACGCTTTTAAAAGAGAGAGCAGGGCGTTGGCCGTCCGATGTAACATGGTGGCTCGCAATTCCAGGGAGGTAAAGGTGACGCTCTTCAAGGCATACTGTCAGTCACTATATACCGGCAGCCTGTGGGTGACCGAAACGCCTGCGTGGCAGCCCCAACATCATTCTAAGCACATTGGTGGACAGGTGGGACTCTCCGTTTATGGGGCACTGGAAAAACTTGCACGCAACCCTTTCTAAGGGGCGGTGCCCAGGTCATTGATGGTCTCACGTGTCTGCTTAGCTGCATGTTTGTCGGTGTCCTTGTACCTATTTTGTTATTATTGATTTTAATTTTTGGTGGCCCTTGTGCGTGTCGCCCCAACTTAAATTTTACCGGCGAGTCGCCATCTGCTCCCGCCAAAAGTCCGGTAACGCAGTCATGGCTATCTGCGGTCAACAGCATTATAGTCCATTCGCAAAAAAAAAGTAACCAGTTTTACCCACTTTTACATTGGAGTTTCTCTCAGCATTAAGAAAAAAAATCTGCTAGGCAGGATCCCTAAAGTGGTCACCCCGAAAAGAACACACTTTACCATCAGAATAATGGAGGAAGAACAAGCAGCAGCAACTCCAGCAGCAAAACCAGCAGCGTGCATTCCTCAAGAACTGGACCAAATCAGTCTTTCGAATCCCACCATTCTGGAGAGACAAACCAAAACTCTGGTTCATCAGTTTCGAAGCAGTTACACACACATGATTTGAGGAAAGGACAAGCGAAACTCGCTCAAATGGTCATTGCAAAATTGGAGAAACAAGATGTCGAACAAATTGCTGACCTGCTTCAAACACACACCAGCTACGGATCAGTACAACATTCTGAAAAACCGCCTCATCTTGTCCTACGAAGAATCAGATAGCCGTCAACTGCAGAAACTACTGACGGACATAGAATTAGGAGACCAAAAGCCTACTCAACTTCTTCGCCGAATGAAAACTCTTGCCGGCAACAAAGTTCCAGATCCTACGCTGCGAATGATGTGGACGAACCATCTTCCTCCTCACGTCCGTTCTGTATTGGCAGTTAGCGAAACATTCAGCACGCAAACTGCACTCGACGAACTCGCGCTTCTTCAGACAAGATGATGGAAAATATTCCCAGCTCTCAAGTTGCTGCCGTGAAGCATCCTTCACCTCAAACTCAGAATCCGGACACGCAGTTCCTTGTGGAAGAAATACGCAAGTTAACCCTCGAAGTCACCGCTTCTAAAATTTTGAAAAAATCAAAATTTTAGAAGATCTTACGTACGAAATCGCTCATTCAACAGGCAAGATGGAAACAACAGATCGCGAAGCCAGACCCCATCACCCTACTGCTATTACCACCGCCGATTCGGTGCATAAGCCTACCGCTGCACAACACCATGCACCTTCAAAAGAGGAAATCAGACGTCGTAAAACTAACCACTACGCTCGCTGGACGAGGCGGGCCCTGGCGTACATGAACATTTCTACCGCCTATTCGTCACCGATAAAAAAATTTGTTTTTTTTGCGAGGTTGTACTTTTATGCTTGTACTCGTATGTAGGTAGGTATTTTATTTTTTAATTTAACTAGATAATATTTTACTTCAGATTCCATAATTATTTGTCTGTTGTATAAATTTATAATGTTCTGTTCTGTATTTTTAAGTTGTCACTGCTCAAATTGGTCTGCGTAGCGTAGGCATGACGGAGGCCACTAGATAATAGCCGTGATTGATAAACTGCTATAAAAAAACTTTTTTATAGCAGTTTATCAATTACGGCTATTATCTAGTGCAGAATAAATAAACATAAGGTAGGTACGTCGTCGCATCGTTATCGAATTTCTTCTAATCTACATACTAATTTCAAATACACAATTATGTATTTGAAATTAATTTCCTTGACTTCAATATTTTACACAAATTATTATGTTATTGACGATGCGATATCATATTATTTATTACTAGCTGCGCCCCGCGGCTTCGCACGCGTTGTTTCTATGGAAACGTTTAAAGGCGACTTTTATCCCACGGGAACAGATTTATAGGATAAAACGTAGCCTATAAATATTGATTCCAGGATTAGAATTACCTGTAGGCAAAATTTCAGCCAGATCCGTTCAGTAGTTTTGGCGTAATGACGTAACAAACATACATCCATACATCCATACATCCACACATTCGCGCACGAGTGTGGAGAGGCTTTAGATAGAAGGTGTCTGTCAATTCAAATATTACAATCAAGCAAAGCATCAAGCAATGAGGTTATAGATGGCAATACCCTGAATTTCCTTGTCTTTTCAAAGTGGCATGGTGACGGTGTAAGGTGAGTTCGCGAATTGTGCTAATTTTATTTGATTTTTCTTCATTAATCGTGAACAAAATACAAAATTATTGATTACGTTCGTACCATAGAAGTTTTTCGTATATGATTTTATACAATTATTGACCGGGGTGTTCTCTGATAGTGCATAATCAAACACGTGGACGTGGAGAAGATTTCGTCAAAATCGAAGATTTAAAGAAGTTTTACAAGATCTTTATCGCAGCAAGTCCAGGCCAACACGACTATCAGAATTACGTCGATTCTTTACGTGTAAATTGTGAAATTTTGAAGACTTACAACGAAAACACAGGTCCCTCCCAGTTTTGAGGTTATGTTTAAAACTCAAACAATTTCATAAGGTAAAACTTTTGTTGTAGTTGCCGAATAAGCAACCACAATGCCGCAGAACGAATACATTGAGCGTCATCGTAAGCTATACGGTAGGAGACTCGATTATGAAGAGAGGAAGCGCAAACGCGAGGCCCGTGAGCCGCACAAGCGTGCTGAGAAGGCGCGCAAACTGCGCGGCATTAAGGCCAAGCTCTACAACAAGGAGCGCCGCAATGAGAAGATTCAGATGAAAAAGAAAATCAAGGCGCACGAGGAGAGAAATGTCAAAGAAAACACAGAGAAAGTCGCTGAGGGCGCTCTGCCCGTCTATCTACTGGACCGAGATGTACAATCGCGGGCTAAAGTACTCTCTAACATGATCAAACAGAAACGCAAAGAAAAAGCTGGAAAATGGGATGTCCCGATACCCAAAGTACGAGCTCAGGCAGATGCTGAAGTTTTCAAAGTACTAAAATCTGGTAGAACTAAACGGAAAGCTTGGAAACGAATGGTTACTAAAGTTACATTTGTTGGAGAGAACTTCACACGTAAACCACCAAAGTTTGAGAGATTTATCAGGCCGATGGGATTGAGATTCAAGAAGGCACATGTCACTCACCCAGAACTGAAGGCCACATTCTGTTTGCCCATCATTGGGGTGAAGAAAAACCCTAGTTCACAGATGTACACAAGTCTAGGTGTGATCACCAAGGGAACAGTCCTAGAAGTCAACATTTCAGAGTTGGGTCTGGTGACGCAAGCTGGTAAAGTGGTGTGGGGTAAATACGCCCAGGTCACCAATAATCCTGAGAATGATGGATGTATCAATGCTGTACTTTTGGTCTGATTTGATTTGTGATATTTTACTTTTCCTGGTAATAAACTGTGAAAACTTGTGTATGTTTTTTTTTCAACTTGAGTATTGCTTAGTTATTCAATATTATTTTACAGAATCCTCTATTCCTAGGACAAAGTAATAGCAGGTTGGTTAAGATTAATTTACCTCTTATTTATATTTAGTGTACAGACTAGAGAAAAACCCATTTTTTTTCAGGCCTCAACATGCAGATCTTCGTGAAAACCCTCACGGGCAAAACCATCACCCTCGAGGTTGAGGCGTCTGATACTATCGAGAATGTGAAAGCCAAGATCCAGGATAAGGAGGGTATCCCCCCAGACCAGCAGAGGTAAACACTTAACTCAGGATTGCTAAGCCGTACTAATGATTCATAGAATACCTCAAAAGGGTGTGTTGTGTTTCCACTGTTCTGAGAGGAGCATAATCTATCAATAATTTTGATTAATACACCGTTTTCTGCTGGTTCCTAATTAAAAACACATGGATCATACTTTGAAGGAAAACGCACAAAGTCAAAACCCACCTAAAGTCAAACTTAAAAAACTTAGATCCTTATGTTATTTTGAGTGTTGTGTGACTTAGACATATGATCCAACATGTTGCTCTGTGCCAGTCAGAATGTTCCATAAACCTACCTTTTTATTATTATTATTATTGTAAAAGGTTTTGGTTATTATAATTTACACACTATGGGAAATTTTTAAGTTCCATGTAGGGCTTGCATTCGAATACTGATATTGCAATATTCGAATATTCGATTTAGATAAAAAGTCAAAATTCTGATATGGATAAAAGGCCTCTGAAAAGTTCGCGCGGTATATCCATACAAGACAATACAAGTTTACGATGTTCAGGTAAAAGTTAAAGGGTTTGGAACACGGTTCGGAAACACTCGGGAGTAATCGGGAGTGCCGCGCGCGACTGCATAGTGCGTTCGCTTATTTGACGATACTCTTCTGTCTATCCGTCTCTGTTGTTCACGTGAATGTCCTTGTGTTAAC
Organism: Eupithecia tripunctaria; assembly: GCA_955876795.1. Lineage (NCBI taxonomy): Eukaryota > Metazoa > Arthropoda > Insecta > Lepidoptera > Geometridae > Eupithecia > Eupithecia tripunctaria. The sequence goes on along the minus strand of OY041611.1, from coordinate 15,584,337 downwards.
GCAGAATTGGGTTCAGTTGCGTATTGCACGCGGTCGTGGTGGTTATCTTTATTGTACGAAGTAATGTGAACCCAGAACAGGTCCGGTTTCGCGGAGGATATGGCACCATAGACCACATACACACAGTGAGGCAGATATTTCACAAGTCCGAAGAGTATAATGAGCCCCTGTGTCTGGCCTTTGTGGACTATGAGAAGGCATTTGACTCTGTCGAAACCTGGGCTGTTCTGGAATCCTTACAACATGCCAAGTAGACTTTCGTTATATCGAGGTGCCGAGATGTCTTTACGACGCCGCCACCACGAGTGTCCAAGTACAGGACCAGCAGTCCAAACCCATCCAACTACGCAGAGGAGTGAGGCAGGTGGATGTTATATCCCCGAAATTGTTCACGAGCACGTTGGAATATATGTTTAAGACGCTAGACTGGAAAGCCCTTGCCTTTCATTAGCATAAACGGCGATTACATCTCACACCTGCGATTCACTGATGACATAGTCTTAGTGACGGAGTCGCTGAGGAGCTGAACAGGATGCTGGACGGCTTAGCTTCAGCCTCGCGACGCAACGGTCTTGGCATGAATTTGGATAAAACAAAGTCATGATCAATGGCCTCATTGATCCGGGGCCGGTCGTCGTATATGGACACCCTCTCGGAATTGTTTCCGAGTACACTTACTTTGGGAAAATTCTGCAGCTAAGAAAAAAAAATTTAGGGAAGCAGGCCAAGAGGAAGACAAGTTAGGCTGGGCAGCGTTTGGAAAACTACGTCGAGTCTTCTCGTCATCCATACCGCAATGCTTGAGAAAACCAAAGTTGTCAATAAGTGCATCCTACCCGTCATGACCTACGGAGCTGAGACGCGGACACCCACGTTAGGGTTGATTCACCAGTTCAAAGTCGCTCAGCGAGCTATGGAAAGAGCTATACTCGAAGTCTCTCTGCAGGATAGGATTCGCAACGATACACATCCGACAGAGAACCAAAGTTTTCGACATAGCTCAGAGAATTAGCAAGTTGAAGTGGCATTGGACCAGCCATATCTCGCGCAGAACCGACAACCGATGGGGTAAACGAGTTCTAGAGTCGACTCGGCAAATGTAGTGTAGGGCGCCCTCCGGTCAGGTTGGATGAATATCTGGGAAAGACTCCAGGCAGATACTGGATGCGTCAAGCTGAAGACAGGACAGGGTGCCATGACGCTCATTAGGGGAGGCCTATGTCTAGTAGTGGACTAATATAGGCTGATGATGATGATGATAATGATAATGATACAAATAAGATAGAGAGTTAGAGAGGAGTAATTGCTAATTTTATAATTAGTGATTTAAAAGACCTTTTATATGTTTTTGTACTTTAGTAAATACTAACGCGCTATCGTTACTTAACGTGTTTATTTACTTGTTATTGCGTTAAATTTTATTAAAATACCCTAGATTTTGAAGACTGTTATAAAAATTTTTGGTTGATTGTGCGTGTAAATCGCCAATGTCTTGTCGTTACAGCGACACACATTTCATATTTAAAATTGTTCATGGAAATAATACTTATTACAATAAAAGAATGTGATTTTAATAAAATAATAGTTTTTTTCTATATAATATTCTATTATTCGAATAATATTCGAATATTCGAATAGTAGCCGAAAAATATTCGAATATCAAAATTTTTCAAATATTTGCAAGCCCTAGTTCCATGGTAGTCTAAAAATTTTAGAAATAATATTTGATTTTCTACTTTAATTTATTGCGGCAAACAAACTCCGCCTATCATGCAACAACCTGTCTATCTCCAGATTGATCTTCGCCGGTAAACAACTGGAAGATGGGCGCACCCTGTCTGACTACAACATCCAGAAGGAGTCCACCCTCCACCTCGTGCTTCGCTTGAGGGGAGGCGCCAAGAAACGCAAGAAGAAGAATTACTCCACCCCCAAGAAGATTAAGCACAAGAAGAAGAAGGTCAAGCTCGCTGTACTTAGGTACTACAAGGTAAGTGTCTGATCATATACTATGCCGAAAACTGGTGGTGATAGTACAAATGTCTGCCTGGGCTGGCAAAAACATTTTGGATTGTAGCTGCAACAAAATTTTTTCACTTTCTCCAAGACCTTGACAAGTCAGTGATTGATCTGGGGCCTAATTCCACTATTTTTTAAACAAATGCTATAATGGCGCCATACAATTAAGTTAGAGATTTAGTCGTAAATTTAGCTGGTATTATAATACCATAACACTTGCCCCACCACACTATTGAATGTCAAATTGTCAAACGGTTGTCGCATAATCGTAATAGTCATAGCTATGGCATAAACAAAAAGTTGTGTTAGTAGAATACCAAAAGGTGTCAATGGCGGTGATAGATACGCGTTAATGAAGCGATAATATTGTCGTATGTCGTGAGGTGATTGTGTTTTAGTGGAATCAGGCCCCTGATGAGTAAATATATATTTTGACCATAATAGACAGGAAAGCGGTTGTATGTTGTTTATAATAAAACAAACGTCAAGGGCAAAGTCCTTGCAAGCTTGAGGAAAACATAATCTTTTGAAATCTAAGGACAAGTCTAAACCTGCTGCATGGTGGTTGTTGTGACTCAGCATGGTAGCTGCATTCTAAAGGATTTCAATGACTCATAGAATCGCATCTCGGCCAAGATGGTTTTATTAATGTTTCACAATGTTTGTTTTTGTTGTGAATTCTTCCAATGACGCGATGTTTTGCAAGTTAATTGCAATTATACTGTTTTTTTTTCTATATGTTGCACAATCACTGAAATAGTCGGTGAATTATTATATTATTGATTGACCAGAGGAGTTTTTAATTTTCTGCCAAGGGGCAACAACCTGCAAAATGGAAGCCAACAGTGGATGTAATGTCGTTTTTGTCTTTTATGTATATCGAAGTTAGATTATTATCCCTTGCTTGGCCTATAGACATATAATTATAACTATACTAAGCTAAACTTTTGACATATTTGTTTCAGGTTGACGAGAATGGAAAGATCCACCGGCTGCGACGTGAGTGCACCGGCGAGAACTGTGGCGCTGGAGTGTTCATGGCCGTGATGGAGGACCGCCATTACTGCGGCAAGTGCCACAGCACCATGGTCTTCAAGGACGACGACAAATGATCTACTTCTAAGCTAGGCTAAGCGACCGCTCACGACTATTGCTGTGGATGACGGAATAAATCTTGACACAGTGTCGCTGAGTATTTGATAGTTTTATTCAGGATTTCCTTTGTCCTTTTTCAGGGTTTTGTTTGGTAAGTTATGAAGATTTGTAGAGTTGATTAGCTTATCAGTATGTAGTTGTGGAGAGCTTAGTAGCTTCTCTTCACTCGGGCATGTGTCCTTCAAAGATTTGGGCAATTATTAATTACATTTTAATTGACATTTTTGACACAAGTTTTCATTCATCGAAAATTAACATTTTTATTACTTTTTTCGGCAATCACCAGGCCTTAGGCTGGTGTTCACAAAAGATAATCAGCTGCTTCGTCGGATGCATTCACTGCCCAGGCTCTGCGATGCGATCCGTAGGAGCGCGCCGCCCCGCTTCATGGAGGAGTACTGTAGTGGACTGGATCAACTGTTTCTTGGGCCAACATAGCGCTCGTTTAGCTTTGACAATGTTTCCATTGTCAAAACTAAAAATGACAAAGCTGAATGTAAAATTGTCAATCAAGATGTAATTGTGATTCTCTAGCTAGTTTACCTGTGCAATGAGTAAATTATTCAGGCAATCATTTTAAATCAAATAACAGCATCCTTTTAATTAACAAAACCAGGAATGTTTGAATGATCTTAGTTGTAAATGCAAAGCAACTCAACACTTCACTTCTTTATCCTGTTTTAATATGAATCTGGCAGAATTCACCGAAACTACTAAATAGCTGTTGCTACAAACTGTTCCTGTTCAAGAACCACTGGAGTATGTTGGAATAAGGTAAGTCAGTTTTATTTGCTTTTCTATTGAATTGCTTGAGTTTTTACAGAAAATAAATGAGATAAAATTATCATTTTCGGTTAATTTTATTTTACGATAACAAAAAAAATTATTAAGAAAAAAAACATCTCAGGGTTCCCCTGTAGGCTTAGTATAGTACACATCCGGGAAATGATGAATATTATACCAATAATCGGTAATGTTTGATCTATCTAGCAAAGTTATTTTATATTCTAGGGATATATAATATAAGATTGATAACAGTTTCACCATTTAATCAGATCGTAGTACACATGTTAATCATCTTAGCCCAGATGCTTGGCACCAATACAATACGAAGAAAATCAACCAAATCAAAACAAACAAGGCCGAATTTTACTTATAAAATTGAATTGCGTAAACTATGTGGCCCTTCTGACTGAAGTGTACTTAAAATCAAAAAATGTAATTCTTTAGAATATGAATATTACTTGCGCAGGGCGCGTAGTATAAATGTCTTATTGCTTTTTTTCTGATCAAACCTATTATATCAGTCTTTCCCCGTCTTCGTACCGTCGTCGTCAGCTATCTGCTTTATTATTCTTTGAGATCAGTTGTTACAAACCAAACGCCTCTCAAGCTTAAAATCTTGTTTTGTATGTTCTGAATTACATGGAAGTAAAATAGTGACTACTAAGATAAAATAACAAAGAAGTAGTTTTTTAGCTATTTACAAAATGTGATATTGCGGTCCGCCTACCAGACGTTACAAATTAAATTAGTATAATGTTAATTATAAATTGGTGTTCTTTTCATATGCGACGTCATTTACCTGCAAAGAAAGATAATTATGATAAGTAAGTCGACAATTCAAGTTAGGATTTGCTGCCATCTATGTTAGTTGTTTTCTCAAAATAACCCTCGGTAAAGACCTTCCCCAGGGAAATCCCCTTGGTCCGTCAACCTTTCTGTTGTCACGTGAATCTTAACAAAAATCATTCCAAAGGCTTATCGAGACGGCCACTGCTGCAGTGCTTTGTCAATGTTCCCAATAAATTGACCGCCTACGAATGTAAACTTGTAAACAGTACGCCAAATGCCGATAGTTTGTAACAACAGACGAGAAGCTCAGCAGCAGTGCCGTGGCCGGTGGCCAAGTAAGTACCAGTATGAGATATCAAAGTACCATTGTAGTATGTGCTAGGTAGGTCGGCAGGAGTTGTGATGCAGAACGCGGTCGTGCGCCGCGCCGGCGCCGGCCTGACTGATGTCGAGCAGCATGGCCTCGAAGGGGTCGCTGCGCATGCGCTGCTGGTTCGCCAACGCTGCGCTGCCCGTGTCGCGGATCACGCGCTGCGTGTCGCCGCCCTCCTGGAACATTACGTTAATCTAAAACGTTTTCATTTGAGGCACACAAGCACAATCCTTTCTTCAACTGAATAATAAGATAAAATAGCTGGCGGCGCTAGTTTCATCGTGGTACCGCCTTAAGTATTTTCTGCATTCTAGAATTTAATTTACACTAGTAATAATATCACATCACACTAATATTATAAATGCGAAAGTTTGCATGGATGTATGGATGGATGTTTGTTACTTCACGCCAAAACTACTGGACGGATCTGGCTGAAATTTTGCATACAGGTAATTATAATACTGGAATAAAACATACTTTTTATCCCGTAAATCTGTTCCCGTGGGATAAAAATCACCTTTAAATATTATTTTAGGTATAGAGTATTTTTGAAATTGAATATTCAGGGTGCCACGCAAAGGGGCGATTTGATTAGGCTCATATACACGGACGTCAAGTTGTCGACTGCATCTCTTATGTGCAGTTGGCAACTCTCCCTTTCCTTGGCCCCCAGTATAATGCTGGACTATTATCCACAGAATACCTATCGGTCATCTATCTATACTGATTATTGCTAGGCCTTCCGACAGTATTGACCATGTTATACATATCACAAAGATACTGGCAGGAATACGTAGAGATTTACATAGTTAGGGAAAGCACTCCAATAATATTCCAAAAAAAAATCGACTTGGACGGGATTTGAACCCGCGTCCTTCCCTCAGTACGGGAATGTGATAACAACTACACCACGAAGTCAAGTGACGTAGGTGTCGAAATCTCTTTTTTTTTAAGGACTAGCGGCGTTCGCTCAGTGGGGGAAATATAGAAGTTCATCCAATGCTGTGCAATTCAAAGATTAGAGTTACAATTCGTTCGCTTAAGCGGTATCGCTTTTGCTAATTTCCAAAGTTTTGGTTATTATAATTTACACTTCTTTTACAATTTTCTGTGTTAAACGTATTCATAAGATAAAAAAAAGGTTGGAGCGCCACTTTCACTCGTTTATGCGCCTTAAACTTGATATTATTTGAATTCTTAGAAGGAACTGTTGCCCGACGACTATATTTCTAAGTACCTCGGGCTGTGGACTCCACAGACGTACGACGGTCTCGATCCCACTGGTGGCCATGAGGAACAGCGAGGGATGCACCTGCACGCAGTTGACAATGCTCTCGTCTCCGGCCAGGCAGCGCACGATGTTACCCGACTTGCGACACCAGATGAATATGCTGCCGTCGTCGGAACTGAAACATACACGGAGAAAAAAATGAGATTACAAGACTACAAGAACGAGTAGTAATCACAAAAAATGTTGCGACTAATAAAAAATAATAATCTCTACTATATTTTCTAGTAACCATTAAATAATTTTCGTTCACTTTACAAAATAATATCGTACTTTACAAATAACTAGAATTTTAGTTACTGCTAAAATCATATTATAATAACAACTAGAAATATTGTAAGCTACACAATGCTCTTTGTAGTTTCTACATTAATTTTAGTCCGCGCCGCGGCGGCGGCGGCGGCGCGGGGCGGGACATTGGCACGGGAGGGGCGGGGGGAATCGTTGTTCGGCGTTCGCCATTTTCTTTCTTTTTGCGTCGGTCTCGCGGCTTTGGAATTCGGATGTGTGTGTGTTTATTGTTGAATTTGATTGAAGTGAAAAGTGAAATAGACTACCTACATATGGATGAAGAAGTAAAAGCCCTGCTGCAGGTGTGGGGACTCGAAGAATACACTACAATATTCGTAAGGCACGTGTCGTGTACCACCTATCTAGGTCGACATTGGTGATTTTGGAAGCCCTGTATTTGATCAACAAACCCAGATCAATCTTGGACCTAACCTAAACAAAATGTTCGACACGATTGAACCTGTCCGGAGTGCGAGCGGGAGCGCCGCACACGGCGGAAATTTGTGGATGCGCTCATCATTACGTGTAAGCTGATTTTTCCTCGCGGGTACCCCAGTGACGGCTCCCCGGGGCCCCCCGCACTCTGGCACTTAGCGTGACTTTGTCCACAACGTATGGGGCGGCGGCGGTTAGCCGTTCCATCGTCGTCGTCAGCTAACTTGAAAGACGCCACATAAAGAAACCGTGGCCGGGGCCGCGGCCCCGGCCACGGTTTCTTTATGTCGGCCGGAGGCGAAGGCGTGCGGGTTGTATTGTATCATACTGTTGTGCACGGCCGTGATGGGCCGGGGCTCGGCTGGCCGGTGGCAACACAACACAAACATTCGACGAGTGGAGCCGTGGCAGTGGCAGGGTGGCACGGTGGAGAGCCAGAGGCGTGGCGTATGCGCGTTGTATTTCAGATAGTCTATAGATTTACATAGGTTTCTTCAATATCTCTAACAATAGGTTCTAAGTAAAGCTAAAGCTTCATAGATTGGAGGAGATTGTCTACATGCCTACATACATTGCCTACTAACTGATCCGTTTGTTGTTTTAGCCAATAAAATAGACATGGACTGTCTGAGTCTCTTGGACACAACTCTGGTCAAAGAACTGATTGTCCCAATTGGAGACAGAGCAAAGTTTCTAGAAAATCTGGAATACTTTAAGAAAACGCTGCCGGAACCTAACCCAATCTTGGATTAAAATGATATTTCGATGGTAAGTTTATTACCAACCTATTATAACCAGCTGCTCCACTATACCTACCTATCTACCTAAATATACCTGTACAATTATGTAATTATGTAGGGTGATAGGTAGATACCTTCTTGATCTTGTACCTACCTTCATGATTTCCCTATACTTGGTACTTATGATATACATATACAGTAATATGTAGTAATAAGCATATCACATTAATCAGATCAGAATCACATTGATACATCATATTAGGCACTTATGGTTATTATAACATTATATTGTGATACTTACAGCCTGTTAAACTGACAGAAAAATAAAAAATTGTTGAGCTATGGATCTCACACTAGGCCGGGCCTGTATTGAGTAGGTAGGTAGGTACTTCTCAATGTGAAACATACAATACCTACTTAGAATATTTTAGGTATCTAAAAAAACAAAAACAACTCAATCTTAGCTAACTTATTAAGCTTCACGGACTGACAATCTCTAATATAATTTTTTTAAATTAAGTAATGACAGTTAGGATTTTTTTATTACTTTAAAAAACTATTGTAATATACATATAAATAAATAATGCAGGACAATTCACACAGCTTGAGAGCTTGTGTTATGGGTACCTACTGATAAAATCAATAGAATGAATGCATTCTAATGAGTAGGTATATCAGTCATCTAGTAAAATACATACAAATACAGTATGGGTACTTGATGACTTTTTATGTAATATAAATACAAAGAAAATACCAAGAACACCCGGTGCAAATATTTGCAGATACACATTTGCCCCAAGGCGGGAATCATACCCACAATCTCCTGCTCTCGTCACATCGGTTGTCGTTTATTGTAAGTGGATAAGGTTTTGTTAATAAAATAAATTAACTTGTTCCATTTTGTTATTTCAGAAAAAACTGATGATGTCAAATCCGAAGAGGCTACTTCTATTTACACCCTGACTCTGTTGGCCCTGACACTGGCTCAACCGCAATCCAAAATCAAGAAAGCCACTCGTCGTCCATCCAGAATTGTATCTAAAATCTAAAGACACATCACAAGGCCAATGGATTTGATGGAAACTATGGCTACTTGTTTGAAGTTCCATTATAAGTGATGATTGTGATTACTTAATTTTTATTATTTATCTTGCTGTTAAAACTTTATCTTTTGTGAACTTTGTTTTAATTAATTTATAATTATGTTGTCTGTTTTTGTGTTTTTTAGTCCATAATAACGAGATGCGTAGATAATAAATAGTAATAATACTTTATATGACTTAATAATAGTTATTCTGATTCTACTAATTCCTCGGGCATTTTTATGATTACTATAAATAAATTGTTTAATTGGTTCAATAATACTTGTGATTCTGATTCCACTAATTCCACCTCCCTAAAATTAAATTGTATAGGCATGAAATTAGATGTACCTATATTATTGTAAGTATTACTTTTTGATTTTATTGTAGTTTATAATAAAGGTTGGAAGAATCGCGAAGAGTAAAATGCTGTTCCATACTGATGAGCCAGGACCAACCCTTATCGAAGTAAAAACTACATACTAAGGCTGCCATTCCACCAGAGATGTGCTGTGTTGCTATGTTTCCAACCGACAAATAGGACTGCTCCGTTATCGAGTCATTTTAGCTGACAAAAATGACGCGATATAGAAGCGATCCTTTTGGTCGGCTGGAAACTTAGCACCGTAGCACGTCTCTGGTGGAATGGTAGCCCAATTGTTCAGTAAAACTTGCAATCATAGATAGTTCACGTCACAATAATAGATAGTACCTGTAACAGGCATAGATAGTAAACATCACAAAGTTCATAGTGCACATAACAATGTGAACAGTAACCATCACAGTGCGCATGGCAAGAAAAAGTATTCGGTACTAATTATTCTGGTAATCTCTACTAGACAGTATGGTTGGGATAACAGCTACCACTAGTTCTGACAGCTAGAATGAATTTATTGTAATCGTCACTAAATTTTTCTCGTTGTCACAAAAAGAACGAGAATTATTGTTGAGTCAATCAGAATTTTAGTAAGTACAACGAGATTTTTCTCTCCGTGTACGTTACCTTAATTATTGATTGCTGGGGTAAACGTGTTCTTGAGTGGAGATCTCAGGGCACGCACGTCCTCCTGTCAGATACTATTTTGTATTTATATTTATTTATTTACCATTTATAACATTTATTTACCATATATACAAGCCATGTCAGAAATTTCACGATTTGAAAAGAAAACGAGTAGCACAATTCACTATACAACATTAAAATAAGACTCAAAACAAACTTTCAATTAATTCCAGATCATAAAATTCAATGTCATATTTCAATATTATTTAGAGAAAGATCGTCATTGATGCAATAGAATGCATGGCTTATGTTAATAGGATGACTGTCATGGATGAGCTATAGCTTTAATTATTTATTACCACCAGTTATTAACTAAAACTATAGCTCATCAGATCCTTACCCTAAGCTTTGGTTTTAGAGGTATCTCACCCAGCAGCGATGTACTCCCCCGAAGGCCCCAAGAAGTTGGCCTCCTTGATGTCCGTGGTGGTGTTGCAGTGTCCGAGGAAGCGCTGCTTGTAGTCCAGCGCGGTGGCCCGCAGCTGCTTCTCCAGCATGCTGGTCGCCGGGTGCTGTTCGCCTTCGTCGCCGCTGTTACTGCTTACTGTACAATACAGCTACTATTTAATTACATATCTACATAACCATCGCCGTGTGGTGCCGGCGGCATAGAATTCGCACCACCCCAACTCTTGGGTGTCGTAAGAAGGGATATCTACCGGGGGCGGCAGCAGCGCCTCCTGCAGGATAATTCTATCACCAAACTGCGATCCCTAACCCACATGCCCAGCGTGGGGTATGGGCATTACCCCCATGCGATATCAACCAATAAAGGCTTTTATCAGGGGGAGGCTTGCGTCCAGCAGTGGACCAATACAGGCTGTTGAGGTTGAGGTTATATTGCCATTACAGTACAGCAGCACCAATGACACATGTGTGACATTGGTTATTCTGTGTGTGATATAAAATATGTATAATTAAATATTTATGTTGGACAATTCACACAGCATTTATCTAGCCCCAAGATAAGCATAGCTTGTGTTGTGGGTACTAGATTGTTCGCGCCAACATGCATCGAACCAGTCAAGCAGGCTATACAGCTAGGCGCAAATCGCAAATCTCACGCACATAAATAGGCGCGCGAGACCACTGCTCGTCCTCTTTGGCCATTCGGCGCCTGACCTACACGCTCTCTCATTCATAATTTTTAATTATCTATCCTGTATTTCTGTTCAAATTGAAGAAATTAAACGAATTTTGTAACGTATTCCACAAGGCAATTTTATTTTATGTCCTCTAGCAGACAGATAATTGTTATACATAATACAATTCACTACATAGAAATATATTTTCCAGAACACTCTGAACAAATATCTGCAGATCGTACACACATTTGTTCCGAGGTGGGAATCGGACCCGCAACCGTCTGCGTCGTGAAATATGGTGATTGTAGTTTGGTGGTAGTAGAATTATTCTGCAGGGGCCGGCCCCCAACGGATATCGTCGCCTCTTACGCGGGAAGAGTTGGGGTGGTGCAAATTCAAAGCTGGCACGGAACTATAAGGCACGAAACGCCACCGCATGACAGAAAAACGAGCATTCTAATATGAATCTAGAGGGCGTCCATTAATTACGTGAGGATTTTGGGGGAAAGGGTCTCGGAAATCTCACGTGGGGTCTCGGCAAATCGTCTATTAATATAAAACAATCGCTAAGCATTGTTATTTCTCACTCTGACTTATGGAAATAGAAGAACACAGACTGAGAAGTACTAATTAGTAACTATTAGCTTAACTTGATTTCACAAAACAGAAATAAAGTAAAGTGAGAACTATTATTTCTCTGCGGTCTTACAGTGCCAAAATCATTTGATTACTTTCCATTTTCTTCTAGCTTTGTTGTAATCAGGAAAAAACTATTGATTTTTGAATAATGTGTAGGTAAGCTTACTACCTAAATACTCAAACGCAAGACATATTGACGAATTTATGACAAATATTATACATGGAAAACTGTCAAAAAAAACGCAACTTAAGATGCGAGATGTGTGTTATTCGAGTTTCGTCAAGTATATTTTACTCAATATTTTATAATGTACAACATTGTCCAAAGAAGTATCGTTTTTTTGGCATAATGCACCACTATGAATTTCTCTAAACGTGAATTACTAAAGCTATTTTATTTTTATTTTTTTACCGCGCCACAGAGTTCGTCAGCAAAAAGATAAATTCATGGTGCATTATGTCAAAAAAAGGATACTTCTTTGGTCAAGGTAATAAACCTGTCTTCCTTGACGTGTAGGGGTGCACAGAACGTGTGTAGAGGTGCACAGAACGTGTGTAGGGGTGCATAGAACATTTGCTCGAAGACGAACCAGAGTGCGTTAAGCTATAAATGTTTGTTACCGTATGAGGTGTGGTGTAGAAGCGAGCTCCCGACTAGTAGTATACCTTCATGGACGGGGGGAGAAGCCTGTTCCTCTTCGGGGAAGGGGTCCACGCCCTCCAGGGCTGCGCTGATGTCTTTCTGCAGGAGGAACACCGCGTGCGAGGATGCGTGCCGCGGGAACTTATTCTGGAAGCAGATCGTCATCATCAGCAATGTAGGCCACTGCAGGACGTAGGCATTCTCTGAGCGCCGTACTGTTTTGTCTTCAGCTTGTCGCATTATGCATCTGAATGCAATGTTACGCTGAAACCTCAACCTCAACAGCCTGTATTAGTCCACTGCTGGACCAAGGCCTCCCCCTGATAAGCGCGTCGTCGTTTATTTCATGGGGGGTAGTGCCCATAATCCCCACGCTGGGCATGCGGGTTGGAGATCACAGTTCGGTGATAGAATAGTTCTGCAGGAGTCGCTGCTGCCCGCCCCCCGTTTTTATAGTTATACCGTATACCCTTAGTCGCCTCTTACGACACCCACGGGGAAGAGTTGGGGTGGTGCAAATTCTAAGCCAGCACCACACAGCTGTTACGCCGAAAACGAATTATTAATTAATTATTAACGCTTAATTTATTTTACCACATATAGAAATTTTAAAGTCATACTTGTTGTCTCTGGAATGAGTGTGCTAGCCGTCTCCTGCCGTATCGTACCTTGAAGTAGAGCAGACATTCGTGCGCCTCGCGCGCTCGCTTGAAGTCCATGAGTCCCTTGGCGAGCCGGAAGTGCGACTTGACGTGCGAGCCGTCCAGTCGGATCGCCGTGTAGCAGTCCCGAATGGCCGCGTACGTGTCACCCGACCTGGGGATCAAACAACCATATGACAACTATGTAGGCGACCTCTAGCGACAAACTGCCAAACTACAAAGCAAAAATGTCAATAGAGGCGCCTGAGAAAAAGTAACATCGTAAAAACCGAAGCTAGCTAACCTACCTAATCGCTTCAACGAAAATCCGCTAGATGACGTTAAAACAAATTCCTAAACATATTGGAAAAGCAAAAAGAGAACGATTCTAGATCGCGCAAACGCTTGTGTCGCTGCCACTAACTTAAATACGAATACCCGACATCAACTGTCGGTCGAGAGACCACCGGGCTCTGTGGACCAGATGGGCCGGGCCCGGTCAGAGGAGATCTCCCTCTGTACCTATTTGGGGGAATACCACGATTATCCCCCAAAACTACAAATGAGATTCTTCAAAAAGGTTCTTCACGATTATACCCCAAAACTACAAATGAGATTCATCAAAAAGGTTCTTCTAAGACAATTAAGGAGTCGGTAACGCGCAACAAAAACGTCGGTAATCTAAATAATGGATGGATGTTGTAATCGGCCTAGCGATTCCACAACGACTACGGGACAATGTCGAGGCGATACCCATAAACAAAACTTACATAATAATAGTTATTCCAGATAAACATATTATTATGTTAACGATTCAATTCAATTCGTTTATTAAAACCAGACCTAACATTACCGAGTTCTTCAATGCATTACGTGTAGGACACATACTTTCTAGGTAGTAAGTAAAAAACCGGTCAAGTACGATTCGGACTCGTGCGCGAAGGGTTCCGTTCCGTACAATTATCTATAAAAACGACAAAAAAAACAATTTTGTTATACGGGAGCCCCCAATATTTATCTGATTCTGTTTTTTAGTATTTGTTGTTATAGCGGCAACGGAACTACATCATCTGTGCAAATTTTAACTGTCTAACTATCGTACTACGTTTCATGAGATACGACCTGGTGACAGACGGACGGAATATTCCTATCGAACCAACTAAATAGTTGTATCGTTGAGAAAGAAAAATAGTTGATCCGTTTCAGTTGGTCAGTTTCGTTGGTTGGAAGGACAGGGACATCAAAGACGTAGTAATAGGGTCCCTTTTACCGTTTGGGTACGGAACCCGAAGAACGATAACGGGAACAACCCAACCCTACTCGTACCAACGGTGGCGATCGACGGGTTCAAATTAATTGGTAGATTTTTCCGCGCAACCCTGCACTTAACTTTGATGGAATATCTTTCATGGACGCAAGCACAATGATAGTATTTACGGACAAACGGGTCAGGCGGAGCATAACGCGACCGACATCCGTCAGCCAAGGTTGATAAAAATCATATTTTTTATTAAAAAATCCAAAAAATCAAATTAATTAATTTAAATCAGATTTGTTAAATTATCTGATCGTTTTCGGTATAAAAGTCAGTTATAAATAAAAAAAACAACATATTTTGTTACATCAACATAATGAAGTCATTCTTTTAACACAAAAACGAAGCAAGTAACATATTGTGGTTTCTTTTTCACTTCTTCCGCTAGTGGACAAAAAATTGAAGTGAATTAGAGTCAATTGCACCTTATTTCTTGTTGGATAGTAATAACTATTTATCAAGCTGTTTATATATAATAGTAAAAAATTTACTTGTCTGAGTACTTATTTTGTAAGTCTAAAGAAAAAAACGATTTGACTCCGACTCTGATTTATTTGCAAATTGAATGCTGAAAATATTATTTCACCCCGCCAAAGAAACATTTGCTTGATTATACAGGGTGGGCCTTAACTGTATACCTAGTTTGAAAAGTAAATAAAAAAATATCGACATAAGTTTGGACATTTTTATTTATACCAATAAAAACTACATGAAATGGAAATTTAAAAGAGATCTAATTTTTAAAAATTATATTGTCCAAATGTCCACCACCAACTCGTTGACATTCTTCAAAACGTTTATGCAGATTTTCAACGACACGTTGACAAGTGGCTCTCGGAACGGCATTCATTTCCCGTACAATGTAATGTTTTCTTTTAACTCTTGAATTGTTGTCGGGTTGTTTTCGTACACTTTAGATTTTAAATATCCCCATAAAAAATAATCACATGCTATGAGATCTGGGCTTCTGGGCGGCCACTGAATGTCTCCTCGTCGTGAGATGAGTTTTTCATGGAACATCTATTTCACCATGTCAATGGACACCGTGGCAGTATGGCAGGTGGCCCCATCCTGCTGAAACCAGGTCCTGGAGTTGTGGCCTTCAAAATCTTGAAGGGCTAGAACTAAAAATTCCTGCAGCATCTGGCAATATTTCTCAGCATTTACCGTTACAGCAACTCCTCTTTCATTTTCGAAGAAATACGGCCCTATAATTCCTCTAGCTGATATTGCAGCCCACACAACGACTTTAGGGCTGTGCAGAGGATGTTGATGCATCTGTCGGGGATTAGTCTCCGCCCAAAACCTACAATCTTGTTTGTTGACGTGGCCATTGAGGTGGAAGTTGGCCTCGTCACTAAACAATATGTTAGAGAAATTGTTAAAACGTTCCAGCATTACATTGACAAAATTTAGTCGAAGATTAGCATCATTTGGCTTTAATTCTTGCGTTAACTGAATTTTATAAGCTTTAAGATGCAAATCATGATGCAAAATCCTCCTCAAAGTGGTCCTCTGGATATTCAAAGATTGGCTTCTTTTGCGCGTCGATTGCTGTGGATTTTGTTTTATTGATTCACTAACTTGTTGAATTGTCTCTGGCGTCCGTGCTGACTTTGGGCGGCCTTCATTTTTTATTCTCACTGTAGATCCGGTTTCCTCAAACATTTTGACCCATTTACGAATGGATTTGGCACTTGGTGCTTCACCAACATCTCGTAAACCAAAATGAGCACGGTACACGCGCCTCGCAATTGTCACAGAATTATTGTTCGCATAATATGCGCGAACGCACACCGCACGCTGAGCTCCAGTGAATGGCTCCATTGCGACTAAAATTTCCACCATGGTATAATGAAACAAGGTATGTCACTCCGGGACGTAGTTGTCACCAGATTACCAACTCCAAAAAAAAAAATGCCAAAATTAGCCAAATAAATGAGCTTCACGTTTCGTTAAAATAAAACTTTGTTTATAAAATATAATGATTTTAATTAGAGAGGGTATCTATACACAATAATATAGAAAACAGAGTGAATTTAAGGGTTCGGGAAGGTTCAATAAATGTTCAATGAAGGTTCAAAAAAATTATCCATGATATTATTAATGAGCTTCACGTTTCGTTAAAATAAAATTATGTTTCTACAATATAATTGATTTTTATTAGAGAGGTTATCTATGCAAAATAATATGGGCCACAGAGTGAACTTGAGGGTATGGGAAGATTAAATAAAACAAGTTTATTTTCTAAACTTTTCAGAGGGAGCATTTCCCCCTGACTGGAATGGAATGAACGTAAGAAAAGTAAATACCTACATTTTAGATATCTCGGACATAATATAATTCCTAACAACCTCAAAGACGATGCTGACATTAAGAGGGAACGTAGGGCGCTGGCAGTTAGAGGTAATATGCCGCAGGCTTTCCCGGTGTACAGAGCAAGTAAAAATAACTCTTTTTAAAGCCTACTGCCAAAATATGTACACAAGAAGCTTGTGCCTATCATGCCAAAAACTCGTTAGTGACCCTATGTATCCCATATAATAATATTTTTAGGATGATGTTGGGGCTGCCTCGCTTCTGTAGTGCATCAGGGATGTTTGCAGAGTATCAAACGGATGATTTCGAAGATTTTGGCAAACATATCTTTATTATGACGATCACTCTGGGAACCGGACATATAATAACTACCTAATTAAGTATTATATTTTTAGGGTTGTAGTGTACCTACTTAGTACTTACGCTTTTATGTTTTTTATATTCATTTGTACTTAATTACTAAATATGGGTAATCCGAAATAAAGATATTTTATTTTATTTGTTTATTATTACGCGCCATTTTGTAAAAGGAAAGGCATAGACTTTTGCGTTCTTAGGAGTGGGACAGAGCATACGTTTCTGGGATATACAGGGTTATTTTTAAAAGACCGGCAGGCAACCTTCGGTGACCAGCTTCCCAGCATCATCAGCAACAACTTCATCCTAAAAATATTATTATATTGGATACATAGGGTCACTTACGAGTTTTTGGCATGATAGGCACAAGCTTCTTGTGTACATATTTTGGCAGTAGGCTTTAAAAAGAGTTATTTTTACTTGCTCTGTACACCGGTAAAGCCTGCGGCATATTACCTCTAACTGCCAGCGCCCTACGTTCCCTCTTAATGTCAGCATCGTCTTTGAGGTTGTTGGGAATTATATTTTGTCCGAGATATCTAAAATGTAGGTATTTACTTTTCTTACGTTCATTCCATTCCAGTCAGGGGGAAATGCTCCCTCTGAAAAGTTTAGAAAGTAAACTTGTTTTATTTAATCTTCCCATACCCTCAAGTTCACTCTGTGGCCTATATTATTTTGCATAGATAACCTCTCTAATAAAAATCAATTATATTGTAGAAACAAAGTTTTATTTTAACGAAACGTGAAGCTCATTAATAATATCATGGATAATTTTTTTGAACCTTCATTGAACATTTATTGAACCTTCCCGAACCCTTAAATTCACTCTGTTTTCTATATTATTGTGTATAGATACCCTCTCTAATTAAAATCATTATATTTTATAAACAAAGTTTTATTTTAACGAAACGTGAAGCTCATTTATTTGGCTAATTATGGCAATTTTTTTTTGGAGTTGGTAATCTGGTGACAACTACGTCCCGGAGTGACATACCTTGTTTCATTATACCATGATTTCCACGAAATGGCGCGTTACCACACCCCCCGCGTCTCCGCCCGCCCGCTGGATTTTGAGATATAGACGAAACAAACCGGGAACACAGTTAAGGCCCACCCTGTATAAGCGAATCCTTACACACAGCGGCTTAATATCAAACCAGATGCTTTTACATACAGAGTTACAAATTGATGATTGACAGTAAACTTATCGAAGGTTTTCTCGGGTGGTGATCATCGACATCATACGACATTAAAGGTGCTCTTCAAAGAAATAAATATAATGACAGTACCAAGTCAATATATTTATGAAAACTTGTTGTACACTCATAAAAATATCAATAGTTTCCCAAAAAATAGCGATATACATAATGTAAATACTAGAAATAAACATAAACTCGCTGTAACCGTATATATGTATCTTTTAGAGGGCAATGTATACGCTTCTACAACAAAACCCCACTGAGCTGCAAAAATTATCAGTAGGTAAATAACTTCAAACAAACTGTCAAAACTTTATTATGCAAAAAGGCTTACTATAAAATATCAGATTATCTAGAGGATAAAAAAGCTTGGGTCGGATTTTGTTCTAACTCGAAAAATAACAACTAACAGGCTAAAGGTTTCTTCGTCGTTTCTTTACTTTAGTCTACATAGCGAAGCGATCGAAATAAAAAATACCACTTATTTCCGTGTCAGTGTATTTTTTATATGATTTGACCTTTCTAATTATACATTTATTGTATTTATGGAAATAAAGCATTTTTGAGTTTGAGTTTGAGTTTGCACTCACCAGCCCCGCCGCATGAGCGCCGCAGCTCGGTTGGAGTAGAGGATGGCGCAGTCCGGACAGCGCGCGAGCGCCTCGTTGTAATACTCCACAGCGCTGTTGTACTTGCCGTGGCCCACCATCTTGTTTGCCTGCAATTATAATACGTAAAGCTGCTGTCCCACCGATGCGTACGGCGTGGCTACGAACGTGTGCCTTCGCTTTGCAATAAATAACTTCCACAGATCCACTACAACTAACGAACACGGTTAAGTGTTCTGTAGCAATGCGGATAGTCAAACCACTCTGTTGTAATACAAATCATTCGGTCTGCTGAACTACACTGAGCTTCTATTGTGTTCCCGAAATTTTCCGATAATTAAAAAAAACCGTTGTGATTAATGACGTCATTGCTGCGTAGCTTGCGATTATCCTAATTCAATAACTATGTTCAATTCACTTTTAACTTAATAGGTATAGTGTAACATACATCACATCACACTAATTATTATAAATGCGAAAGTTTGTATGGATGGATGATGGATGGATGTTTGTTACCTCTTCACGCCAAAATACTGAACGGAATTGGCTGAAATTTTGCATACAGGTAATTCTAATCCTGGAATCTTATCCCATAAATCAGTTTCCGTGGGATAGAAATCACCTTTAAACGTTTTCATAGGAACAACGCGTGCGAAGCCGCGGGGCGCAGCTAGTACATAATATATTTGAGTTTGGCCAGATTCCTATAGAATTAAGTTTTTTAGACATTCCTAATTAACTTTTACATTTTCACATTAGCACACGACTTGACGAGATTAGATTCAGAATACTTATATAAAAACTATAGGTTGATACTTGAATGAATACCTTACCAGTTCCTTTATCTGCTTAACATTGTCCGGTAACACATATTGTTCCACCACTGTGCCGTTGGAGCCGTTGGGGCCGTGACTAGTGCTTGGGGCCTTTGTTTCTGTGCAGGTGCCGTTGGGGGGCTGCTTCTCGCCCTCCTTGCAGCTATGGTTAGCTTGGATGATGAAGGATTCTACTAGAACTGGTCTTCGGGCTGTGTTCAGGTCGAATAGGTAAATCTGAAAGTATTACTTACCTTAATACCTACAATCTGTATGATCAT
Organism: Eupithecia tripunctaria; assembly: GCA_955876795.1. NCBI lineage: Eukaryota > Metazoa > Arthropoda > Insecta > Lepidoptera > Geometridae > Eupithecia > Eupithecia tripunctaria. The sequence goes on along the minus strand of OY041611.1, from coordinate 15,564,411 downwards.
CAAATAATGCTGGACAATTCACACAGCATTATCTAGCCCCAAGCTAAGCAGAGCTTGTTTTATGGGTACTAGTTTACTGATATACTTAAAACAATACACTACATACTACATAGATTTCATGATTTTGACCCCTCCTTGTCACACTATTAAATACTTACAAATAACAATATATTATCAATCTACCTACGAATGGTTGGTGAGGTTGGTACATTCATAACTATCTTATCATTATCATTAGCCTATATTAGTCCACAGCTGGACATAGGCCTCCCCTAATGAGCGCCATAGCGCCCCGTCATCAGCTTGACGCATCCAGCCTCCAGTCTATCGCAGATCATCATCCCACCTGGCCGGACTGCGCCCTACACTACACTGGTCGAGTCGCGGTCTCCACTCAAAAATACTTTGACCCCAGCGGTTGACAGTTCTTCGCGAGATATGGCCGGCCACATCAGCTTGCTAATTCTTTGAGCTATGTCGATAACTTTGGTTATCTGTCGAATGTTTTCGTTATGAGCATATCTCTTTCCATAGCTCGCTGAGCTATTTTGAGCTGGTGGACCAACCCTACCGTGGGTGTCCACGTCTCAGCTCCGTAGGTCATGAATATAAGTATATATGGCTACTTGCAAGTCCGAGGCAAAACTCTATAAATATAAATAGTCTACGTGCAGAAGAGGATGTTGAGATATTTTACATCTAATGTCAATGCCCATAATCCGCACGCTGGGCATGCGGGTTGGGGATCGCAGTTCAGTGGTAGAACTGTTCTGCAGGGGGCGCTGCTGCCCGCCCCCGGTGGATATTTATATTTATTTAGTGGTAATGTAAAAATGTTAATAAATAAAAGTATAAGTTTGACCTGTTCTGATCCTAGGTTGACCAGCAGTTCGTTCCCGTCGGGGCTGAAGTTCAGGTAGGTGACAGTTTTTTTGGCGAACATGTGTTCCGAGGAATCCACCGATAGATGACCTGCAAAGTGGCATTCGTGAGACGCTGGATCCAGGATACGGACAGGGGCTAATGGGTGTGTTAAGAAATCGAATAGTATCCCAAAAATTTTCGGCTTTGACGGCACTGGAACACGCGTTCTCCCCTATAAGTATGCTCATGAATAACAAACCATACTGTAAAATTTTAATAACCAAAAATCTAATAACGTCGTTATAAATGTGTTTGGATGTTTGTTAACTCTTTACGACAAAACTGCGGAACGTATCGGGCTGAGATTGCATAGAGGTTGCAGTAGAGAAGAACTTAAACATGTTTATTATTAAGCTACTTTATATCCCATAAGTATAATAGCACCTTATGTTCTACATTTCCATAGAAATACCTACACGTGCGAAACCGCGAACAGAAGCCAGTTTTATATAAACTCTTTTACAGTTATTTACACCGTAGGTAGATGTATCGTTGATCTTCACTTATAAGTATTTAATACTCAGATAATGAGATAGTTCGCATTGACAACGCGATGTCAACAATTACGATTTCAGAACATTATGGAAACATCAATCGAGCATTACTAGAAGTGACAAATTTTGTATTGTAATTCTCAAGTATTTTATGAATTTTCAGCCTTATCTTAGAAGTTTCTTATTCTGATACAGTACAAGTTTATAGCTACCAAAACAAAGATCAGACGTAGATGCCATTCAAGAAGAAAAAGAAAGAAAGAAGATAGGTGGGTTTTAGTTAGTAGCTGTACTTTAGTCTGGTACAACAACTTGTCTTATCATTCTAAGCGGAAGCACTCACTACCAAACCAAAAGTTATTTTTAACCGATTTCAAAAAAAAGAGGAGGTTCTCAATTCGTCTGTTTTTTTTTTATGTTTGTTACCTCATAGTATTATATTATCTGTGCCTCAGAACTTTTGACTGGGTGGTTCGATTTGCATGATTTTTTTTTTATATGAAAGCTGGTGCTTCCCGTGTGGTCCCGTGTGGTCATTTTAATTTTGTTCAGTTCTAACACTGGGATCCATGAAAATTCATGAAAAAACTGTAAAAATTGAAGTCGGTTTATAGTTTTTTAAAACAAAATTAATTATTAAAATAGCTTATATTGGTAATGAGAGCCCTTTTTTTTTTTTTTTTTTATTATCCTGAGGGAAATGCGCACGCATATCGCACTGCCACGGGGAGACAGTGCGATTATGTGGGACTCCAACACCACTAAAACCCTCAGGGTGCTTCCACCTCTGCCGCTTGTGGTGGGAACATGGGAACGGTTTCTCTTCCACGAACCCACCGCGGCTGCCCGATATCAGGCCCCTCACTGGGGGGTGTGGAGCACCCCCCTTTGCGACGCGCCAGAAACACATGACGCGCCGCAACCACCTCGGAGACCTTACCTGCCAATTGGGCGCCGGACAACCCCGTGTCCGAACGCCCAAGGTCTCCCAGTGCGACGGGTCAGTCGAGTGGCCCCGTCGCCTGCCACACGGTCGCAGAGGATAGGGAGAGCGGCCTACGCCATACCGACAATCCTCTTCCCCTGCGACCCCACCGCGTCCGCCATCAAACGGTGGCGACCCCGCCAAGGCCGCGGAAGGCAGGGAGAGCGGCGTACCGCAATACCGGCACTCCTCTCCCGCCGCGGCCTCCACCTATCTGCGGCCATGTTGCCCATACAGCATGGCCGCCCGCCTCAGTTACGGTGCCTCCCATACGACACCGCAACCTACTACCGCTCCAACTGGGCTTAGAGCGCAAAACCCAGAGGAGCGGTCCGTCCCGGGGCCGGCCATGTCGCCGTCTGCGTAGGCACGGCCCCATGGGTTCCTCTTGGTAATGAGAGCCCTAAATAAGTGTCATGTACTTTTTATGCAATAAACAATTTTTTGCGTGATGGCTCAGCTACTCTCTCAGGGTACCTGGTGCGTAGTAGTGCGCAGCGGCGCGCGGGATGTTGTTGTCGGGGTCCCCGTGGCCCGCGCGGACGCAGCGCAGGTTCTGTCGCTCGCCCGGGGGCCGCTCGGAGCCCGACACTCCGGAACTCTGTGGAACCACTCCTTGCTTATCTAATGTTCATCAATAAATCATCTTGGACAATTATCTAGGCTCAAGCTAAGCAGAGCTTGTGTTATGGGTACTAGATAACTGATATACATAATACAATACAATACATAGATAGATATTTTTTTATTAATCACTAGCAGCTGTGCCCCGCGGTTTCGCACGCGTTGTTCCATATGTTATGGAAACGTTTATAGGTGTTTTCCCGGCAATTATTAGAATTTTTCTCGCAGTAAAAACCATCTTTGAACTTCAACGAACATTAAAAAAAAGAATTGGCCAAATTGGTTTGGCGTTATTGAGTTGTGAGCTTACCAACACATTTAGCGATTCATTTTTATTATTATAAGATAGAAAATATCCACAACGCCCTGAAGAAATATCTGCAGATCGTAAACACATTTGTCCCGAGGCGGGAATCGAACCCGCAACCTCCTGCGTCGCAGGCGGACCTTCGCCCACCGCGCCACAAAGGTCGTATGTACAAACAATTAGGTACACCTGTTGCGAGTACACCAAAACAAGGACCCTCCTCAACCTTAGCAGCCTATATTGGTCCACTGCTGGACGCAGCCCCTGATAAGCGCCTTTATTGGCTGTTATTTCATGGGGGCAATGCCTATAATCCCCACGCTGGGCATGCGGGTTGTTCGCAGTTTAGTGATAGAATTGTTAAGCAGGAGGCGCTGCTGTCTACCCCCGGTAAGTATCCCTTAGTCGCCTCTTACGACACCAACGGGAAGAGTAGGGCTGGTGCAAATTCTATGCCGCCGGCACCCGCCATACATTAATTCTCAGATGTAGCTGCAACGGGGGCCAAGTGCCAGCCTACCCAGCGCGTACATACTGTCGAGTCTTGGAACCGGTTACCGGTACCGCTCAGTGATCAGTGCTTCCTCAGAGTGAACTCTCTCTCTTTCTAAACTAGACTGGACATATATTTAAAGAGCATTGACAAAGACTCAGATACATATACACGCATCAGCTTAGGAGCTGCCTGTGTATCACAAATAGTAATAAAAATAGTCTTCGTTTTTAACCAACTTCAAAAAAGGGGGAGGTTCGACTGTATTTTTTACTGGGTGGTCCGATTTTCATGATTCTTTTTATTTGAAAGCTGGTGCTTCCCGTGTGGTCCCATTTTAATTTAGTCGAGTTCTGATAATGGAATCCATGAAAAAACAAAAAAAGTTCAAGTCGGTTTATAGTTTTTAAAACTAAATTAATTATTTAATATTGATCTTTCATATAAAAAAAGAACCATAAAAATCGGACCACCCAGTCAAATTCTGAGGTAACAGACATAAAAAATACAGTTGAATTGAGAACCTCCTTCTTTTTTGAAGTCGGTTAAAAACCCATGCACCTTATTGCGGTCCAACGATCGATTGTCCATAAAAAAAAGTTTCCATAGAAATAACTGAAGAACTTCTAGATTACCTAGACTACTATGTTAACTCACTAACACCACCCCTCTACTGTAACTTGCGGATAACGGGGCTGGTCATACTTTTAGTACTTAGTTACTTTACTATTAACTGTTAATATTTAAGTATGCTTGTTTGTTATCCCTAAGAGATAAAAATAAAATAAAAGAACCTACACCGTGTCCATTTTGAATGAAGCATAAACGTAAACAAACCGCCCATACTTAACCTAAAATTCACTTTGTTGGCACGTCCTTTTATACGTAATTTACATTTCTTGTCGATTTTAGATCCTCCCTCAATAAAAATAGCTTACAATTATATCTGAAACTCGACGCCAAGCAAGTGAGATTTTGTTATTTGTGTCGTATTTTGTTTACTAACATGCTTCATTCAAAATGGATAAACCATCACACTAATATTATAAATGCTAAAGTTTGTATGGATGTATGGATGTTTGTTACTTCTTCACGCCAAAACTACTGGACGGATCTGGCTGAAATTTTGCATACAGGTAATCCTAAGCCTGGAATCAAACATAGGCTACTTTTTATCCCATAAATCAGTTCCCGTGGGATAGAAATCACCTTTAAACTTTTCCATTGGATGAACGCGTGCGAAGCCTCTGGGCGCAACTAAGCAGCAACAGAGCAACGTAAATAAATAAAGTAACACTCACAATGAGTCTCGCCATCTTAATCATCCTCGTATCATAGATCCGCACGAAGAAGTCGTTGGCGCCGACGGCCAGGTCGTGCGGCCGGCGAGGGTTCACCGCCACGCACTTGGCCTCCGCGAACCGGCCCAGGTGGTTCAGCAGATTCACGGCCACGTTCGAGGTCTGGCCGGTGCACCGGTGGCCTGTCCGAAGATCGTGTTGGCTGGAAGATCAAAATGCAAGTTATTTTTTTGTCACAAGGTTACACAAGTCGCTTGCCAGAACTCAGCAGCGGGTGCGGCCTAAATGTATGTCCATGTACAGCATAGCAGCGGACTGGAGAACTGTGGCCGCCCCACGGCTTCTCCGCCGCAACGCTCGCCTCCCCTCCCGCTACCCGCAGTAGGATGAAATGCACAATGATTCTTTCAAAAAAAGAGCGCGCAAAAAATTTGAATCGACTTAGCACAAGGGTTATTATTATTAGAGAAAAATATTGGCTGTATCCGTCCAAAATAAACTTATTTCAACTTTTGAATAACTAAACTATGTCGAAGAAAGAAACGGAGAAATAAAGCTGATTAAGCTTTATTTTCGAGATTTCTTTCTCCGTACATTATTTATTTTCGCCCCTGATTTTAGCCGAACTTTGCAGCTAAAATCAGGGTCGAAATACGAAAGTTTAGAAGCTTGTAATTTTTAAATGTTTAGTTTTTTTACGGTTTGGGGTGTATACAAACAAACATAGATTATGACAAGATAAATTGATATTATCCTTAGTTTTGGATGGTCAACGTTGAACAGGGTCGTAGTTACCCTTCCACGTTTGTATGAAAAGATGAATAGCTTGTTGGACCTTAGGATACCTTAGCCCCCATACAAACGTACTTTCCTCTTCATTTGGAAACTACGTCCCCGATCGTATTGAATTTTTTCATACATAATCGGATGAAAAATAGCTATGTTTGTAGTGTTTTAGTTTTTTAAAAAACATGATGATCTTTAAAACGAAACGAATTTGCCATAAGTTTTTAATTATTAAAGTTTACACTATGGGTTATTTTAATTTGTAAGGTATCAAAAAATATCCCGAAAATTTCCGAAAACCAACGTCCTACCCTCAGTACGAGATGTGATTTCTGGTGAGGGGTTTGTGTCCCGTCAAAGTAAAAAAAAAATAGGATATTCTTTGATAACATTGTTACTGTCCACATTTCAATAGCTTACCTACTTAAGTTTTTACCAGCTCTGTGACCATGCAAATATATTTTGACCTGTGACCGAACTAACCACTTTTTGCGTCGGAAGAGGATCTCCCTCCATCAACAGCGCCAAAAGGATTGTCAACGAAATGGAATCAACATGTAGTACTACGTAGGAATGATACCAGGCTGCGGTGCTGGCTTAGAATTAGCACTAACTCTTCCAGTGGGTGTCGTAAGAGGCGAATAAGGGTTATCAACTGGGTGGTGGAAGCAACGCCCCAAACCGCATGCCCAGCGTGGGGATTATGGGCACTACCCTCCATTAGATAAACACCAGTAAGGCGCTTATCAGGAGGCCTGCGTCCAGCAGTGGACTAATACAGGCTGTTGAGGTTGAGGTTGAGTATGTAGGTAGGTAAGGTGCCAAAAGCAGCAATTGTAATATTTTTTTAAATAATGCTGGACAATTCACACAGCATTATCTAGCCCCAAGCCAAGCAGAGCTTCTGTTACGAGTGCAAGATAACTGATCGATTGCACTATTTGCACTATACCTACATAGATTTAGCAAGTTCAAGTGACAGTGGGTTGGCTATATCTCGCGACAACGACTGGGGTAAAAGGTGGAGACCGCGAATCAGCAAACGTAGTGTAGGACGCCCTCCACCCAGTCGGTATCACAACCTTATTACATATTACATAATCTACACAAATAGAGAAAAAAAAATTGTGAAGCTTACAATGGAAAACTTTAGGAATTGAAAAATAATGCGTTAAATAAAATTGGCAATGAGTATCAGCCACTCTCTCTCTCATACATTAAGTTAATGCTAAACTGGGTCAAAAACATCATGCACATTGTAAAATGTCTTGCTTATTAAAAAATTAAAAAGGTTAGCTTTAAATATTAGTGTGATAACTGTCTTAAAGAACTCACATAACAAATCCATCTTCCCCCGCAGACCACATCAGGTTGTGGTTATCGGGCGCCGTGGCCAGTCGCTTCACGCGGCCGCAGTGGCAGGAGCACTCCAGCAGCGTGGCTCCAGACTCGATGTCGCTGGCCCGCACCTTGCTGTCCGCCGCACATGTGGCCAGCACGTGTGGACTGATGAACTGGATATACATAGAACTTCATTTAACCTTTGATCTGTTCAGACATGGATCCTGTACGTACAGTATCAGCGTTTGTGTAGTCGTGGATCCTTGACAGAACATTTAGGCATGGATCCTGTACAGTACCATCGTTTAAGTAGTCATGGATCCTTGGACTCGATCGACGCAGTCAAGTCGATGTCTTTTATTTCGACTTTAAGAAGGCGTTCGATAGGGTCAACAACGACATCCTGCTGACGAAGCATAGACTTTGCCCCGGGTCTTCTCCGGTTTCTTGCGGACTATCTCCGCGATCGTCTCGACTCGTAGACACTCACCGCAATTTCCAATCAAATTAGCACAAATGAGAATCACAGATCACTAAATCACACATCAGATAAATTCACTCATTTGGAAACATTGTGTCAAAACGACCAGAACCGATGCAGTCGTGCAACTGATTCATTTTTGCTGATGAACTAACTTGCATGTTAACAATTCAAAATGCTTGCATAGCACTTTTTGCCTGCAACACGTAGGTAACCTACTTAAGAAGATATTCGTTTAGACTCACACATCTTGTAATCGTGATAAAACTTTGAAAACTATCAACGGAATAACTGAAGTCACTGCGAGAGAGTTTTTACTGGCAGAAATACTAATCTACCCTATTTTTTTGTCTTTTGCTACGAATGTTACCACTACCACGCGGTTTTGATGCAGGTGGTTTCTCAAATTAGCAGCATTGATTAATTAAATACGGAAGATAGGTTACGTTCTCCCAATGCTTATTCAAAAATTGGCATGTGTTACAACACATGCCAATTTTTCTACACGCAAACATATACGCTCAGTTATATGAGTACTCGAGGCTTGTATGAGTGACGGCCCCATCACATGCGCTCAGGAGTCAGTCAGGGATCAATACTTGGGCCCTTATTGTTTTTGTTGATGATAAATGACCTCCCCTCATGTGTATCCTACAGCCTACTATATGCAGATGATTTTAAGCTACACCGAGATTAGGTCAGATGTATGTAGATTGCTGGCCTCTGCAGCGCAATGTTAATGCGATCCATGATTGGGGTATTATCAACAAAATGGAGTTCAATGTGAGTAAATGCTATGTGATGACTTTGGGCCGAATGCAGCAACCAATCCTTTTTAATTATAACATCAACGGTGCGGCGATTATGAGGTCAAATGCCATGAAGGACCTGGGGAGTGTTTGAGTTTGAGTGTTTCAATGTTTATCTTTACTTAGTTATACCTAGTTTAACTTTACTTACCTTGATAATGGTTTTTTCACATATAATTACTACAATCTAACAACAAACAACATTAACTAAAGTCTCTAATACTGGTGTTAAAAAGAGTCGAAAATTTGAATGAGCAGGAGTATTTTATTTCACTTTAGGGTCAATTGACTGAGTCCTGTTTATAATGATAAACAGGACTAAATTGAAATACTCAAATGTTTATCTTTACATAATAGTTTATAATTTTGGGTTCGTTTTTTTATTTAGGTATGGTGAAATATCAAGTCACTGCTTTATTAGATTAGATTGTACTTGTAGGTATTTCATGATTATATCACTAAAATAATGTTTTGATCAAAGCAGTATTAAATGTGGGTTGCATTTAATACTGCTTTGATCAAAACATGATCCAACCCATTCAATTTAATAATTGAATATATTGTACAGTACCCGGCAATAAATAATGCACATCGACCTTTGTAATTAAAATACCTACAGATTGTTTCACAGAATTTTGTTGTAACGTAACATGTGACTGATCAATATACCTAAAGGAGAATTCACCTAAATAATGCACTTACAAAATCTATTTTGGATATATATCAAATCTCAATTCAGATCGATGTGCATTATTTATCGCCGGGTACTGTAATTATGTGTCCAGTCATTTTCCCTTTGTTTCTTAAAATAAACTTACACAACCGTAACAACTAGGGTACTAGAACTGCTACATAAATATTTTGTTGTTTTGTAGTTGCTGCACAATACAAAAACCAATACACATTCATATAGAAAGTGTGATTTGCATGATGCAAAACTGTGATACATGTCTTCAGTGCTGTATGAGTGTTATGTTTATGTTGATCTTAAGGTCAATTTTGTATGGGCATCTTGAAAGAGGCCTTCTTATCATTTATTTATTGCTGATAAAGTAGGTACTTATGTATGGCTGATTGTATTTAAATAATCTAGGACACTGGCAAATACACTCCAGTAAAAGTAAGTCCTCTGAAACTAATCTATCATGCAAGAATGTGTTGCACAAATCTTTGTATGAATTGAACACAGCAAGGTCATGCAGCTATTCTTTGCACTTATGCTAGTCTGAATTATTTAAAAAATTGCGTCTTGTGTTGCAGGTTCAGTCTTTCTCGCAAACATAATGGGTAATGTCTTGATTGTCATCTCTTACATCTGATACTTACAGACAGCTGGACCGTACAACTTACTTTTACAGAGAATATGTTGCCAGTGTGTCCAGTGGCGTAGTTGGTGAGCTGTTTGTAGCGGTACGGGTCCCACAATATGACGTGAAGATCGTCAGAAGCCGACGCAAGCATTCTACGACACAGGAAAGGTCTTATGATTAATATCATTGTTCAAGGCTTATGTAGACTTAATATAATACTCAAGAGTAGGAGTATGATACTTACGAGCCATCTTTATTCCACTCCAAGCAGTTCACGCAGCCTGCATGCCCTCGGAGCTCCTTTTCAAGACCTAATCTGTCGATCGTACTTCGGGTGACCCTAAGCCGACTTTCAAACTCTCTACCGGTATCGCCACGCTCCCGGGCTGAAGTCAGGCCTACAGTGCCTTTATACCAAGCAGGATCCATTCTTCTGTCCATTCCTACTGTATAATTACTCAAAATATTCCTAGCATATCAAATAGGGATGACCTATCTACGGCATATGTTATAAATAGAGTTCAACATTCTATAATACATTACCAGACGCACTAAGTTACCACTTAACAGTCTAAATCACAGAACAATACTACTCTACGTCTAAATATTACAAAATAAACCAAATTCGCGAAGAAATACAAGAAAATATGCTTTTTACGTCCACGAAGAGACAATATTTTTTTTGGAAAATAAAGCTCAACTGTCAATTTCACTTTTCATTTTCAATAGGTAATGTCAAACAGCTCAGCTGTCTGATTTGTGCTGCCATTCACAAAATTCGTCAGGCAGAGCCAAAAATAAAAAGAAGAAGAAGAAAATTCCTCGAAAGCAAAATAAAGCCCTACTCACACAGGCGCACATTTTTAAGCTACGTCTTGCAGGCGGCGGGGCGGCGCTGGCGGTGGCGGTGGCGACGACCGACGCGGGGAGGCAGACTGCACACACTGAGAGAATGGAATGCACTTTTTCTTGCAATCTCACTCACTCACTTTTGTCGATGTTGACGTCTAGCAACTTGCGTTTGTACCATGAAGATTTTAATTGTGTGTGAGTTACTACATAATGAAGATGACAAAAGGGTCAAAATAATACTATCAAATACACCTACGCTCTACGGAGCGTAGATCATACATTACATTTGTTTTTATTTCACTTCGATACATGTAGTATTTCCGAAGTTACAACGACGAGAAGTTAAAGCCCTTTTTTAAATTTCAGAGATTGTGACGCGCGCTCAATCTATGACGTCACAGCCCGAGAGCGTGGCTCGCGGCACTGCTCGGTCAGGTCAGGTGACTAAGTGCGTGTCTTTTCATTTTGTTTCAGTCGTCTTCGTTTCCAGAGTGTGCTTGCATTTAAAACAAATTATATAAATGATCACTCATTTTTTTAATATATGGAAACTGTAGTGTGTAGAATGGAATAAGGTTTTCTCAAAAATTAGAAGAAGAAGTTTGTAGAATGGAATAGTTTGATGGTGGCAAAATATTTCATTGGGAATCAGGATTATTTGCCCAGAGTAGGCTGCCGAAATTCGTAGAATAAAAATAAAAAGGTATGTATATTCGACTTAACCTACCGGTAATGGTCCTAAGTAGGTATTTATTCAAACCTTAACTGAAAATGTGTGTGTGTTTCCTTTATTATGTAGGTAGGGTACCTATTATGGGCGGCGATAAAATCATACTAGATAGGTACTCGCAACCAACATCGCGAGGTTTTCGAATGATTATTTTATGTGTCTTATTAGTATAAACTCATAGAAAACTACCGCTAAGAAAAGAGCCGCTAGTTTTCTATGATGAACATAGGTTCATCAGGGATAATGTAGCTTCCTAATGGTGAAATAATTTTTCAAATCAATCCATAAGTTTTGGAGCTTATTCAATACAAACAAACAAATCTTTCCAATTTATTATTAGTATAGATGTCACTATTAATCCATAATATTATACAGATGTAGGTAAGTCCTAGTAGGTATTTACGTAGTTATAAATTTTCTAAGTAGGCAAATACCTACCTAATATTATAATATTTTTATACTAAACCAGATACTATTTATTCATTTTGTACTACCTATGTCCTCTTTAGTTTGCTCATTAACAGTTTTTGGGTCTACAGGCACATAAAAAAAGAGTGTATCGGGCGCTTTAACTGTTGAATTGAAGCATTGAGGCACAATACAGTATTTATTTTTCATTTCTACTACAGAGAACCTTATAATTTACTGCGCAGCGGCGGCGTGCGTACGAGAGCGCGACTGCCAATTGCAAGGAACATAAATACTCCAAGGAGAATGAGCGGCGGGTTGTGACGTCATCGGCTAGTGAGCGCCTGCCCGCCTTCAGCCGGAAATACGCACTTCGATCGTAAATATCTCAGTAATTTTTTAAGATATGAAAAAAGTAAATACACCCTTTTTATCATAATTTTTTGTAGATTTATTTGGCATGTAAAGTAAAAAATGTCAGACCCATTGGTTTAGTGTGGGTTTGTTATTTTTACGAATGTGAGCGTAATACCGCCTCTCCTCTGAGGTGTACTTGCTTACTCTTACATCCCTCCCCGCAACAAATTCGGAGAGGGGTGCCAATGTTCTTTTCTGAGAGTAAAAGCTCGATTACACTACACGGCACACCGGGCACGGTGTGAGTCAAGAACCTTAAAACGGGAGGTGTAATCGCTGTTAGGGAGTAAGGGTGCGGCCACCGGGACACGGTGAGAGCCCGGCCGTCCGTGCTGGTGTACCGGCTAATGTAATCGCTGTCAGGGTGACCGGGCGCGGCGGGCGCTCAGTCGCGCGAGGCGTTCGTTGTGAGCGGACGTGCGTCAACGAGCCTTGCGTGCGAAAAATGACATAAGAAAAATGATGTATTGGCCAATGTTTTAGAATTATATAAAGACATGCCTAGCTTGTGTTATGGGTACTAGATAACTGATATACTTAATACAATCAATACACTACATAGATTGATATTTTTTATTATACATAGAAAACATTCAGAGCGCCCTGAACAAATGTCTGCAGATCGTCCACCAGGCTCTCACAGTTAACACCTACCCTAGCTAAAGGTTACAGAGTATATTAAAGTCACTTCGTAGAGCCCCCTTTGAGTAGTCATATCCTAATTAAGGATTAAAGATAAGCATTCTATAGTAATTTCATGTACGAGTGTTGTGTGTTATCAGTAGACTCAGTTAAAATTAATAACTATTTTATTACAAACAACCCACAGTAGCTACAGTAAAGACTAAAGTAAATATAATACAAAAATTGTTTGTTTGTTTGTACCTATTGAATAGGCTCCGAAAGTAGGTACTGGACCGATTTGAAACATTCTATCCCCGTTAGGAAGCTAGGTAGGTACTACATTATCCCTGATGAACATAGGCCATAATAGGAAATACCTACCTACCTACACCCGTGCGAAGCAGGGACGGACCGCTAGTTTTCTATGAGTGTATACTAATAAAACATTGTAAAATAATCATTCGACAACCTCGAGATGTTGATTGCGAGTAGGTACCCAGTAGGTATTTGTTTATCGCCGCCTATAATAGGTACCTACCTACCTATTAAATGAAACACACACTTACTTTCAGTTAGGTTTGAACAATAAAGTTTTTTAAACTTACGCGAACAGAACACATTATTATAAATATTTTGTCATCCCGTGACCACGACAGTGTGTAAACTGTCGAAACGTCGGGAAGAATAGGTTTGAACAAATAGGTAAGTACTTATGTACCTACCTACCCGAGAGTAGGTAATGCTTACATTGAACATACGTACATACATACCTTTTCATCTTTATTCCACGAATTTCGGCTGCCGTGAAATGCTGATTTCCAACGAAATATTGTGCCACCATCAAACTAACCACTCTTGGCAGATTGTCTGACTGGCCTTTGAGGAAACCTTGTTCCATTCTACACACTACACACTTCTTCTACACACTATTGTTTCTATATGAATAAAATTATAATTATCATGAACTCAAGCACACTCTGAAAACGAAGACGATTGAAAAGAGACGCACCGCACGTAATCACCTGACCGAATAGTGCCGCGAGCCGCGCTGTGTCTGGTTGTGACGTCACATCATAAGCCCGCGTAATTTCAGAAATTTAAAAAAGGGCTTAAACTTCTCGTCGTTATAACTTCGGAAATACTGCATGTATTGAAGTGAAATAAAAACTAATCTAATGTACATGATCTACGCTCCGATATTAGGATTGATAGTAATATTTTGACCCTTTTGTCATCTCCATTATGTCAAACCATGACGCAGCAGCAGCAGAGCCAAAATAAAAAGAAGAAGAAAAAGACAATGTAGTATGTTCATAAAAATCAAAATAGTCTGAAGTCGGATTATTATTTTCTTTACGGTAAACAAAGTCATTTTGATTCGAGACCAGCCAGTGGAAATATTAAATACTTTAATTCCTAGTAAGGTGAGTAGTAGGCACCTAAATTTATTTTACATAAGTCAAACTCGCATGAATTCAGGAGTGTGTACGAAGTATTGGTTTCTCTCAACCTTCTCTTGGCCAATTTTCGCTTATAACTTTTTCCAGGCTCTTCAAAATGGGTGAACGGAAGGGTCAAAATCATTACTACCCCCCTGACTATGATCCTAAAGTCGGGGGGCTCAACAAGTTCCTGGGAACCCATGCCTTACGGGAGCGAGCTCGCAAGCTCCACATGGGCATTCTCATCATTCGATTCGAGATGCCCTACAACATCTGGTGTGATGGCTGCAAGAACCACATCGGCATGGGAGTCCGCTACAACGCTGAGAAGACTAAGATTGGCATGTACTACACCACTCCGGTCTACCAGTTCAGAATGAAGTGTCATCTGTGTGATAATCATTTTGAAATCAAAACTGACCCCGGTGTAAGTATCAAGTCAATTTACCTAAACATGGTATGAAAGTGAATTAAAAACAATTACTTAAATCACATTTTCTTGCAGAATTTAGACTATGTAATAGTCTCAGGTGCAAGGCGGCAAGAAAACCGCTGGGACCCGACAGAGAATGGCCAAATAGTCCCTGAGACCAAAGAAACGCAGAAGCGCTTGTTTGATGATGCTATGTTCAAGCTGGAACACAAGACTGGAGATGTGGACACAGCTAAGCTGGAGAAGCCAAGGCTTGGGAAGCTAGTGGGCAGGAACGAGTCTGTATGGAAGGATGATTATGAGGCCAACTGTTCCTTGAGAAGAAACTTTAGAGTATGTGTAATATCTAATTTACTTCTTAATAGCTAATTTAGTTTAATATTTGTAATTGTACATACAAAATTAGTATTTACAATTGAAACATTTGAGGTAACTGCAGACTGTTGCAATCAATAGGGGAACAATAGGAACTTGACAATTGACCCTTCTAGTATCATCACACCTTATTCATTCAAAAATGTAAAAAAAATGATATCTTGTTGCAGAAAAGAAGAAAGGAACTAGAAGAAGCATCTGTGAATGACAGTTTCCTTTTAGCAAAGTCATCATTGAACCTCAAGCTGCTCCCTGAAACAGAAGAGGACAGAAACTTGGCTTCTCTTCTCTCTCTCAGACCTGCCAAGAGCTTCGAAGAACAGAAAGAACAAACTAGAAGTAAAATCCTCAACAGTCCAGCTTTGCCTAGTTCAAGTGGATTGTTAACGAGTTTTGGAGGATTAAAAAAAGAAGAATCTCTGAGTAAAAATGTTCAGCTGACCAGGAATTCATTGGGTATTGCAATCAAGGCTAAAGAAGAGAAGAATTCTGTTTCTAATGACAATTCAATTGACCAAGAGAAGTTGCAGGACAAAAGCACCAACAAATCACCAATAAAATCTATTGAAAATGAAGAAAAAAATAAAATATTAAATGGTGAAGATACTAATGAAAAGGTAAGTGATACTACTAAAGTAGCAAAAGTAAATGGAAGCCAGAGTAATGCCATGTCACTGTTAGGAAACTATAGTTCTAGCGGAGAGAGCTCAGATTGAACTGAATATTGCAATGAAGACATACGAAAAATATACTTAATAGCTTTTGATAATTAACTTGATATGGAAATACTCTTACTACCTATGGTTTATCCATCCAGCATGGAGCATGTTAGTAAATAAACCACGATACAAAAAACAAAAAATAAACCACGATACAAATAACAAAAACTCACTTGCTTGGCGTCGAGTTTCAGATATAATTGTAAGCAATTTTTATTGAAGGGAGGATCTAAAATCGACATGTAATGTAAATCACGTATAAAAGGACGCGCCAACAAAGTGAATTTTAGGTTAAGTATGGGCGGTTTGTTTACGTTTGTGCTCAATTCAAAATGGATACGATATAGTAAAAGGTACTTAGTTGATTAATCTGTAAGTATTGTGCAATAAATACATAAATTACTTAAAAAATTGTGTAAACTTGTAAGGTATATAAATAAAAGACAAATTTTGTATTACATTTTTTATTTAATCATTTAGAAAACATTTATTTTTATTTGATTGAATAACATTTCGATGTAAGTATACATTAGTAAATGTTCGTAAAAGTCGTCAGATTAAGTAAAATATTGTTTGAGTTAAATAGCATAAGTAACATTTTTTGCAGCTATCACAAGCTGCAGAAAACTTTCAAGTACTGTAAAAAATTCCAGGCAAAAAATAATGTGTGAAGCATTTGTATAAATAGGAACTCGGTATTGGCTCTAAGCAAAGGCGCCATCTTTAGCAGTGGATTTTAAATTCTACAGAACATTAGGCCTTTCCTCTAACAATACATAGGTATATCAAGAGTACCAACTATGAAACAAACTTTCTATCTAACAACAATTAAGTTACAGTGCACACAATTTTGAACAAATACATCGACTTTTATTTAACAGCATAAATACTTTAAACTAATATACAGACAGTATAGACACCAATTATATGTAAATACCTAACTACTTTTACATACATAAATATTATATGAAAATATTTATCAACATTTAATAAACAATTCTTATAATAAAACAAAACATAAATGTTTATCCATACTAAGCATATCCAAGTAAGTACATTTTGTATGCTTTGTTTTAATCCAAGTAAGCAAAATATTTATATAAATATGACTAGAAGAGACGATACAATTGCACAAAATTCATATCCATAAATTCAGAGGTTCTAGTTTGGGTTAACTTAAAAGTAAATTTGATAAAAGTAAACAAATAAAAATCATTTTTAAACCTAGACAAGATGAGATCTTTAATTATATCGTTCGTTGTACCTACAGGGAAACTATACATTGCGGAATGCTTGAGTTTAAGTTATATGAATGCTGCTTTATTTTGCCGTGCCTAGCAAACAAGCCGGATGCGGGATACGTTCGCATCAATGGAAACGCACCCAAGTCTATTTATTGATGCTGAGCGGAGATTTATGGAATATTAACTAAAATAATAGGGTATATGTATGCATGTGACTTCAAAAAAGCTATTTTTTTACGTATTCTCTATTGATATAGAAATCCACCTGTGATTTAACTGAATATTTATTTTTGTATTTAATGATGTTTTTTTTATTGTGAAATTTAATCATTGAAAAGTAGATATTTTGAGTCTCAATAGCAAAATGTCTAAACGCAACGCTATTGGCACGTGAAGCGTGACGTCATACTTGAACATTTTTGTATGGGCATGAAGTTTTGACTTTGAGTTTACATTATGGAACTCGATGATCCGTGACGTCATAAAATGCAATGGCTAACATATCAGCTTTTTTATCACCCGAAACTGAGTGTAGTTTTACTTTTAGTTTTTTACCTCAATAATTTAATTTTTTTTTGGGTGTCTTATTTTTTTTTGTTTATGTATTAACCTAAATAATCGATTAAAAAAATAAAAAAAATCCATGCATATACCCTATTGCATAATATTTTTAGTGGCCCAATGGAATTGCATCAGTTTCCCGTGGACCAATGGAATGTTTGAAATCTTCGCTCCGCTGCGCTGTCTCGCTCCGCATCAATGGACAGGCAGCCTCAAAAAGCTATTTATAAAATTAACGACCACTTAAAAACTATGATAATATTTTCGTCTTCAGTTTTAACATGGTTATTTGTGCTAAGACTTTTACAATGTCGCGTCGATGGTTTCATCGATTCTTATTATCGGCCAAGTACTTGCTACCTTTTGAAAATTGTTCAATCCCGAACACCTTTTGTAGAATTTGGCACACTTTAATGCTATGTTAGCACATGACTGTAGGTAGGTATACTTATGTGTGGAATATTACGAAGCTACACGAAAAGGTGAGGATAATCATGCGATCAGAATGGTGTTAGGTATTGGAAGTTTTAGATGAAGAGGGCCAAAGGGGTGTGAAGATTTTTGTTTGAGATTTTTGTTTGAGAGGGTTTGTTAGGCCTACCCCAGGGAGGAAACTTTTAGAGTGCGATAGCGTAGCTTCTCAACGACTACACTACCTCGGACACCAAGGACACCTAGGGAGGCATGCACCGGCGTCCGGCGTCACCGAGCTGCTGGCTTTCCTGGAGGACATCAGGTGGTTAGACCAGCAGTCACGCAAAAAGGGCCCACCTGTGGCCTAGTTGCGAAAACCAGCCCAGAAACAAGTACCTAAGTAGTGCTACCCCGGCGTCAGGTTTCAGAGGTATTTACAGAAGAAAAATTATTTATTTTTTCATTAAAAAAGAAAATTACATTCAAATGATATAAATAAGTTAAAACTAGTAGTAAGTATTTAGGATTGAAACAATTGAGCTAAAACTGCAGGCTGTTACAAACCATCTATAGGTAGCTGAACTGACCCATATCAGTACCAGTCGCGTCGGAATCGTAGGTCCAAGACGCTGACTGCGTTGTCCCGCTGTATGGCAATGCTGATGCGCTGCGCCAGATACTCATTTTTTTTTTCATGAATATCTCAGAAACCTGACGCTTTAGGATATTATGATATTGAACATGTTTTATTGTTTTTCTTAAGACCTACAACTAACTTGTATTGTGTTGTGCGCAACAATTTTGAAAATAGAAACATTATAGTGACCGATGTTAGGACCAAAATCTTTTACCCTCTTTTGCCTTAAACAGTGGTCGAGATTGAACTCTTTGCAAGAGTAGATATAAGCAGCAAGATGCGTTTAGGTACTCCCTCTTAAGGCTCGTTTACAATGACTGCACGTCTCGGACTGCACGTCACGGACCGAGTCAGTGTAAACGAGCTCTTAAAGGTACTTACAGGCTTTGGGTTTGTAAGCAGCCAGCTGTGTCGTTTACTCCTGAGCACACCGCTTGTCCTCCAGTGCGAGGATGAGCGCGCATTGCACGCGGTCGCGCAGCCAGTGCAGCAGCTCTGGGTCTGCAACCTCCACGAACTTCTCGTCCGTTGAGAAGTAGCTTACTTTTTCATCCTGCCAAGGAAACTGATGGTTACAACCTACGTTACGTTAGATAATGTGAATTGTCGAACATTATTTATTTTTTGCCACTTTGGTCCGCTTTGATCCTCATGTTTTTTTATGGACAATAGACTTTCGTTTGACCGCAATCTCACAGAATGGAAAGCGAAGATCTAGAAGACAACCATTCACCCGTGTCTTGAAGAGATCCAGGGTGTACCTAATTGGCCGGGAAAAAAAGCAGGATGCGAGTTCCATTCCTGAGCGGTGCGAATAAGGAAGGTAGTATGGATGGTATTGTGCTGGGCGTCTGCTTGTCCTGGAGTGGAAGGGGGATGGTGGGATCAGGTCATGGAATCAGATTCCTGTAAGCATTCTCCGAAATGGTATCTTATAAAAGATCGAGAAAGAAGCTTTACCGTAGGTATGTCGCTCTATGGTTAGTATCAATTCTTACGAAATTATCGATAGACCAATCTGATTGTCAAGGTCAACTATCGATAGGCAATCAATCTATATTCCGGCAACACAAAGTGCTCTTATACATGCACTGCACGTCTTAAATACACGCAAGTGGCCGACTGCAAGGCTAGACTGTACGCGATTGCAACCGACTGGCAACGGACAAATTGCGGTCCGTGTAAAAGAGATAATAAGAGATTGTTTCAGTCACCTGTTTGATGTTGAGTACGAGCTTGTCTCCCTGTACGGCGGGCGCGTCGATGAGGTCGTTCAGCTTCACGGCCCACTCCACGTGCCACGCGCCGCCGTCCGCGCGGACCAGGTACATGTGTCTGCAACACAACAAATCATTATAAAACTGGCCAAGTGAGATTCGGACTTGCGCACGAACGGTCCGTACCCGTAGCTGTGGTCCGTACCATTACATATGCGCCCCCTTAAATATTTATTTTCTTCTGATTTTTAGTATCTGATGTTATAGCGGCAACTTAAATACACCTGAGTAAATTCTAACTTAAATTGTCTAACTGCAGCCTAGTGACAAAGAACACGGACGACATCGGAGTTTATACTAATAGGTTCCTTTTACCCTTTTGGGTACGGAACGCAAAAATGCTGGACGGCTAGTCCTAAAAAAAAGGTCTAGATTTTATTGCTCACAGAGGGCTGAAAACAAAGCTTTCTTATACTTAAGCTTTTGGTAATACTGACTCGGTAGAGAGCAGCAGTGCGGCGTTATAGTGCGGCGGCAGCAGCGCGTGCGCGAGGTAGTGCCGCGGGGCGAGGCGCCACGCCATGGCGCCCATGGCCGCGCCCAGCGCTGCGTGCAAGGAGTATGGACGAACCTCCTGGGAATAACACAGAGAAGCTTGTTATGTTAACACTTATAATCAGCTTAGTCTAATATTGTTTATCGTGGCTCGTATAGGTACTCAGGCTGCAGGTCTCAAATACACGGACGGCAATTTGCCCGTCGACTGCCGTCGCCTGCAGTGGACTGCAAGTCGGTTGCAGGCAACGGCAGTCGCCGCCTGCAGTCAACGAAAAAGGAAAACACGTTTACTGTGGGTTCAAGAAATATTAGTAATTAGAGTACAATATAAACACTTTTTACACTTTTACGAAGAAATGAGAAAATCTTAGTCAACTGCGGTCGGCGAATACCATCGCCTGCAGTCGACTGCACTCATCTGCCGTCGCCGACGTCCGTCTATATGAAACGTGCAGTCTGTGTATAGGTGCCCTAAGATGTCATAGTGGTGGGGATAGGGCTATAAAATGGTGTTTCACCTCAGCTATAGGACAGTGTCGCGGCACTCTCCGGCGCGCCAGCAGGCGAGCCGAGCGCAGCGCTCGCTCCGCGCCCGCCAGACCGGCGCCGCCCGCCGCGCGGCACATATCTGCAAAAACGAAAAATAAATAATGCTGGACAATCACACAATAACAAGACATAACCCAATTTTGTTTCCGATATGTTTGGCTTTTTTTGGAACAGGGAACATATCCCGGGAAATTTAGGGAATAATATTTTAACTTTTATAGGTAGGTACCACTACCGAAATATAACTTACAATCTCAACTTCTTCATAAAGCATTTCTAACATACTCGTATCAGGTAGGTACGCTGTCTTAACTGTAAGATCTGAGTATAATTGTTTGTACCTATTCAGTATTCAGTATCTTTATTGCAAACAAGAACATTACAAAAAATATTACAGTTTTGTCGTGAATAAATAAAGAAAAAAAGTATGCAGCATTTGGCAGGGTTGACATGGTTTATATCACTTGATTTTAATCAATTATTATATACCCTGAAAAAAAAACAGTAAAAAATGAAAAAGAGTCCAATTAGGCTTCAGTAGTAGGTAAGTTTTGGCGTGAAGAGTTAACAAACAGATATCCATGGTTCATCCATACGACTTACCGTACTTTCGCTTTTATAATTATTATAGTGTGATGAACTATGATATTATCGCAGATAGTTCTTTACTTAGATTTAAAAATATTGAAAATATAATTCAAACACTACATGCTTAAACTAATAACATGCATGATCTATAATACTTACTGCGAACAGTCAAATGGTCGCTGGCTATCCAGGCACGCACAGACAGACAAACAAACACGAATATGTTATACTTAGATGTCAACGATCTACGACGTGACATGCAGAGAGAATTCTATTCCTGTTACATGCATAGTTTGTTGAAATGGAATGGGAGTTGATCTTTAGAAGGCATTTACGAGAGACTGATTAGGTGATTAGGTAGATACAAACAGGACCGATTGCAGACTAAAAGATTAAGAACGGCCATGGTTAGCATAAAATTGTTTTTTTGCGTCGAAAACTTGTTTTAAAATCACACAAATCAACAAGTCTGGAATTTTCGATACTGAGACAAGAACGTCCGTTGAAAGTTTCACTAAAGAACTTTAAAAGGCTTGTTTGAGTCAGATTCATTTCAAAATTTATGAAGGTAATCTAACAATAATAAAATCGGCTCAAACTAATAGGAATCTAAACCGAAAAGCATCACAGAAAATAACTGTGGACACGAATTTTGATTTAATTCCGATAGGAAGATTAAACTGCCTTTTTTCTATTTCCAAGATGGGTTTAGCAAAACAAAAGGGATTTATTTGTAAGTTGTTACCTCTAGTTTAGAGTAAATTTTCCAGCATTATTATTATTTTAGTCTGCAGGGGCTTATGGAAATGTTGAAAAGAACTTTACTTGACTGAAAATTCAACTAAATACACATTAAGAAATCATCAAAGAAACAAAACGTTTCTAGAAACGAAACGCTTCTTACCGAAGGTTGGTCTCGCGACGAGCGCAGTGAGAGCTAGCGCGAGACTCGCTGCGCTGTTGGCATCGGCGGTAACCACACATTCGGGGAGGTCGTTGCCGATCACTTCCATACCTGTTACATTAATGTGGAGAAAATACAACATTTTTTTATTAGGTACACAAAACACATCTCAATTAATAATAGAAGTACCTATTGTACCGGGATGACCGAGCTTCACTTGTTTTTTTTGGTAAATTGGCCTTATTAGAAATTATAGTAGTACCTACTATTCGCCAATAGATGTCAGGAAGAGTCATATTTTTCAGTTTAGTGTTTAAGTTGATTAATGAAAACACTAATCTAGGTAATACAGTAATACCCCGCTTTACGCGAGGGATACGTTCTGGAAAAAATCGCGCGTATATCGAGGTTTATGATTATAGGTACATAGTCAAAATTTAATACAAAAAATACGAATCATTTTAATCGATCACTTTAATTATAAGAACACTGTATGCAATAGGTACATAATAATTATTTTTTTACAGAAAAATAAATCTATTGTTTTTTGGGTAGGTAGGTAGCGTTTTTTTACGTTTTTGTAAAATCCGTTCATAACACCCAACACTACACACACACATTAATTGATTGACACACGGTCATCATTATTGTCTATATTCTGCAATATGTCCAAGCCTGAATAAATTTTTGGCATTTGAGGGCGAAATTTGAAATACGCGTTATAGTGAAACGGGGTCGCATAAAGCTAATTACTGTAGTATTATTATTTGCCTATACCTAGATGGCAAGAAGAGTCATATTTTTCAGTTCAATGTTTAAGTTGATAAGGATAAAGTTGATTATTAAAAGCACGAATAAAATAGTATTACTATTTGCCAACAGATGCCAGAAAGGGTCAATTTATTTAAAGTTAATTATTGAAAACATAATTAAAAGATAAAATGACATTTACTGAAAATGAATCCTAGCTAGATCGATTTATCGTCCTCGAAACCCCCTGTATACTAAATTTCATGAAAATCGTTGGAGACGTTCGAGATCCGGAATAATAACATATATAATATATACTAACAAGAATTGCTCGTTTAAGGGTAAAATACCAAAAAAGGAAAGCCGATAAAATACCACGTAGATCTATCTGAATTATGACATAAGTTGGGCTAGGGCTGACTTGGTTTGCTGGAAGAGAAGACTTTTTGGGGTTAAGCTCGCCTTTGCCATTATTTCTCTACTATATGTTTTTAGAGCAATAAAGAATAATTATTTCTTAGATTCTTAATTATTAAGAATCTATTTTATCTGTTACATGGATGGTTACATGGTTACAAATTTTCCGGTTGTATTGGCAACGTTAGGTGTTTTTTATCTGTTAAGATTATTTTAGATAGAGACCAAGACAACGTGTTATGCAGCAAATTCTAAGTCTCAAGTGGAAATGGGCGGGCCACATACAGAGAGCTCAGGACAACAGGGATGAAGACCTCAGAAGTGTGGCGGGAATCCTTTGGCAAAGAACTGCGAGAGATAGAACTAAATGAAAAGACCTGGAGGAGGCTTTCATCGCCCTAGGCGGTCCATACACAGGATGTAGATACTTAGTAGAGACTAATACCTACAGTTAAACGAATTAAATTTTAATTTCGTTTAGTCCCAATAAGTTTCATTAAAAATATTTATTTTTTCATTGTATTGTGAATTATCAGGATAATAAAGTTTTTTTAGCGATTTTTAAAGCTACGCGAGTCGTCCTTGACTGATCAAGTTCGTAACAAATTCTGTCTGCAGTTTCTTGACGAGGGCTTATAATATATGGCACAATGTCCTGGTATTTATTTACCTGGCCGTCTCCGTGGCGTCCTGGGCGGCGGTGGAGCCTCGAAGACAGCTGCGTCTTGTGATGAGAGTCCGAGTAGAGCGCCCGCCGCGCGCATCAGTCGAGCTGATACTTCCAGCGCTTTGCGACCGAGGCATGTGCCCTGGACAAAGACAAGTCAGAGTCAAATCGTTTATTTCTTTAGACGTACAAAATAAGCATTTAGACAAGTAATTGCTAGCTTGATAAATAGTAATTAGTATCAAATAAAATTCACTTAAATTTTTTGTCCACTAGCGGAAGAATTGAAAGAGTTAAAGTTACGATGTTTAGATACCAGTATGCTTATTATTTATTATTATTATATTATTATTCCCGCTTACAGCGTTGTCACTTTTCCATAGAAAATAGAGTAACGTAAACTTTGCAGTAAACAGTAGGTAGGTATGGCAGAGGCGCCGCGAGCAGCTCTGAAATCTGTGGGCAGTTCACCCTCAGCGTACTGGTGAATCAAGTGGGATCGAACAGTACAGTGATGTCAGATGTACAGTATTGCTCTGACTCTCTACGTCTGACAGAATAGACGCTTTTATTGGTAACAAAGAATCTTTGGATAGAAACAAGAAAGCGAGGTCAAGCGCGTGATAAACAATAACTAGCAATATTTTCTGGCAATTACGTAGGTACCTAAGGACGCATAAAGCACCGTAAGTCATGATGTTGACTTACGGTGCTTTATATTATACCTACTGTTTACTAAAAAGTTTGCGTTACTCTATTTTCTATAGAAATGTAATTATGTGGTCTTATTTTCGTAAATGCATTTGGTTTGTTTGGTAGGTACATTCGTTTCTTAAAATACTTTTATAGTGTAGGTAATGGAGTAGTATCACCTGGCTCAACCTCAAGCTTAACAGCCTATATTGGTCCACTGCTGCACGCAGGCCTCCCCTCTGATAAACGCTTATTGCCTTTTAATATGCCTGCCTATAAACCCCACGCTGGGCATGCGGGTTGGGGATCGCAGTTCGGTGGTAGTAGAATTGTTCTGCCGGGGGTGCGCTGCTGCCCGCCCCGAAGGAAAACCCCAAGTTGCCTCTTACGACCGATGTGGGAAGAGTTGGGGTGGTGCAAATTCTAAACCGGCAGCACACAACTCACCTGGCTAGGGTCGTAGTAATGCTTGAGACCACGGGCGAAGTCCCCGATCTGGCTGTAGGGGTTCCCGAGGATATGGAGACCGAGGACCAGCACGTGGAACTGCTGCACCAGCTGCGGCCAGTAGTGGCGGGAGGCTGCCTCCAGGAGCGAGGTGGGCGTGTGCGCGGAGTCGCGGATCTCGAGGTACGACATCCTGGACGAATGGAGACACAAATGAAGACAAGTTTTACTTGTTTACGGCTTTATTGTTGTGTCAGCGATACGGAAGTTTCCGATAAGAAAGACGCGGATCGGAGTAAAGTTTAGGTAACCCATGGAAACGACCGACGGCCATATTTGCCACTACGACATTGAGTGCCCTTTTTTACCGGCGATAATTTTACGTGACGTCATCAAAAAAAGCAATTTTACGGGAGTATGGTATAAATATATATTATAAATGATACATCATTGTTTTCGTCGTAAACTTTCCTAAAGATGTTTATTTGCCAGAATATATATTACAATGTTGGTCTTAAAACTAACCGTGTGTTAGTTTCTAGGCAGGATAAATAAATATGGCGGAGCTATAGGCAGCACGTTTATCTGCCTGAGTTAGGCTGCTCACAGAAGCGCTTCTGGGAGCAGACTAACTAAGAGGATAACTAAGAGGGTGTTAAAAATATTTTTAACCGACTTCAAAACAGGAGGAGTTTCTCAAGTCGACTGTTTTTTTTGTTTTTTATCTTTGTTACCTTAGAACTTTTGCCTGGGTGGTCCGATTTTTTTATAAGAAAGCTGGTGCTTCCCGTGTGGTCCCATTTTAATTTGGTCAAGTTCTGACAGTGGGATCTATGAAAAATCTTGAAAGAACTATAAAAATTGAAGTCGGTTTCTAGTTTTTTAAAACAAAAATAATTATTGGATTTATGGTTTTATAAGGTTGGTATAGAGTTTTATAAATGGCCAGTTATAATATTCTACCTAACATAGGCACGAAATATTAATTAATAAAACTAACAACTAGGATTAAGATAATCTTATATACATTATGCTAAGTACCCTTTATAGTTAAGTACCCTTTTAAATTTAAATTTATAACTTTAATTTCTTTTAAATTTCACTTCTGATTACGCTACTCACTTCTGATCTGAGTAGCGTTATTTTCCGATACACTTTGATTCTCGTAATCAAAGTGTATCGGAAAATAACGCTACTTTTGTACTTTTGTTTAGATAGATAGCCAAAACAACACAGAAACTATACACATTTGGATTAAGCAGCCCCGTTTTGGCAGACGGACCTCAGGGAAGGTTTTAAGCTACATTTTGCCTCGGAAAATAGCGAGCGAAGCCGCGGGCTCAAGCCAGTAATGTTATGAAATCGTGATAGTGAAAGTGTCAACGCAACCCAAATGTCGTGCTCACACGCGCCTACGCTAAATAAAAGTGTAAATATTGAGCATTAAAAAACTGAATCAGGTTAACGCTTATGTTTGGAACTTTGGACTGGCTGGAACAAAATTATAAATATTCACGGGTATTTATAATGTGTTCTGATCGCGTAAGTTTAAAAAACTTTTTTGGCTGGAACAAAGTTTTATGATCAATTTTCGATGAATACGACCTCTGTGGCGCGGTGGGCGAAAGTCCGCCTGCTACGCAGTAGGTTTCGGGTTCGATTCCCGCCTCAGGACAAATGTGTGTACGATCTGCAGATATTTGTTCAGGGCGTTCTGGATGTTTTCTATTTATAATAAAAAATATCTATCTATGTAGTGTATTGTATGATGTATATCAGTTATCTAGTACCCATAACACAAGCTCTGCTTAGCTTGGGGCTAGATAATGCTGTGTGAAGTGTCCAGCATTATTATTATTATTAATAATGTTGTATATTTTAATGAAAATTAAGGGAGCCTAACGATACCGTTCTGGTTTCTCCCGGTTATTTTTATTTAAGGCCCTTGACTAGAGACGGATGGCTGGCTCTATAGTTTCAAAACTCTTGACGACCTCTGTGGCGCGGTGGGCGAAGGTTTGCCTGCGATGCAGTAGGTTGCGGGTTCGATTCCCGCCTCGCAACAAATGTTTGTACGATCTGCAAATATTCGTTTGGCGTACTCGGTCGTTTTCTATGAACTCGAATGATAAAGAATATCTATTTTATGTAATGTATTCTAATAAGTATATCACGTATATAGTAGGCAAGCTTGGGGCTAGATGACGATGTGCGAATTGTCCAGTATTATTTAAAATAAGAGAGAATAGGTACCTTCTAGCTAGACCTTCGTGATATATGTATAATCGGCCACATCTCCATCACTTCGACGACCTCTGTGGCGCGGTGGGCGAAGGTTCGCCTGCGACGCAGGAGGTTGCGGGTTCGATTCCCGCCTCGGGACAAATATTTGTACGATCTGCAGGTATTTGTTCAGGGCGTTCTGGATGTTTTCTATTAAATAATAAAAAAATATCTATCTATGCAGTGTATTGTATTATGTATATCAGTTATCTAGTACCCATAACACAAGCTCTGCTTAGCTTGGGGCTAGATAATGCTGTGTGAATAGTCCAGCATTATTTATATATTTTATATTTATATATTTATACTTGAGATTGTGCTCAAACGAATATCTATTGATGAAAGAAACTTACTTCAAAACGACATCCTTCATGTCGCACAACGAAGACCCCCAACTGTTGAACAAATACTCCAGCAGATCGCTGTTAAACAACTTCGGTCGATTCTCCTTCTTACTGCCTCTCGTCCCACTCGCGACGCTCGAATCATCCGAGTACCCTCGAGAAGAAAGAGACAACACCAGCTTTATCGGAGACAGATGCGCATATTCAAACACTATATTCTTCTGACTCGGTTTGAACGAAGCTGTTGGCAACGGTTGATGCACCAAAGCCAAGTCCGCGCGTAACCTAACAGCCGGTTTCTCTTCAATCTTCCAATGGTTCAGGATATCAAACACATAATTAATAAAACCCCTGTCTAAATTCACGCTGTACTCCTGAACTAGGACCTTCAAGTATTTGTATACTTCTTGGTTTAACGACGGTCTGTATTGTTTTAGACAGACTATTTCTACGCAAGGTTTTGGCTCAGCGAGTCTCAAGTCCGGGGACAACGGAGCAGGATACAAGACGCTGGGAAACACAGCTTCGTTCAGCTGGTTGTCTATCTGTAGTCTCTGCAGTTTCAGATGGAAGAATGAGAGAGTGTCTGACTTCCTATACTGCATCCAGACTCCAGGACTGTACGTCCGCCGCAGCTCAGAGAAGAACGGCTTGGTCATCTGCATTTTCTCCAAGTCTATATGAATGTATTCCTTCAGCTCGCATTTCTTCTGTTCAGTCTGATACTTATCCTCGATCCAGGTCGTCAAATCTGGGGACAGCTGCTTCCATTTGTGGTTAACGTTGACTTCCCACCGCGGCAGCGAATCTGTTATACTAACATACGCGAGTTCTTTCACCATTTCGTTCCGTTGCACGCAGACCGACAGACTGACACCTGTTAGCGACATGTAGACTTCGTAGTTGCTTTTCTCTGAATTGATCTTCAGTCTGTACTGGCTCGCTATTCTTTCGTCCTGAGCGAGGATGAAGACTCGTTGGTATCCGTCCATGTAAGAGACCCAGTAGACAATGACCTTGTCCTTCCTCATCTTTTTGGTCTTCGCGTGTGCTTCCGGTAGGTCTGAGCTGTCAGAGTCTCCACTGCTGGAGTCGCAGACTTCTGGCGAGCGCGGTGTGAGGCGCTTGAGGGTCGAGGAGAGCTTGGAGGTGACGCTACTGGTCGCGACCAGGGTTGACTGCTTCACGGAGTGGAAACTTACTTTCTCCTCGCCGTACCTGAAATTAGAGTTGGTGTCAAGAAACAAATAATACATAGAGAACAGCAATAATGTTGTGATGTAAAAGACCGGGGCACAAAAATTACAATACTATACTAGTACCCGGGGGCGTATATTGAAATGCTACTTCAGTGCGTCTCCGCCGGCTTCAGTAGGTACTTCAACGCCACGGCAAGTGCTCGCGGATGTTGGGCGGGATTCACTAGGAGTTAGTTAATGTTGAGGGGAAAACAATAGCCAAATTGGAAAGGCGAGACTTTTTTGTTCAAAGTGAAAAGTCAAAGTCAAAGGTCACATTATGATATTTGAACATAGTCATGGACGCTAACCGTAATCCCTTAATACTATTGTTTCATAGAAAAAGCTTTTACGTTGCTATGTCCATTCCTTGTCGCTAAATATGGCCTGTTTGCCTCTGACTCTGACTCTTTAGAACCACTAGGTAGGTATGCTGTGTATCATATCTACTCAACCAACTCACCCATCGCTGCCAAAGTTGGCGAGAAATCCTTTCCCCTTGTTGTTGTAGATATTCCACATCAGTTTCCTCTCCTTGCCCGGGTCGTCCCACGTGTACAGCATCGATTGGTACGGACTTAGCAGCGCTACCTGCGATCGTGGATAAAATAATCAATTATTATTGACCCGAGAGCTGGTGAGTATCTGGCGCAGCATTGCTATACAGCGGGGCGATGCAGTTAGCATCTTGAGTACACTTCTGACTGGTATTGATATGGATCAGTTGACCGACCTGTAGATTAAAGTCATTTAAAACAGGATATTTACCATGATTTGAGTTTTGAGCTTTCCAATATTTCGGCACAGTTTTATGCGCCATGAATCATGGTAAATGACTTCAGTGATAATAATCATACTTAATTGATTCAAAAGTTGTACCTGTAGATTGTTTGCAACAGTCTGCAGTTAACTCAATTGTTTTAATTGTAAATACTAGTTTAAATTTATTTCTATTATTTAATTGTATTTTTTTACAATAATAATTTTAGAAGGGAACTTATTCGGACCACGTGAGTTACGTTACGTTCCCTATACTTACCGTCCAGAGTTAGTGTTAGATCCGTAGATAACCAGTACAGTTAATATATTTATTCATTTATTCATAGTTCGCCACTGGCCTTAGCAGATGCTGAAAACCGCAAAATTGTCTTTGTAGTCAGGTCATCCCTGCACGTCAGGGTGATGCAATAGCTTGCCAATAATACATTCTCATCATCAGCCTATAGTCCACAGATGGACAAAGGACCACTTTAATGGGCGCAATCATGGGGTTAGTGCCCATAATTCCCACGCTGGGCATACTGGGTTTGGGGATCGCAGTTTGTCAGTTTGTCTGTAGGAGGCGCTGCTGTCCGCCCCCCCCCCCCGCAGTATATCCTTTATTATCCGGTAAAGTTGGGATGGTAACATAATACACACACTAATCTTGAACTTGAGCTCCGATTCTGACCTGTCCTGAGTCCTCCTGATGCAGCTTCAAGAAGAGATCCTCACAGAGGTTATCGATCCGGACGGGCGCGTCTCCGGCAGAATAGGGCTTGAAGGAAATCAGGAACGGCCGCTCCATTCCTCCCGTTACTTCGACGCAGATTGCCGACTGGGAAAGAAAAGGTTCGATAGTGAGTGTTTTTTATGTAGCGTACCGGAGCAAATTCCATTGAAAGGCCTGTCGACCAGGGTGAATCATTAAGTGAATACAAAAAATACCCCTGCGGACCTTACACGAATTTAGAGAAATCTACCATTCAAGATTCAACAGTGAGATACCATGAGTTTTTATTTTTATTTTTTCATATTCATAATTAATTTTGTGCGTTGTTTGATCACTCACAATTGGATTTGACCCACCTGCTGAGTAAAATAGGCCTCCCGATTTTTGGATCACAATGATTATATAATCATTAGCCTTTAGCATCCGTATATAATGTTTTATGTAGTGTTCGACATCTAAATATAGGTAATAATAACTACAAGTGGCGATAAATACCTATTGCTTCGCCGTTGGTTATGAAAACGTAGCCTAACAACACGTAGGATCATTGAGTGAAGTCAACTAAAGTGGGTCACACTCACACCAAAACCCATTATTTCATCCTAAACATTAATCACAACAAAATCTTCACGACACCATTCACATAACATTATACAAGTTGTTACAACACGTAAGGTTACCTGCACTAACTCAATTATCACCACTTTCGACTCAGCTATTATAAGACCTCTGCGTTGAACTTTCCCTCAGTTTTCAGACGACACTTGTACTTGCTTGTTTAATATTCAAAATGTTGAAGGTATTAATAGTTGTAATAGTGTTGTGTGCAGTGATAGAAAACATTAAAAGTGATTATAGGCCACATGGCCCCCCGTATTCCCGCTACAAGCGAATAAGACACCCCGGTCCACCACATAAGATCTATAATCGACCGTTAAGTCATGGTTTTTTACACACACCTCCAAGATACATTGACAATGCACCACCGAGCATTGAAACTTATAATACCAAGCCCAAGATAATAAAAAGACCCAATGAAGACTTAGAAGAGGATTTACAGAGCTTCCTAAAACACCTTTCATCCCAAGATTTGGATAAAATCGTAGAATACGCCGGACAGAATAAAGACATCGAAGGGTACAACAAAGAACCTAACGACAAACAAAACTATCAGGCAGAAGAATTTAAAACCGTATACAACACTTTACAAGAGTCTGAATATCCTCCGAAAGATAATACTCAAATACACGATTCAGAGGTACGAGTGATTGACTTAGATCCTGAATTCAGTCAAGACCAAGTCAATGATAACTACATTAATGAAATTAACTATATGTCAGAAACTACTCCAGCATTCGATCTCTATAGCCAACAAATTGAACAAGTTCACTACAGTCAACATCAACCAACAAACACACAAGAAAACTACAACCATCAAAATGAACAAGCTCACTACAGTCAACATCAACCTTCAAAAACACAAGAAAACTACATCCAACAAAATGAACAAGCTCACTACAACCCACCAAGCACACATAACAACTTTCAAACCTACCCAGAGCAAGAAAACGACGACATTCTGTTCTCTGGTATCAAAGACATGCCAGAAGTAGATCTTCCTTTACCATTGAACCTAAGAGAAGACGACTTTGAGGTTGCGGATACGAAGAACACGCCATCAGTGGCGCTGCCTAGTTACCAAGTAGAGGATTTTGGTAATCTTCCTCTAATGAATTACCACTCTAAAAAGGACACTCTTAGCTCGTATCATGTACCGCATTATACAGTAAGTATCTGATTATTATTAAACGGTAACAGTCTCAATCACAGCAAGCTATAGATCCATTTCATGGGTGTTCTTTCGCGGAGCTTAGTGCACACTTCTCTTAGGCCCGTATTATGAAAGCTTTCTCAGTCATATATCTACTTGTCTCTACATCTACAGTCTTACTTATATCTGCTTGAGTGACTCGTTTTTATGACATAAATGTACTCAAGCATAGATTTGGGCAAGCTTTCATAATAACGACCTTACTCTCTTTTACTAGTTATCTGATTACCACCACTAATTTAAGGCGCACGCAGAATTGACCTGACAATGATCTAATTAGTACCTACTTATCTAAGTCTATTAAATAAAAGCTTATGTATGAAAAACCTTTTCAAAAATAACAAGGACCTATTTCAGGAAGAACAGCTTCTTTTCAGTACCTAATGGTTACTGACATCTATACCCTAGAATTAATAATTTCAACAGTCTAAGGCTCGTATTATGAAAGCTTGCTCAGTCATCGAGTTATGCTTGAGCAACATTTATGCTATAGAAAAGCGTTACTCAAACAGAGATTGAAGACTGAGCGAGCTTGAGTGACGTTTATGCCATGGAAAAGCGTTGCTCAAGCATACATCGATGACTGAGCAAGCTTTCATAATACGGGCCTAAGACCGTTTAAATAACTATAATTTCCCTATTTCCAGGTAACCAGCAAGTCCACCTACAGCGCTCCACCACCATCATCCTACACTCCATCCTACCGCCCCGCCCAAGGGAACATCCCCGTGGAGCCTGCGCCCCCGGCCTCCGCCGCCAAGTACCAGAGCGACGCCAACCAGAAGGCAGTGAAGATCTGGGCGACTCGCTCCAAAGGCTGGGCGTACACGCTACATGATGACGGCTCGCTTACTTTGGAGAAGTATGGCAAGCCGAAGTATGGCCACCACAGATAGAGGTTTTGAGGAGCTTTGATAATGAATAGTCACAGATAATATAATATACATACGTATAAGTAGTAAGTAGTAAGATATTATTATGAAATATATTAATTTATTGACTTTAATTTTATTGTCATTTTTTGTAAAGTTGCACCTGACGCTGACATTTCAAACACTGTCTTGGTCACGACTCACGAACTTGAATCAAACGCGTTCGTAATTATCTACTATTTATATTTTATTTTATCTATATTTCCAGTAATATTTGCAAAACTTTCGAATAAAATCCGTCTATCAAGGCACTAACCCTTTAATCTTTTCCATCTTTTCAGTACTATGACATGGGAATTTCAGAAACTATCATGTCAATGACCTTGAACCTTACGCGTTCTTAAATCCCTCCCAATTTCCTTCCATTCACAAATACAAAAAGAGAATTCGAGAATACCTCTACCCTATCAACCCTCTTAAGCCCCTGAAACATGTAGGTATTTCACTATTTCAGAAACTCTTGACAATGACTTTACACCTTACACATTCCTAGCTCCCTTCCATAAATCCTTTCGTGCAAATATTTCAGGAATACTCCTCCACTCACCCCTTTATCCATCCTCAGCACTGTCACATGGGTCCTTGCAATCGGGAACCGATGGGACACGAGCGCAGAGTCCCGGTACTTGCAGTGCATGGCCATGGAGTCCGTGGCCGGGTGGAACGGTGCGCTGGCTCCGGGAGATAGGTCCATCCAGAGATCAGCGGCCTCGTTCTCTTCCATGTAGCGCAGCGGGCGGCGGGTCTCGTTGTTCACTATGAAGTAGGGGAGGAGGGTGACGATCTTGGTCAGTTGGGGGCTGAGCTCTGAGAGGGTTACCTGAGGAATTAGGATACATACATGAGTTTTATTTGAAAGGGTAAAACAAAAGTTATCAGAATAACAGTAGAAGGTAAATTATTATTATGATTGTCACAGAACGGTGTCTGTCTAGTTGTTGCTACTATGGTATATATGATGGTATGATTACAGTAAGGTAGAAAGAAGAATAAAAGAAAACGGGAAAAAAATCTTTCATTTATAACAAGCTTGACAAAAACTAGGTCGACGATAAAAGTAAGGAAAGATTTGTTAAAAGAACCTCATAAGTCAGGCAAAAAAGCAAACTACTGTTGAGTACGTTACGTATGCCATAGTCGCAGTCGGTAACCAGAGTACGCCGTAAACTAGTTCGTAGAGGCTAGTTGGAAGAATACCAACGTCACGTTTCATGTTAAAGCTGAACGCGCACATGTTCGCGCCGCACGTGCTGAAGTTATCGCAGTTTCAAATCTTTGTATGAAATAGTATGCAACCCAGCTCAACCATCCGCGCCGAACGAGCCGTCGCCGCCCCTAATCCTAATCCTCAGGTATATGGATTTCGTCGCGGACGGAGGAACTTCTTTAGGGTGAGCACACACCCTAAAGAAGTCATGACCAGCAGACGCACAAATTCATACCACCCATTCCTGGTCGACATACCACAGTGTCGAACCAAAAAATTCTGCTCTACTTTCATAATATCCACAGCCAAAGAGTGGAATGACCTTCCTGCATCTGTCTTCCCATTAGAGTACAATCTTGGAGTCTTCAAATCTAGGGTAAATAAGTTCCTTCTGGAAAAGCGTGCTCCATCTTAGGCTACATCTTCGCTTTCTTAAAGTGAGTTGGTAGCAAACGCTAATCCATCAGCAAAAAAAAGTTCTTCCGTCCGCGGCGTCCGTTCTAGTCACGCGCACAATGCATTTTACGTAGGTACTACGAAAGTTTTTATAGTAAAATACTCACGTTGAGCAGTATCCTATAGTTCGTCCGCCTCTCCGTATGCGGACAGACGACGAGGCCGGGCGCGGCGGGCGGCAGGCGTGCTGCGCGCGACCAGGCGGAGTGGTGCGCCCGGAACCGAACCCGCGCGCCGCCGCCGCCCCAGCGACCGCTCCACACGATCGGCTCTGCTGGGAGCGGGACCACGGTGTCGCTGTGACGACCCTATGACAATTCACAAATTGCTACATCATAGAAAACTTCGCTATACTACGGTTCAAAAACCTGGATATTTTTAGTAGTTATACAAAGAGGTTTGGTAACTTATGGAATACTAGCTGCGCCCCGCGGCTTCGCACGCGTTGTTCCTATGGAAACGTTTAAAGGTGATTTTTATCCCACGGGAACTGATTTACGGGATAAAAAGTAGCCTATGTTTTGTTCCAGTATTAGAATTACCTGTATACAAAATTTCAGCCAGATCCGTACTGTAGTTTTGGCGTGAAAAGGTAACAAACATCCATCCATCCATACAAACTTTCGCATTTATAATATTAGTGTGATCTAATAGTGTGATTGTTAAAACTTAAAAATATATTAAACGACATTGGTATCATGGAAGTTAAGCACAGAAGCTCGGATCAATCGGAAAGCTTTTTAACCGACTTCAAAAAAAGGGAGGTTCTCAATTCAACTGTTTTTTTATAATTGTTACATATTTTAACTTTTGACTGGGTGGTCCGATCTCCATGATTCTTTTTTACATGGAAGCTGGTTCTTCCCGTGTGGTCCCATTTTAATTTGGTTCAGTTTCGACAATGGAATCCATGAAAACTATTAACAATTGAAGTCGGTTTATAGTTTTTTAAAACAAAATTAATTATTTCATTCATATTTTAATTGACCTCTCTTTCAATTTCAAAATATTTTCGAAAAATATTTCGCTACACATACCTAATATGATATACTCGTAAGATTATGCGTTGTTTAAGATACTTAGTTACATAGTTTTTAGTATTTTTTTTATAACCTTGCTATTACAAGATTATTGCGCAAGATATTATGCAAAATATTAACTTGTTATTTTCTGTTATTCTTACGATATTTTGTTAAGTTTTCATTGATTAATTACTTTGTTGACATAAAATATCTTGTATTCTGAATCGGAGTATAGATCTGACCGAGGCATTCACTACTGTCGTCGTCTCTTTTTTAAAAAAAATAGACCAATGAGTCTTTAGTCTGTTTTAGATTGGTGTAAGAGGAACGTATCGCAGATATTTTAGGTTTGACCAAATATGTAGAAATTAAAGACTCAGAGTACCTCAGGAACGCATTCTGAGACCAGTACATTTCTTCATGTACATTCGATAAATAACACCACCTTGACGATGATAATGGTACCTTACATATACTCTAGTAAACCTCCCTACTACCTGAAGGCCTTTGCCTAGGAGTAAAGTCCACTCATAAAAGGTTAGGTAGGTACCTTCATTTCCAACGGCAGTCCAGTCTTGTTAATAAACCAGTGGTGCGCATGCACGTACAACTGCCAGCAGTCGCTGCGCTCCACGGTCACGCAGATCTGCGTCGGAGGGACGCCCAGGCCGTCTTCTAGGGTTAGGTTCACGCACTTTTCCGTTATATCTGAAAAGGTGCCAGACAAATTCAAGAAGTTTATGGATAAATTAAACACTTTTTTGTAGAATTAACAGCACAACTATCTTATAAAGAATTAATTAAAATAGTGGAATTATCGCTGAAAGCGAAGAACATTGCAGATATAAGTGACATTCGATGAATCGTAAAAGTATGCAACTATTCTGTGCAGAAACTCGAAAGAATAAACATCTAAAAAATCAGGGTATCCCTTGCTTTTCTTTTCCTACATTCATCCATCACGCACGGTTTAATCTAAGGAGTTAGACCACCAGCCTGGGTCATATGTGAAACTGATAAGTTCATCTGACTTTTTACAAATGGACAGAACGGTGTACCTACTAATGTTACGGAAGATCATTTGATCGATGAACAAACCTGGTGATAAAGTAAAGCTGCCGGTCCACAGCGCCCCCTGGTAGTTCATACTGATGGCGAGGCGGTGCGTCTGCGTGATTTGTAACGTGTACGTGTGGAGGCGCTCGCCGGACTCGATGCGCACGTTCCAGTCTTTAGGTGCGCAGGACATCTGAGGACAACCACTTCACTTTATATACACATCATTAACAAAAGTACCTATACAAATGGTGACCGTAATGACGATATCAGTGGCGCAGCGGGCGATGATCTCCTGCGTCGCAGACGGAGTTGTGGATTCGATTTCCGCGTTGGAATAAATGTTTGTGTATGTATTGTATTATATTATGTATATCAGTCATCTGGTACCTATAATTAAATATGTGTTTGCTTGGGGCTAGAAGAGGCCTTGTAAGATAAGATAAGATAAGATAAGATAAGAAATGCTTTATTTGTAGCTAAAAATTAAACATTAATAATGTACTAAAACTAATTAAATTACCAACACCATTATAAACTATATACTTAATAAGACCTTATAAAATAGGTAACTTAAAGCTACAAAATGGTAAATTAATTAAAATTGTAAATTGTAAATTATGAAGCATGTTTTACAATACCAATAAGATTTTCGTCCACACGCATCCACACGGCGTAGGCCTCCCCTCGTCAACTGTATTTCACTCATATCGGCCTAAAGCTAATTGCATCCAGATCTTGCTGTCCATACTCGTTATATCTTTTATCAAGCCAAACTGTTTAGCGAATTGTCTGCCAGCAAGTGTACTCAAGTACCCTAAGTTTATTTCTTTAACCGTTTCAAAAAGAAACTCAAGGTCAAAAGTTAACCTTTCTTTGATCAAAGACCAATGAAAATGATTCTTACCTCAATGGCATAAGGTAGACGATTGTACAACGCAAGCGGGGGCACCACTCGAACTAAATAGTTCGGTATGGTTCGATTCACTTTGTGTGATTGAATTCCTGAAATAAATGAAAAAAAAACATGATAAGCAAGAAAGTCAATTAACAGTAATAAGCAAAATAATGGTCATCTTGTCCAGGAAAATTCTTTTGCACCTAAAGTTCAATATTCAGACAATTTAATATTAAGAATTAAAAATCAATCGCTTTTATTTCTTTAGGCTTAAAAAAAACCTAGACTATCATATAAAAGAGCTAGAAGACAATTTAAATATTAAGTGATAAATTTATTATCATATAAGAAATAAAGTAGTAATTGATTTCCTCTACCCTTAATTTTTTTGTTCAGTTGTGGAAGAAGTGTAAAAAATACAATTCTTCATTCTTCATGTACCTTCGACAGCCAGTATCCTCATAGCAAATATCTTCTTATCTTCTCCATCTTTGGCCGGGCAGATCATGTCTCGCGGCGTGCCGAGGTCATTTGCCAGCTCCATCCACCAGATACCCTGCGTTGCCGTTTGGTAGCTCCTACAAATATGGAAAGAATGGATAGGGCCGAATAAAGTAGCCTTGAGGTAGTCCACTTTAGAAAATGTGTTGAAAATTATTTTTGGAAGAGAACAGTTTTCAACATTTCTGCGCTGCATTTCAACATCATTTTCTATCAATAAAACATTACAGGATATCAAATAATATGAATTTCTAGAGTAGGAGCCAGGTAAAAGGTAAAAAAACTATAAAAAACAAAGCTTGTGTCTCGTCTATGCTTTCAAAAGCTTTGTACGAGTCCAAGAAACAATAATCATGGAACTTACTCAAAATTGCTTGGCAGAAGATACAGTTTGCAATGATATGCGATGTAGAGAGGGACGTTGTAAGTCTGCTGCGGTGCTATCACCGCCAATCTCATCTTGTCGTCGAAGGGATTGGTAAGCGAGCCGATCAAATCGGCTCCAATGGCTTGTAGGTCCTTTTTGTTGTAGAATAGTTCTAACGCGTAGGAAGTTTCGTTGCGAATCTACAAAAAATAACAATATATACTCAGGACTACAATATCATTTTAAGTTTATTTTTAAACAGGGATACGTAGATGACTATTTATCAGGGCATGAAAACCCGCAGTTGAATAAGCTTACTCCAACCAGTTATAATAGATAAATTCTTTTCTGTGAATGAAGACGCAGCTAAGTTAGCTGTAAAAATGCTGGTCAAAAGTGAAATTGTCTAAGCACTAACAGTGAAGTGTTCCATGCATTCACGTTTTATAATTATCATTGGCGCACAATGTGCGCCAGGCGCGAAACAACGAGGCGAGGCAATGAAAGTGTAACTTTGTTCTTTAACGGTCGCGGTATGAACGCTTACTTGCAAAGGAGAGCGGACGACAATAGTCTTGCTGTTATAGTGTGACTGTCTCTCGACCACGATGTAGTACCGCGTGGAGTTCTTGCTCGGGTGTAGAACGTGGAGCTTTGACACCGTGCGTTGAGGGCAAAGTATCTGCGAGAGAAGAAGAGAAGTGCTTGTAGTAGAAATCGTGTTCAGTCTTCAATAGAGGCATTTAGCCGGCGAAACCGGATACAGTACCGGGTAAAACGGGGTGAATAGAACTTGAATAACTCAAGCGAGAATAGCAATGGACGAAATATTAGAGCAAAACATCCTTTTGCAGAAGTCCTCGACTGACACAGAAGGTGGACAGTTACGGACTAAGAATATTTCCACTGCTACCATCCAGGTAATATCTTGCTCTGAGAAGTACTTACAGTGAGATGGTCCAGGTCGTGCAGGCGCACGGTAAGTGTGACGTCAGTGAGCTTGGTGTGCAGCGCGGGGGGCGGCGGCGGCGCGCGGGGGGACCAGCAGGGGGCCGGGGGGGCGGACATGCTGCCGCCCGGGAAGCCTCCGCTGAAACTACGGACACACTTTACTTCTAGTAGGTACCTCGGTTCAGTTCAGTTCGAGTGTGTGCGTGGTGTACTCATGGAAAGAGTGTGTTTCTGAAGTCACCAGTCTCACGATACACTGGGCAAGTGTGTGAAATATTTTTGATGTTTGATTATAAGTATCATAACAGAATTGATCGTTGAGGATTGCTCCTACACGGTCTGACACGGGTAATTTAACAACGCGAAACCCGGGCGTATACCGGGCTAGCTATAAAGTCGTGTAGATAAAGAATAGAATTAAAAATGGCAGCTGGACTGCATGCTATTCCGCTGTAGTTTTAAATGCGATTATATGCTTAAACCAAACAGGAAGCTGCAGCTAGTTTGGAGTCAAGGCCAGTGGTAGAGGTGTTTGTATGATCTTAAAGAAACTTTTTTAAAGAAATATTCACTGACACAAGGCAGTATTTTTAGACACAACATTTTACCCTTGCGGGTAAAAAATAATGCTTCGATTAAATAAAGATTGACTTGAAACTCACGCGATGTCATTTACATCTCTGTCTGGTAGGGATGTACGAAATTTGGAAATGTATTAAAAGTTTAGTTAAGTTATTTGAATTAACTTGAAGATGAACACATTGATTGCAAACAGTCTTCAATTTAGATCAAGGTAATATTTGCTGATAATCTCCCACATTCAACGGTAAATTTAGGTATGTTTGTAGAAAACAAGCAAACAAAATTACAATCC
The DNA here is from genome assembly GCA_955876795.1 of Eupithecia tripunctaria. NCBI lineage: Eukaryota > Metazoa > Arthropoda > Insecta > Lepidoptera > Geometridae > Eupithecia > Eupithecia tripunctaria. The sequence goes on along the minus strand of OY041611.1, from coordinate 15,523,458 downwards.
AACATTCGAACTCACCAGTCCCACTCGTCGCTAATATCAGTCATCTCTTGCTTCGGTCTTTCTTCATTCTCATCTAGAAGGTCTCCGATGGACGTGTCACATCCTGGAAGTTATACCATCGTATCAATCCACCATCAATCATTATCATCATCACATCAGACGCTCTTTATATAGCGCAGCGCAAGGCGGTAGGTATACCTATCTTCTAGGGCCCTCTATTATGAAAACAGTGGTCAGTCAGTGTGAGTAACTCTTTTGTATGGCATAAACATCACTCAAGTATAGATCTATGTATGCCTGAGTAAGCTAAGTATTATAGGGCGTAATGTTCCATTCGCAGCTAGCAGTGATACGTTACGCCGTGTGCTATAATCTGTCTCATTGCTAGTTGCGAGGGCCTTCTTTCTCCGTTACACCCCGTAACACCGTTCAGTGTTACTTAAGCCTTAATGGCCTTATTTATAAAATCCGCTTATCGAGTGCGTAACTTTACTCCACCGCTATTCCTCATTTTAGGTAAAATTTGTACTAATAAACAGAGAATTATGAAGCAAAGAGAATACAATAACTTCGTTTATGAAGGAGTAGGCTGTTCCGAGGTTAGTCTCGAAGTAAATTTTATTCCGTCGTTCAGGCTAGTTTAGTTATGTCAAAGTCAAAGTCAAAGTCAAATCGTTTATTTCTTTAGACTTACAAAATAAGTACTTAGACAAGTCAAAATTTTACTATATAAACAGCTTGATAAATAGTTATTACTATCAAACAAGAAATAAGATGCAATTGACTTTAATTCACTTCAATTTTTTGTCCACTAGCGGAAGAAGTTATGGAGTAAGGTGACATAAAACCTCCAAAAAGTTCCAGCCTCTAAGTTTAGTCGTTATTGTCCTTGTCTGTTACGTCAGATGTGAGAAAGTAAACAAATATCTATTGTGATAGTACATAGTGTATTCTTCTTTTTTGTGATTTGGAAGACTGCTACATTCAAGATCTAACATTAATACAGGAGAAAATTAAACTTAAGAATCCACAAACCACAAGACGCGTGAAACAGTGAAAACCTTATCAATACCCTTTTGATCATCTCGCAAATCCTGAGTTTGTACTGTGCCATCAGAACATGGGCTCGAGGAGAGAAAATTTAAATTAGTTACTTTAACTTGACTACTAAATAATCTTTTAAATAAATAAAACCAAGGTCTTTCATTTGTATTATGTATTTATTTGTATGCGCTTATTCATAAAGGTATACATAGCGTAGGTAATTCAATGAAAATGCGTGAAGTGCAGGTTCTGCTCATGATTACGAATACGTGTGTGAAGACGCCAAATCTTTGCCGTGTGATGAATCGGCTCAGAATTTGCAACATCTCTTCCTGCGGGTGTCGTCAGAGGCGACTAAAGGATATCCGCTGGTGGCAGGCAGCAGTGCCTCCTGAAGAACAACCACCGCCCAGCGATCCCCAACCCGTATGGCCAGCGTGGGAATTATGGGCATTACCCCCAAGAGATAAAAGCCAACGGCGCTTGTCAGGGGAAGGCCTGCGTCCAGCAGTGGACCAATTGTAGGCTCTTGAGGTGTGGTGAGGATGTGCTATGACAATGCTTTAGGTAGCACTTTTCCCATCCGATACAATTCTCGTCACATTAGCTGATCGCACACGCTTTTGGCTCACAATAAACAATACTCCGAATTCCAAAATGTTTATTACATGGATTATGTGAATAGAAAATTTCAAAAACTGTTTCATTTATGTCATTCTCTCTTGTCATCTTGTCGATCATTGTCAACTTTTTTCCAATTATTCCCACAGACTATCCTGAATTTCCACAGAAAATTACGTAAAAAGTCACTTATTAGCATTTTTATGTTGGTACATTTGATCAATTATGCTGTTTTCAGCCCTAACCGGAGGAATAAGTTAGGTATACCTACTCCGTCATTATTCCAGGTTTAATAATACTGTTTTTAAAACTACGTTACAACAAGCTTACTCTGAGATTAACTACTCTTATAGTAAGTTGTGATTATAAAAGGAATAGCGTTTTCTTATTAATATGGGCCGAGTTCAATAAGCCCCACCATAAGGCCCATATTAATAAGAAAACGCTATTCCTTTTATAATCACAACTTACTATAAGAGTAGTTAATCTCAGAGTAAGCTTGTGGTAACGTAGTTTTAAAAACAGTATTATTAAACCTGGAATAATGACGGAGTAGGTATACCTAACTTATTCCTCTGGTTAGGGCTGAAAACAGCATAATTGATCAAATGTACCAACATAAAAATGCTAATAAGTGACTTTTTACGTTATTTTCTGTGGAAATTCAGGATAGTCTGTGGGAATAATTGGAAAAAAGTTGACAATGATCGACAAGATGACAAGAGAGAATGACATAAATGAAACAGTTTTTGAAATTTTCTATTTACATAATCCATGTAATAAACATTTTGGAATTCGGAGTATTGTTTATTGTGAGCCAAAAGCGTGTGCGATCAGCTAATGTGACGAGAATTGTATCGGATGGGAAATGTGCTACCTAAAGCATTGTCATAGCACGTCCTCAGCGCACCTCAAGAGCCTACAATTGGTCCACTGCTGGACGCAGGCCTTCCCCTGACAAGCGCCGTAGGCTTTTATCTCTTGGGGGGTAATGCCCATAATTCCCACGGAGGCCATACGGGTTGAGGATCGCTGGGCGGTGGTTGTTCTTCAGGAGGCACTGCTGCCTGCCGCCAGCGGATATCCTTTAGTCGCCTCTGACGACACCCGCAGGAAGAGATGTTGCAAATTCTGAGCCGATTCATCACACGGCAAAGATTTGGCGTCTTCACACACGTATTCGTAATGATGAGCAGAACCTGCACTTCACGCATTTTCATTGAATTACCTACGCTATGTATACCTTTATGAATAAGCGCATACAAATAAATACATAATACAAATGAAAGACCTTGGTTTTATTTATTTAAAAGATTATTTAGTAGTCAAGTTAAAGTAACTAATTTAAATTTTCTCTCCTCGAGCCCATGTTCTGATGGCACGGTACAAACTCAGGATTTGCGAGATGATCAAAAGGGTATTGATAAGGTTTTCACTGTTTCACGCGTCTTGTGGTTTGTGGATTCTTAAGTTTAATTTTCTCCTGTATTAATGTTAGATCTTGAATGTAGCAGTCTTCCAAATCACAAAAAAGAAGAATACACTATGTACTATCACAATAGATATTTGTTTACTTTCTCACATCTGACGTAACAGACAAGGACAATAACGACTAAACTTAGAGGCTGGAACTCTTTGGAGGTTTTATGTCACCTTACTCCATAACTAAACTAGCCTGAACGACGGAATAAAATTTACTTCGAGACTAACCTCGGAACAGCCTACTCCTTCATAATTCTCTGTTTATTAGTACAAATTTTACCTAAAATGAGGAATAGCGGTGGAGTAAAGTTACGCACTCGATAATCGGATTTTATAAATAAGGCCATATGAGTTCAATGAGCGGAGCATTGCTCTTCCCGCGGCCCTTGGTGGTGCATACAGAACCTCATGGCATTGTCTTTTGGGAAATTCATTTTATAAATGTAAGCGGGTTGACTACACACCTAGTTTGTGTCAAGAATCAGAGTCAGAGTCAAATCGTTTATAGTTTTCTTCATTCATTCGGAGTTCTTCCAACACAAACTAGGTTCGTAGTTAACTCGCTTCGTTAAACTATTAGGAAATTCTTTCTACCGGAGAAGGTCTTCTACTAAGTCAATTAGCATTATGTCCTTACTTGTTATATTTGTTACCTGGAGTGCTCGGCCTACTGGTGTCCACGTCATAGTCCGCGATGGCTATGACCCGGTCGTTGCCCGCGAGGTCGGTCTCTGCCTTCGTCTTCAAATGGACGGTAGAGCCCGGACCTAAGTATGAAATATATAATTCATTATATAATAAAAAGTTTAACAACCACAGACAATAATGAAACACTTATAAAGCAAACTTAAATTAAATCATGTCCTGTTCAGCATGTTTTAACAGATAAGTATTTTTTTTTCAGTAAATTTAAAGGTGGTCCTAAAAATGTCGTGTCATTTTTAGGACCACCTTTAAATTTACTGAAAAAAAAACAGAAACGATAAGCAGGTAAGCAAAATTGTAAAAATAATTACCTATAATGGAGCATACAACAATAATGATTTTTATTTTTATGCTCTTAATGATATTTGAGACATTTAACACGTCTTGTGCCTCACCAATATCATTGATGAGCTGTAGTCCACTCTGTGCCGTGACTATAGCAGAGACGGCAGCGGTTCTGTCGCTGGCGGCGTTGTATAGCGCCAACAACACTCTCGCTGCGCACGGGGTTATAGTGACGTTCAACACGTCTCGTGCCTCCAGCATCACGTAGGTGCAGAGTCGTTCGATGGTGGTGTCTGTTTCTAGACCTGAGTCTACGCTGTCGCCGTGGATTGGCTCCTAGAAAGAGAGATTAAAAAGTTTATTAACCTCAAAAATAGAGAAATAAATAATCTAGTTTCCCCAAATAGGGGCAGAGGGAGATCTTCTCTGAAAAAGGTCCGACCCAACAGTTTAAGTTGAATAGTCATATTATGGTCAGTTGTAATCAAATCAACGCTTGCGCGATTTAGGAATTTTTTGCACCTCCGATAATGTTGGAAATCCAGCGGATATTAATTGAAGCACTTTGGGGTTAACTATCTTCAGTTTTTTTCGTTCGGCTTTATGTCTATCAAGGTCGCCTACAGATCGCATAGGTAACGATAGGCCGAACAGCCTTAAAACAAATGTTTATCGCATCCCGCATCTGCCAGTAATCTCTCAGATCGTCATGCAACCACGTTAGGGCGACGATTGCTGAGTCGCGGTCCTTACTTAAGAATGGTGCGGGTACCTATCTATGCATGCGGTGGGACTGCCATTGTTGATTGACGCTCTCAGTGACAAGGTCGAGTGTTGTGGTGTCCTGATGATGTCTCGTGGCGAAACAAGTTGACGACGTACTTTGATAGATGTTCTTTAATTTTGTATAATTTGTTAGATATTGATGTCTATTCAGATGTCGCCAATACTAAACTAAACTCATTTGACATTAGTAAAAATGTCGCTGCCCCTGTCATAACGGTCAAAATAATAAGGATGGCATAATTTTTAATCCTGACAGATTAGTTTAGTCTAGTTTTGGCACCATCTGAATAGACACCAGTATCGGTGGAGGTTTATCGCGGAATTGTTACTAAATATTTTGGTAAGAACCAAAATATTAAATATTTACCTGCAAGGTGACGGTCTTATGTTCCTGGTCCTTCTTGCCTCCATCCACGAAGGTAACCGCCTTCTCGTTGTCCTCATCATCAGCGTCGCCGTCGCTCTGAGGCGCAGAGGAATCTTCTCCATTGCTTAATTCTTCGCAGCTTGACTCACTGTTAAATGTAAAAGTCATAACAGATAATTTACTTCATATGTACGAAAAGTTATTACGAACAAATTAAATAGGAACATAAGAGATGAAATTAGAAACATTAGGATGGGTGAAAGGGTGTAAGAGGTGAATATGCCCTATACAACACAATAGGCCCATCCTACATGCGTTTAACTTTTGTGAAACACTAGACTGAAACGTTTCACTACACTCAAGTATATCCAAACTATCATCATAAACTCAAACTTACTCAGTAAACAGGTGTCCAATCGCCGTCGCCAGTTTATCCATCAGTCCATTCTCATTCTCCGAATCCGACTCATCATTCTCTAGATTCCCCAAAAACGCCATGTTCCCCCCAAACTCCATGTTACAGTTCCGACTCTCCCCCCCATTGGGGTTCCGTATGAACGTCATTTCGTTGTCGGTGTCGCACTCATCAGCTGACGTTTCCGATTCGAACTCGTTTCGTTTTCTTCGTTTCTTCGATTCGGAGGCTATAGAGGAATCGGCCTCAGTTTCTGGTTGGTTGGTTGTTTCTAGGCGGGTTGACATGGAGTAGGCTTTATCCTGTAGGAATAAGGTTTGTTAGACAAATAAAGTTAAGTCAAATTTCGCCACAATGTCTCGTTCTACGCTGCCTGCATCCAGCGGTTTAACTCGACCTACACCAGATCGGATCATCTTGGCTTTTCTAAATATCACCTCATCATCACAGCTAATAATAGTCACCTTAGCGCCCTGTCAGCTTGCCGCATCTAGTATGTACCAGCAGTCTTTCGCAGGTCACCATATCACTTGTTTGGCAATAAGTTCACAATTCTTTTTTACCTGAAAGACAGTAGCGGAGACCTCCCACGGCCGGAAGATATTCTCGTTGATGACGAGAGGTTCCACCAGGGGCTCCCAGGCGTCCACCCGCTCGTTGTACACGGAGGCTTGCGCCGTCAGCAGGCCGGTGCCGTGGAGCTTCTGCGACCAGTCGTGCAGGGTCGTCTCTATTGTGAACTGTGGAGAGATGGGAGTTTAGCTGTAGCTCTATTCTACTCTACTACTACGGGACCATCCCGGCTTCACACAAGTGAGTTTTTTAAGGTTATTCTGCTTTTTGGGACGGAGACAAATTCAACAAATCAAAAACCATGAAAATCGGCCAAGCCGTTCTCGAGTCATAAGTGTTCAAACAAATTCGACTTTGTTTTTAAACGGTTGTTTTCAGCTTGGCCTGTTTATTTGGGTCAAATTTAGTAAATTTCAAATTTGACCCTCTTCCTGTTGTCGGACACCTTTTTTAAATATAGTGAAACTTCTTTTACTAGACAAAACCATATAAGTACTCTGTAAGTGAATTCCTAGACAATGACTATAAACAATTTGTAATACCTCAAAGACGAACCTTTCCCGATCTCTACATGCCTAAATAAAACCAATCTAGCTTATACATGAAACTACCTACTTGACGAGAAACTGATAACACCTTCGCCATTAGCTAACATTGAGTAAACTATTGTTATTGTGTATTTCTTTTTTCAATAAATATTTTCATTTATAATTAGAAAAACCGTTAAACTTAAAAACAAATGATATTTGACTTGATTAAATCAAGATTAATTACTGCGAGTCAGTAAATTCTGTAGCGTTTTTGGGGTCAGCCGTTCTGATGAACTATCGCTCCTCTGGGCAATTAAAAAAAAAAGCCAACTGGAGCGATAAGCGATTTGTTTCGAAAAAACGAAAATCATCAAAGTTGCCTGTGCCGGACTTAGCGTTTTAACTCCTGCTCTAGGCCTTTGTTAGAAGTTTGAAAGATATCTCACACATTTCTTCGTCGCAATGCACGCATGCGCATCTTCCTTCATTTGGACTAACAGACACAATACTAAAACATATTTTTTCAGTCTTTTGACCGGTTACTAGCCAATATCTAGTGCATGGTAGCCATTGAAGTTATCTTAAGAGACCAGAGATCTACCTTACTACCGTCTCACCTTCATCATCAGCACCGGAATTCTGACCGTCTGCTCCATCTCGAATATGATCCTCACAGCAGGAACCATCACCTCCAGAGTCTCCGTCGGTCTACCGCTTGGGTATCTCGGCTGGTAGGTGTCTTCGACCTGGATGGTAGCCATTGGAGTTATCTTCTTGGGAGACCAGAGGTCTTCCTCCAGTTTCTCTACGCGTGGGTTGAGGAAGTTGAACGGTTCTCGCTCTTCGGGTATCATCATGATTTCTGATTGGATCTCGTCAAGAATATCTGAAAGGAGGTTCATAAAATAATACATGGCTTGCTTGTGTCTCTTACACACCAGAGCTGTGCTCATAGAAGGAAGGAGTATGCTTTAATCCATACGAAGACTGAGTTTTAAATAATTAATTCGTTTATTACATAACCTTAAATACTACAAATATTAAATGGCGAAAGTTTGTATGGATGTTTGTTACTTTTTCACGCAAAAACTATGGAACGGATCATGCTGAAATTTTGCATACAGGTAGTTCTAGGCCTGGAATAACACAAAGGCTTTATCTACTTTTTATCCCATAAATCAGTTCCCTTAGCATAGAAATAACCTTGAAACGTTTCCATAGTAACAACGCGAGTTCGTTACTGTCCGACTGCGCTGGGGCAAAGGACTCTCGGTCACGTTGTTACAGGCCATGGTGGATGTCTCGCCATCTCATCCTGGGCCTTCCACAATTTTTAGTTTGATTGTCAAAAAAATATAAACGAGTCCAATATATTCTCGTAATCTAATTGACAAACTAAAAATAATAAATATTTTGCTTACCCAGGGTACTAGGTACCACTAGAAATGTAGTACTACCCTATAAAAACACGCGTACCAGTGACAGTGTGTATAGTAGTCGCAGCGATATGCAGTTCTATCTCCGACACGGACGCCTTGACCCGCACGCCTTCATCGACATTCTTGAACGCTTTCGAGAACTCGATATCGCAGGGCTTCAGCACCAGCTGTGGGGGGAGGTTCTTCAGCTTCGACTGGAGCTTGGACATCACCTGTGGAGGAATTGAATAAACCTTTAAATAGGGGTCGACATAATCAGCTGGGTAGTAGCATCAGGCGTTTTGTCTGCTCTGGGTCCTAATCCTAACTGAAAGTTTCTGATAATTCCTAATATCGAAATTTCTGATTCGTTTTCGTGCAAATGCTATCGCTATGCTAATGCTATAAATAGAATTTTTGTTTTTAACAAGTTTTTATTTCAAAAAAGTATAAGTAAAGTGATATAAGTACTGTGTAGTGTCTTAGCTGGCTTAAAATTGGCACGATCCCAACTTTTCCCTAGGATGTCGGAAGAGGCGACTAAGGGATATCAACCAGGGGCGGTAAGCAGCGCCCTCGGCGACAATTTTACCACCAAACTGCGATCCCCAACCCGAGGCTGCGAAGCACATCAACTCCGGCTGTATGTACTGGTAGTTACCTGCAGTCCAGCTAGCGAGATGACCAGGCTCTCTGTGCCTCCATGCCAGGAGTAGTCCACCAGGAGCTCGGTCCGCAGCAGCAAGGCATGTCCGTCTGCCTTCCCGGAAGCTGCGAAGCACATCACCTCCGGCTGACGGAATTGGATGGAGATGGCCACGTTTGGAGACTCTTCTGATACTGAGTTACCTGGACAAGACAATGATTTCTTATGGTAATGCTTTCAAACAGTATAAAAATGTCGTGCATAATCAAATTCGAGGGAGTGGTTGCGTTTAACATAGCTCATGATTACAAATAAACGTAAGTATCTAAATAACTTCATTCACGGCGTGGCGAGCGAAGCAAGCCGTAATAACATGACTCTAACACGCACATGGCGTTTCACGAAGTCTGCATTCTTGATGCAGCCAACCCAATTTTTTGTTGATCTATATAGGATGGATGGATGCACTCCTGCCTCTGACTTTAATGCGGATACGGTTTTATTGGCGAGTGAGGTGCGTTTGACCACAATCTTACCTGAAGGAAAGTGAGAGGACGATTTAACTTACGCATCGCACATAGAAGTTCTCCGTTTGCAGAATCGGGAGGCACGCCCCATCGTGTCGCACCTCAGTGTCTGAGCAGTGAATGTGTTAAGGGTAATTGGAGTGGGAAAACAAGGTGAGTACCTGCGGAGTAATACCCGCTGGTGGAGTCACTTGCGCTGTGCAGGCGGGTGGCGGCCCCGCGGCCGTTCTCCCCCACGTAGCCGTGGTTCACCACTCCGCCTTCCAACGTCTTCTCTCCTGGTGGAACAACAAAACATTGCATAATTCTTGGCCCAGATACGATACTGCAGGTGTAAGGGTGAAATGATAAAGGACCTTAGCTTGACTTCAAGTCGTCGCAGTATTTGGAATGAGGCGTCGTAGGACAGAAGAGGAGCGTGACCTATCCTGTCTGAGGCCAAAAACTTTTAAGGTTGATCTGCCAATGTTTTATTAACAAGTTTTGAAACCAAGTCAGACAGTGTTACAAATGACCTACATTTTCAGGCGTGCGTATTATAAAGACATTAACATGAGATGTACAAATCAGTTGGGTACTTTGTAGGTACTTTGTAGCCTCTTAAGGAAACTTAAGAGGCTATTGCTTGCCCCTTGGTGACACTACAGGTAACATTCTTAAAACCTTCTTCAGGGGCTAAGCTTCATGATGATGAACCTACAGCAGTCTGCCAGACTCACCAGGCATAGCGTCCAGCAGACACCTCGCCAGCGTGAGGAAGAAGGGCAGAGACAGGTTCAGACGTGTTCTGTCGACCCTCACATCAAGTTGACGGGCCTTAGCCCCCGTGACCCGGAGATGCGCGTCTATTAGCGGAGGCCTACGGACGGAGATGCCAACGGTTTCGCGGCGGGACCCGCCTTGGGACTCAAAGATTCTGGAAATAAATTGTAGTATCAACAAATTTGATTTAGGTAATACTTGTGTAGGACGCCCTGTGGCGTGAAAGACTGGATGAAGACCGATCGAAACTGGTCTTCTTTTACAGTCTTTCACAGATGCTGTTTGAAGGCGGAATTGGCGCTCATTAGAGCAGGCCGCCATCCAGCGGTGTACTAGCAGTTGCATGTATGACAATGATGAATAAAATAGGTACGTCATGAGAGAAATGTACCGGGAATGTAGACTGGTCAATATCGTACTTTTTTAGTTTTTTTTTATTTGATGGACACAGTTCGCTAAGTGTAAAACCGTGTAAAACAAAGTTGTAACAAAAATATAGAATGGTAAAATAGGTTATCATAATGAAAGAAGATACGGCACCGACCGGCATTTTCAATTCCATAATTAAGATTTTAGTTACAGGATAAAAGCCATTATTTGGTATTTTGTAGTGGTTAAGAAGCTGACGTAAAGTACTATAATTAAAAAATAAAATTAACCATGTCACCACGCTCGCCACGCCCCCACGAATATATCAGTGGGGCAAGCGAAGCGAGCCTTTCTCTGCCAGTGTGACGAGCGAAGGGAGCCGCAAGATCTCACGACTTTCTTGCACGCACACAACGTTTTAGTAACCTACTCCACTGTTCGCGACCCCTACATCCACTGTGGCTGCGACCCTGACACATTCAGTTTCCTGTCCATTTTTACCTCTTGATGAAGACATTTGGCTCCGTCCTGATGTCGTCTATGAGCAGACTGACGAGGCTGGCGCGCAGCTCCAGGCTTCCGTCGGAGAAGCAGTCCAGGTGCACGGAGGCCTCGCCGGCCGAGAGCCGCGCCAGACCGTTGTTGACGTCGCGCACCGGGGAGGACAGAACCTCGTCTATGTCGGAGAACAGACGTAGGGTTACGCCTTCCAGGGTGAACCTGGAGTAGAAAACATTTTGAATCTTGGTAGGAAAAACTCTAGAGAGAAAAGTGCATGGTAATTCATTTCTAACGTGTATTTTTTTTATTTACCGGTAGCAAACGATCAAAATTACGCGGCCTCCCCCGCGCGAAATTTTTGATCGATGCCGGTAGTTACATATGGTTATTTTCATAATAAGTCAGACGTCAAAAAGTTTTAACTAAGAACTCGCCTTATGACATCGGCGTCTTCCGTATTTGGAACAATAATAATTTTTTTTGTTATATTATTTGATTTCTTAGAAATTACCCGTAGTGTCAACTAATAACTAAAAACTTCGATTCTGGAATGTTGAAAGTACAAAAGAATGAGTTCCTCCAATACTCACCTAATAGCCGCTTCCTTTCTGACCGGCTCTCCTTGCGCGAAGAACGCTTGCAACTTCTTGACCGATGCGTCCGTCTGGGGAACTTCCACTGGCGAGGTGGGGACTATGCTGCCTGAAACAGAACCATAAAACCTGTTAGAATATAATTTTGCTTAATTTAATGATAATTTACAACGCCCTGTGGCCAACCTTGAGGGCCGGCTTAGAATTTGCACTACCCCAACTCTTCCCGTGGGGGTCGTAAGAAGCGACTAAAATATCCGTCGAGGGCAGGCAGAAGTGCACCCTGCAGAAAAATTCTACTACCACCGAACTGCGATCCCTAACCCGCATGCCCAGCGTGGGGATTATAGGCACTACCCCCATGTGATAAAAGCCAATAAGGCGCTTATCAGGGGAGGCCAATATAGGCTGTTGAAGTTGAGGTTCTGGCCAGTTGAGGTAACAATCTGAATAATTAATTTTGTTTTAAAAAACTATAAACCGTCTACTATTTTTGGGTTAGTTCCGCTATATCATGGATTCATGGCTCCCGTTAAAAGAACTACCAAATTAAAATGGGACCACACGGGAAGCACCAGTTTTCATATAAAAAAAGAATCATGACAATTGGACCACCCATTTTGACTGGGTGGTCCAATTTTCATGATTCTTTATTTAGAAAAAAATATACAGTAGAATCGAAAACCTACTCCTTTTTTTAAAGTCGGTTATAAACACTGTTGATACGATTCAGTTTGGGTTCATAAGATACTTACCTCGTTGGTAAGTATCTTATAAACCCAAACTGAATCGTATCAAGGACAAGAGAGGAGGGCACAAAAGTTTGGAGACCAGGATACACATAAACAACCTAGACAAGCCGAAGACAAAGGCTCTTGGAAGCAGCTGGTCAACTCCTCAACTAAGACTTTTCTTCACCTACCTTCAGCAATGAAGAATACGATGATGAAGAAGTTACCTATAAGATGTTCCAAGCTGAGGTTATCGGTCCAGACCGCGAGGATGGTGGCCAGGTCCTTCTGTCCCAGGTTGATGCTGACCGCATCCACGCTGACGTCAGCGCCCACGGCCAGCAGCTCCCGGGCGCTGGAGCACACTTGCTGGTAGCTGACGCAGCGCTTTATGTCACACCTGATGCAGATCGGCTCTAGGATTGGCTCCTGGGGACGGTTGAAAGAAAATTCACGAAGATGTAAAAACAAACTGACTATGATTAGATAAGTACTTCAGAAAAATTTGCCCGCATGTCCAGCGTGGGGATTATGGGCAATTACCTCCCATGAAAAAAATAGACGTGTGGCACTCGGGGACTGCCGCGGTAAAGCTATTGCATAGCATTTTTATCAACTTATGCAATTATAATAAGTAACGCCGATACCAATGCCACCTAGAAGCAAGTTGCTGAACTAAAGAGACAAGCGTGATATTTCAAAAAGTCATTAAAAGTTCTGCTATCCATCGATAGATGGCAAAACTAAAAAGTATCACCGCTGTGCCGGTCGGAGTGGGGGGTGTTAGGTTATTTTCGTTACGGATTTCTGGATTCGGTCTCCACGCTCAAGGCCGCGATAGAAGCTATGCAATAGCTTAAAAATCCAATAATCTGGGGTAGGCCTGCGTCCAGCAGCGGACCAACATAATTATGCTGTTGAGATGAGGTTGAGGCGTCCAGTGTATAAATAAATAAATAATAACAGCATTATGCTAGATAATGCTATTGTCCAAGCTAAGCAGGCCTTATGTTTTGGGAACTAGATAATTGATATACTTAATACAATATACTATATTTTTTGTATACATAGAAAAACATCAGTCATTAAAGACAGATATTATTCATTACGGTTGTAAGCGGGTTAACTACGAACCTTATTTGTGTTGGAAGAACACCAACGTTAACCCGCTTACAACCGTAATGAATTCGTCAAACTACGATAGTTTTTATAATAAGACAGATATTATGTCGTGGATAAGTATGAAAAACAAACGACATTCACGCCAGCTTTTAAAAAATCAATCAGCTATAAGAAAACAACGGAATTCAGTCTGCCGATGCCTTGGCCGAAGTTAGATGTTGTTTTTAGTCCCTGATACTTCTCAATGGCCCTGCCTGAAAACCAGCGCAGTGTTGGGCAATTGCCTGATACTGCAACATGCTGAGGCAGGGACCCATTTTACCCTTTACCACCTACTATTTAGTGTACCTAGTAGTTTAAGTACCTATATCGTATCCATTTTGAATGGATCATAAACGCAAACAAACCGCCCATAGTTAACCTAAAATTCACTTTGTTGGCGCGTCCTTTTATACGTAATTTACATTACTTGTCGATTTTGGATCCTCCCTTCAATAAAATTTGCTTACAATTATATCTGAAACTCGACGCTAAGCAAGTCAGATTTTGTTATTTGTGTCGTACTTTGTTTACTATCATGCTTCATTCAAAATGGATAAACCATAGTTGGTAAGATTGTTGTTACCTACCTATCTGTATTGTACCTACCAATTTAAGTGTTTTTGGGTAAAATAAATTATCTCTCTCTCTGATAGTCAAATACGAATGATTGCCCCGCGTCTTCCTGAGACAACTTGATGCAGAGATGTTTAGTCTAGTTTACCTGCACTTCTAAGGTTCCGGCCAGCGTCATCACAGCCCTGGCGAAGGTGATGTCCTTCAGCTTCACGAGGATGTTGTCTATGATTGGAGCGTTCAGCGGACTCGAGGAGTCTTGAGAGCTTAGTTGTTTGAAGAAGTTCTCTATCAGTAGATCACCTGGGCAAACAAATACAATTCAAAAACACAAAACCAAAAATTCTTTATTTCCATAAATACAATAAATGTACTCTTAGAAAAGGTCAAGTTATAAATTATACATTTCAGTCAGTTTCCGGCAAATGGGCGATGATGTATCTACAAATAATCGCAGATTGTAGAACAATATTTTCCAACATAAAATTAGGCTTTAAAAATAAGTATGTAAATAGGTTTTTGGAATATTATAATTTTTTTTATTAAAATAGGCAACTTTTTACCAGATTGTGCAAGAAGGGTTAGGTACAATAGTTTTGGATTGGTTTTGTAGTTATTTTACCCCGTGGTTCTATGATAATTTGAAACTGTGGGAAATAGAGAATTTCAATTCAGTCAGGTCTAAGAAAGTTTTTTTCGATTCTTTATTTATACAAAAAAAACATTAGCTGAGTATCTAAAAATAAGTTTTTAGTAGGCTTTCTTGACAACTCAACTTACCCATATTCAGAACTAATAAATTGGGCGATGACGGCTTCTGTGGCAACAGGAGCACGGGCGCATGAATCTGTAGAAAACAAATAAATAAGAAACGAGGCCCTTAAACCTATAAATGTAAAGAGGTCTCAGATGGGTTAAAGGCGACAATTTTTTTTCGGGGATTGCAGACGTCTTTGTTGTGTCCATTTTGAATGTAGCTTGTTGTTAAACAAACCGCCTATGCTTAACCTAAAATTCACTTTGTTGGTGCGTCCTTTTATACGTAATTTACATTACTTGTCGATTTTAGAGCCTCCCTTCAATAAAAATTACTTACTGTATCTGAAATATCTGAAACTCGACGTCGTAGTTTGTTTACTAACATGCTACATTCAAAATGGATACGGTATAGCAAGGCTACTTAAAAGGTCTAGTTTTGACACGACCTTTTGAACGAGCCTAAGTACATGTTTGATGAAAACCAACCTATCATTCCATAACCCGCTTACAGTAAATCTATGTACATTAATAAAGAATAACGTCAAACTACAATAGTTTTTATAGAAATAGTGGATTCAAGTTGTTAACAGTAGGTGCTGAATTTACTCTAGTATGCAGCTTTTGCCTTAATTTATTTGTTTATTTTTGGCAATAAACGTTTTTCTATTCTATTCTATTTTATTCTAGGTATACCTCTATATATAGGTCCGGCCAGGTGGGATGACGATCTGCGAAAGACTGCAGGCAGATGCTGGATGCGTCAAGCTGAAGACAGGGCGCTATGGCGCTCTTTGGGGGAGGCCTATGTCCAGCAGTGGACTAATATAGTCTGATGATGATGATACCTCTATAACGAGATTGAGTCGTGTGCTCCGTTTGTACAGGTGTTGCGAGTGCTCGGAGGCGGCGCGCTCGGCCGCCAGCGAAGCACCCTGCGTTACCGACGCGGGGATTAACGGTTCCAGGAATTGCTGGGGAATAGAACGTTGTTGTTTTAAATTTGGGGTATTTAAGCTATGATGCCTTTATGAGAAAGTGGTTGATAAGATAAATACCTATTTTCAATAACTGGTTGTAAAAAATAATTGCCAAAGCGGCCGGATGGCGCAAATTTCGGGAAACCTATACCTTAATCTAGCAAGATAGTTTATTGTGGCGGTCTTTGGGGAAGCCCCACGACCGCAGTGAACATATTTTAACTAATGGGAGATGATGAGCCAATATGTCGAAATCCAGTTCTTAAATAATAAAACGCGAGGTTATAATATATAATTCCAATATTTTTATGTAAATGACCTTGTAACATGTGAAAAATAATATAGGGGGTTTCAGAGCTTTCATTTGCGCTAATATACCGAGAATGATAAATGAGGGAAAACCATCGCTGCGTAGAAACAGAAACCTGAAAAAGTCTCGTCGAAGGCCAATATCCACACTGGGTCGCTGAAATACAGCAGTGAGTGCTTATTTACCTGTGTAGTATGCAGCAGGTCTGTGCTACAGACACAGTGCAGACGTCCGACGTACAGCCGCAGTTCCCCGTGCGCCTTCAGCTCGGATGTCTCGCCGTAGACGCGCGGCGCACACCGCACGTATTTCAGCTCTATGACCTTGTCTTCGTCTGGCCACACCAGCTGGAAATTCATAGTCATATACAAATTGAAAGTAACAAGTTCGCGACGACACCTCGAAATAGCAAGGACCTGGGTGGTCAGATTATATCCTGGAGAAGGTAATTGGTGCTATTTAACCCGGAAAAATCTACGTAAAACGTAAAACATGGTCTATGTCTGCATCTTCCGAGTTAGAGAATTAGATTCTTACGCCCCGTGACCTGCGCAAGCGTTTTAACTATAATTGTACAATTAACTGGGGGGCGGCCAGTAGCGCCCCCTGCAAAACAATTCTAACAGCAAACTGCGTTCTCCAACCTGCATGCCCAGCGTGGAGTTTATGGGCATCCCCACATGGGATACGCCAAAAAGGCGCTCTTATGGGGCCTCCCCCTTACGAGCGCCTTTTTGGCGTATCTGCAGCCATCAGTGCACCAATACAGGCTGTTGAGGTTGAGGTTGTGGTTGAGGTACAATCAACTACGAGGTTACCTTCGGATAGAGAGTGGCCTCTCCCAGATCGTCGAGCTGCAGCGAGCTGAGGAACAGCTTGAGCGTCATCCGGTCGTTGGCGCGGAACACGCAGTCGCTCTCCAAGCCGCCGAGGCGAAGCTCCAGCATTGAGAAGTCGCTGTGGCACAGCTTTACTGATATTGATGACACCCTGTCAGTAAACAAGATAATTCAATTTTCATTTTCATTTCATTCCTGCAAAAAAAAGAGCTAGAGCTCCGACCTTACGACTTTATAAGATAATTTGGTTCGAAGAGCCATAGATAAGAGCTCCAGATTTTGTTAGAAATTCTGACATTAACATATTATATGTTTGGTATAGGCGGATGAAAGACCGTATGGGCTACACGTTGCCCAAACTGGCGCAGGACTGTGGCGAATGGCATAAGCTTAGCGAGGCCTATGCCCAGCAGTGGGTCGTAATGGGCGGCCGATAATGATGATGATCTAACGATTATCGGTTCTACTAACTATGTGCCCATTGCAACTTACGTTTCGGATTTATGAAAGATGCGACAAACTGACATAATAGTTTCTCAGAAAGTTACCTGACGGAGTAGCTGAACTTGGTGGCCCCGGAAGGCACGGGCGGGTCCGCTTCCGGACTCATCACGTAGTGCCACAGGTTCCGGCTCTTAGGCAGAACCACGCTCTTCAAGTTTATCGCGTGACGGTTCTGGATCCTGATGAAAAATCACCAATTTTATTAAAAGTAAGTCGAGGAAGACTTACCAATGTGGCAATTCAATTTTTCAATTCAATTCAATTTATTTATTCTGAAACAATAATCAAATTGTGTCGGAAATTTCACTTTTACATCTTATTGACTAGAGCATACCTAATTTATTATAACACTGTTTATTACCAACAAAACTAAATAAAATACAAAACAGAGAATTGGAGTACAATAATACAGAAACTGTAAATTTTATTACATTTGGTACAATGGTTAAGTTTCTGATAAAGTTTTTAACCCATAAAAACATATACCTACACAATAAACATATCAAAAAAGAAAATTTGGTACAACCAAATAATATAAAAAACTACAACAGTATTAAGAGAGAGAGAGAGAGTTTATTAAGAGCTCATGGAAGTGAGTGGTAGAGAGAGACCATTCCTCTCTATCCCATTTTTTTTATTAATATTTTTGTGTATACAAACCTTATTATTTTTATTGTTTAGTTGTCTTAGAATGACATAATATGAAACATTTTTGTAGGACACAAAATGTATTTAACATGAGAGAAGCCACTGACACATGAAATACAGATTATACTAGTTCGGGAGTCTATAAATTCATTTAAACTAGGTATGTTTACTTGTGTCAAATAAATGAATTTTACTTTTATTTTTTACTTAAGCGTTAACTAGGTGGTAAGTCAAGGGTACTTGAATTTATTTACATGAAAAGATGATAAAATACCCATACGGCGCCCCGGTGAAAACCAGCGCCTATTGAAAAAAGTTTTACCAACCACATACATTTATCAATCACAACAAACTTAAAATTAGGTTCTATTCTGTTCTGATACGCATGTTACTTACAGGTAAACGCGACATTTGTAGGAACTACTTTCACAAATCTATACAATTATGAAAAACTTTAAATTTTATATTAAAAAATGCAAATAAGCCATCTAAGAATTAAGAACAATAATATCTGAGAATCACACTAGTCACACTATCACACTAATATTATAAATGCGAAAGTTTGTATGTACGGATGTATGGATGTTTGTTACTTCTTCACGCCAAAATTACTGAACGGATCTGGCTGAAATTTAAAATAGACATAGTCCTAGGTCTGGAATAAAACATAGGCTACTTTTTATCCCATAAATCAGTTCCCGTGGGATGAAAATCATCTTTTAACGTTTCCATTGGAACAACGCGTGCGAAGCCGCGGGGCGCAGCTAGTAAACTATATGGAACAAACACTATTTTAGAATAATATTTAATCAGGCGGGTTCTCTAGTCTAGAGGATATACATATACATGCATGGACAGTGGTATACTAACTTGGTGGTGATGTAGAGGTGGTAGTTAGCCAGGGTGGTGAGTGCAGGCACGTGCACACTGAGCGCCAGGCCCCCCACGTCCATCACCAGCGACTGTTCCACGGAGTGGAAGTGCGACCGGAACTCGGGGCAGTCCGCACGCACCTGCAACATCATGTTACATTGCCAGATGGGCAAAGCCATCTGACTATTACCTAAGTAAAGTGATCAATTACGTAAAATATCTAGGTTAGTAAGCACCTTATGAAACATTTATCCGTATAGAATATGGTCGACCATATATGTAATTGGTGATAGATCATCATTTATTGAGCCAGCGAATGTCATTTGAGAAGTATCTTGGAGAACAGACATACTTCGCTCCCTTTAAGAAATCGTGACAACAACAACCCGGTAGCTGAAGACCTATTTCCTCACCCACCAATATCCAGCATCAATTTACTGTCTTAGCAGGTTTTCATTCCACCAGCCCAAAGGACGTTTTAACAGTACAATAAACAAAAGTGGCTCAGCTTATATTGGTCACACGCAAGCGAAGATTTTGTACAAAACAGCTTTCCGCCCAGTAAAGCAAGATCCCTGCGAATTAGTGGGGATCACCCATGCAGTATGGTAGCGTCTCTGTTTTACTGCAGGGTTTCTAATTCTAATTCTGAGTGGGGGAACTAAGATCTGCACGGACATCTCGCATAGGAGTGTATTGTGCATTATCCCAATGCCTAAGCAGGCCCTAACCAGCCCAGCTCCTTGAAGTATCGTTTTGGTGACTGACGGCTTCGTTTCAGTTTTTCTGTGGGTATGGATGGGGTAGATGCCTCAATACTGCAGGGATTGCTATAACGGCATTTGTTTCTTTCTGTTTGCGTGCGCAGTGTTTATTTAATATAATATAATCTTTGACTCCAAGCTCACCTTCCACAACCACATTAGCACCCTCACGGTAGATTGTTTTAAGAGGCTAGGGTTTCTCTCTAGAAACTGTAACGACTTTACTAATATCACAGCCATACGTACCCTATACACAGCACTAGTACGGACTAAGTTGGAAAACAGCTCCTGTGTTTGGAACCCACATGAGTCTACATACACCCTTATGTTGGAAAAAGTACAGAAACGGTTCCTACGATTTCTCTACAAAAAATGCCATGGCTACTACCCCTTTATGTATGCGACCAAATACCTCCAAGGTACATTAGGTTTTAACTCACTAGAGACACGCAGATTATGTGAGCAGTTAATGTGGGTCTGCCGCGTCTTACGAGGGGTAGTTGACAGTCCAGACCTGATAGAAGAAATGAGCAGGCTCAGCGTCCCTGAGCAACGCTCTAGGTTCCGTTCTGGTTGCGTCCCAGTGTTCGCGCCACTTCCCCCGCGAACTGTCGCCAGACAACAATCGCCTATCTGCCGCGCTCAGAATCATCTCAACCAGCTCCTTAAGCGCCATCCCGAAGCTGATATATTTGCAGATAAGGTACCCATATTACAACAAATATGTCTGGAATATTCCGAAATAATGGAATCTAGAATAATTACCGGAATCTAAGTGTATACCCTATTGTCTTATTCCATATATTCTAATATTTTGCTGTTTATGATGTTTTTATAATGATATGAGGCTTCTTTCAATTTTCTGTAAATTATATTATATTTTACGTGTGTTATTTTTATTTTTTCTTTTGAATTTGTAATTTCTATTTATATTACTTTTCTCTGTTTAATGTTTTTATTGCGATGCTTAAGGTGTTTGTGTAAATATTATTATTATCCGTGTGTCCAGTGTTTAGAATAGATAAATATTTTTCTACTATGTAATTTGTATTGTGAAAGTATTGTTCTTTTTTGTTTTTATTATATGACAGATGTAACGGTTTAGGCTAAGTCCTGTAATGTTATATCTTGATGTTTAAATAAATAAATAAATAAATTATTTGAGGAAAGACTCACGTATGTGGTTACGAAGATTGGAGCAGGCAGCGTCTTCCTGTGTGAAGTACGTTTGTCGAGTGGCAGGATCCACTTTACGGTTTAACCCTCACCTTCCTATAGAGCAGGTTCAACAGCTCCCCCTGACTATGCAGCAGCTCCAAGGCCTGTCCCGTGCTGCCGCGATGCTGCCTGTCTAGCAGCTGCAGCCCGCCCACGGACAGCTGCACGGCCGGACCGAACGCCATCAGCGCCACGTCCAGGCACAGCTTAGAGATGGACAGACTCACGTAGGGTTTGTCCACCTGCTCAGTGGAGCGGGAGAGGTTGATTACTATGTCACCTGTGAGAGAGAGATGGCAGTTTAGTTCAATGTATAAGGAGAATATAGGGTACAATACAATACAATACAATACACTTTATTGCACACCAAAAAAAATATACAAATAAAATAAAATACAGGAAAAGAGAAATAAAAGAGTTATACAACGGGCGGCCTTATCGCTAAGAGCGATCTCTTCCAGACAACCTTGGGATGGACACGAAGCAGTTGTACACGTATAGACGGTGGCGTGTTGATACAATAAATACATATAATACATACTATAAAATACATATATACTATAATAATAATACATACCCAGATACATAAAAGGATGTTAAATAAAAACCAACAATTTACCAAGGAGAGATAATGTTCATAGACCATATTCTTAAATACAGGGAGAGACTTTGCGTGTCTTATGGTAATAGCTAGAGTGTTAGTCCTGTGTAAAAACGTGGTACAAATATTTTCTTGTGTCAATCAAACAAAAAAATACTAAATGAAAGCGCGTCAAGGTTTAGGAATTTTGGCTATTGATGTCTCACCTTGCTAAAAAGTGACGTCACGCGAAATTTAACTTAAATGGCTATATCTTTATTATTAGATGTCTCACCTTGCTAATAATTAATTTTGTTTTAAAATACATACTATAAACCGACTTAAATTTTTATAGTTTTTTCATGAATTTTCATGGATCCCATCGTCAGAACGAAACCAAATTAAAATGGGACCACACGGGAAGCACCAGCTTTTATGTTTAAAAAAATCGGACCATCCAGTCAAAACTTCTGAGGTAACAAAATACAGTCGAATTGAGAACATCCGCCTATTATTGAAGTCGGTTACGAAAAATAAAAACAAATTGAGTTAAAATATGTACAAATAATAAAGTCAAAAGTGACGTCACGCGGAACTTTAATTGGCTATAATTATCTTAACTTCTGATAAACTAATTGACTTTTTTAGGACACTAACTAGCTTATGGAGGATCTATGATATCTATGAAAAACAGCTATATGCGGCCATCTTGTGGGAAAATAGACATAGGAAGCTCATTCAACTCTTTGGCCGTGCACATGATGACATCCTCACCAATAATGAACCTCAGCAGAGTGTTGATGGTGTTGCTGGGAGACACGTTGTCTTCGAACCCTGGCAGGTCCACGCTGCGCGCGAACAGTTCCAGCTCTTCATCAGAATGTTCGGAGCCAGAGAACCCTGGTGCTGTCAGCTGGTGGTGGAGGACTGAGGAGTCGGTGGTGGTCTCTGATGCCCTGGAATAAGGATTGTATTGGTACTTGATTTTTATAAACATATATAAATAAGGATGGACAACTAACACTGCATTATCTAGCTCTTCTTAATAAGCATGCATATAATATATAAGTATTTACTCATAACTAATTGTTTAATTTTAATGTAGGGAATAAAGGCTATTCTTATTTTATTTGTTATCTAGCTCCAAGCTAAGCAGAGTTTGTGTAATGGGTACTAGATAACTGATATACATAGAACAATATGCAACATAGATATATATTTTACATAGAAAACACCCTGAACAAATACCTCCGGATCGTACAAACATTTATCCCGAAGCGGGAATCGAACCCGCAACCTCCTGCGTCGCAGGCAGACCTTCGTCATAAATGACTAACTTACTTCACCTTACCTCAACAACCAATCAGTCCACAGCTGGACGCAGACCTCCTCTATATATGATAAGCGCCTTATTAGCTTTTATTTCATAAGGGGATTACCCATAATCCCCACGCTGGGCATGCGGGTTAGGGATTGCAGATCGATGATGGTGAAATTTTCTTTAGACACCCACGGGAAGTGTTGGGGTGATGCAAATTCTATGCTAGCACCACACAGCAACGAACAATAAAACCTCATACATTAACAAACTTACTTATTCCTACTCAAATAAGCCGCAACAATCCCCTGTCTAAGCTTCACGAGCTCGGAATATTCCGGATCGCCCTGCACTCTATCCAACTCCATAGCAGCGTCTTCCGTCTCATCTCCGTACTGCGAGTCCACGAGTGTGAGCGGGACAGTGGTCGGCACCGGCACGGGAAGGTTGTCTATAAAGTCTAGGAGGAGGCTGATTATCCGGTCCGAAAGGTTGAACTTCAGGCTTGATAGTGATATGTTTAGTTTGTATCTGGGAAAGAAAAGTTTATGAATTAAATTCTTTGTGTTGTGAAAAAAACAGTTTCAAGTTTATTTTTAATTTATTTCATAACTAGTTTCTGCCCGCGCTTCGTACGCGTTGTTGCTATGGAAATGTTTAACGTTGATTTATATCTCACGGGAACTGATTTATGACGGTGACTTGTCCAAGTACTTATTTTGTAAGTCTAAAGATATAAACGATTTGACTCTGACTCTGACTCTATGGTATAAAAAGTTGCCTATGTTTGATTCCTGGATTAGAATTACCTGTATGCGAAGTTTTAGTCCGATCCGTTCAGGAGTTTTTGCGTGAAAGAGTAACATACATCCATGCATCTGTATTCTACGTTTGCCGAGTCGCGGTCTCCACTCATAACCTCGTTTACCCGGGCGGTTGTCGGGTCTTCGCGAGATATGACACCCTACTAGGTTACTTCGTAACCTAGGATGCAACCTAAGTCGCTTACCTCGGCAGCAGCTTGTATTCCTTCTTGATGCTGTTCGAGAAGACAACCGTCATCTTGATCTTCGGCACGAGATGGTGCTCAGAGTCAGCCTGCTTGCGAGACTCGCGCCAGGGGTCGTCCCAGTTGCAAAACAACACCTAAGAGGATATGAGAGAAATGTCATCATTTAGGGTGAGTTTACATTCAGGGTGAGTTTACATTTCAGTGACGAAGAATGTTTAAATGAATAAAGATCATAATTGTAAGTGAAATTATTCAAATTCAAAACTCATTGATATGATATTCTACTATTGATATGACTTTATGACTACTAATGATATGATATTCTACTATTAATTGATATGATATATACACAAAGATATGCTTGAATTTGGTAAATAACCAAAAAGATATGTATATGTATATACAGAGATTTCTTAGATTTTTTTAAACCTTGCCCCAATGATAAACAAACCTGCAGTACTTAACCTCAAATTAACTTTCTTGTTGACGATTTTTAAACATAATGAAAAGTATCTACTTGCTGATTTGAGATCCTTTCTTTAATAAATATTGTCTAATTATATCTCCTTATCTCGACTCCAAGCATGTGAATTTTAATTTATGCAGCTTTATGACAAACTACCTGCGCCCCGCAGCTCCGCACGATTGTTCGAATGCAAAATTTTAAAAGTGATTTCTATCCCACGGGAACTGATTTTAAGGATACAAAGTAGCCTATGTTTTATTTCAGGACTAGAATTACCTGTATACAAAATTTCAGCCTGATCCGATCAGTAGTTTTGGCGTACAAAACACGTAACAAACATCCATCCATCCACAAACTTTCGCATTTATAATATTAGTGTGATAGATCAACATACAAAGATTCAATGAAGCCGACTGCTTTACGCACTATAATGACTATTATCTATCTATATCGTATGTCGAATGAGTTACCTGGACCGACAGTTCTGCATGCAGCCTGTCGTACAGCTTCTCCTCCAGTTCCATGCAGGTGGCGTCTTCCAGCGCCAGGTCTGTGGGCTGCAGGTCCGACTTGATGATGACGCGGCTGATGTCCACTACCATCACGCGGCCGGACCTTTCAATATCACACTAATATTATAAATGCGAAAGTTTGGATGGATGTATGTATGGATGTATGGATGTATGGATGTATGAATGTATGGATGTATAGATGTATGGATGTATGGATGTATGGATGTATGGATGTATGGATGTATGGATGTATGGATGTATGGATGTATGGATGTATGGATGTATGGATGTATGGATGTATGGATGTATGGATGTATGGATGTATGGATGTATGGATGTATGGATGTATGGATGTATGGATGTATGGATGTATGGATGTATGGATGTATGGATGTATGGATGTATGGATGTATGGATGTATGGATGTATGGATGTATGGATGTATGGATGTATGGATGTATGGATGTATGGATGTATGGATGTATGGATGTATGGATGTATGGATGTATGGATGTATGGATGTATGGATGTATGGATGTATGGATGTATGGATGTATGGATGTATGGATGTATGGATGTATGGATGTATGGATGTATGGATGTATGGATGTATGGATGTATGGATGTATGGATGTATGGATGTATGGATGTATGGATGTATGGATGTATGGATGTATGGATGTATGGATGTATGGATGTATGGATGTATAGATGTATGGATGTATGGATGTATGGATGTATGGATGTATGGATGTATGGATGTATGGATGTATGTATGTATGGATGTATGGATGTATGTTTGTTACCTCTTCACGCCAAAACTACTGAACGGATCTGGTTAAAATTTTGCACACAGGTAATTCTAATCCCGGAATCAAACATAGGCTACTTTTAATCCCATAAATCAGTTCCCGTGGGATGAAAATCAGCTTTAAACGTCTCCATAGGAACAAAGCGTGCGAAGCCGCGGGGCTAGTTGGTATTAAAAGTGTTCGAAATAAATAAATCAGCTGGCATAGACAGGCTAATCAAAGCTCAAGACAGAAACGCATGGAGTAAAATGGAGGAGGCCTTCACTCGATGAGAGGTCCTTAATATTAATTAATTTTAATTTAAATCTAATCTTTTTTTTGTATAAATTAAGTGTCATATATAATATTAATCTATTCATAATTAATTTTGGAAATTCTATTCTATTAAGGAAATAAAAGGCTTTATTATTATTATTATTATTAAAAGTGTTCATTCAATTATATTTATATCTCGATGATTCAAATTCAAAAATGCTTTATTTCCATAAATACAATTTAATGTGACGACGACTGCGACGCAGGAGGGTGCGGGTTCGATTCACGCCTCGGGACAAATGTATGTACGCAGATATTTGTTAAGGGCGTTTTGGATGTTTGAAATGTATAATAAAAAAATATCTATGTAGTGTTTAGTATAAGTATATCAGATATTTAGCATCCATAAAACAAGCTCTGCTTGGCTTGGGGCTAGATAATGCTGTGTGTATTGTCCAGCATTATTAGATTTTTTTTCTAAAAAAAAAAGTCATTAGGCCTATGTCCAGCAGTGGACTATAGGCTGATAATTATTATATTTTTTTTCTATCTATCTATCTGTTAGCAGTTCAGTTTATTATACATAGAAAACATATCTGCAGATCGTACAAACATTTGTCCCGAGGCGGGAATCGAACCCGCAACTGAGTCGCAGGTGGACCTTCGGCCACCGCGCCACAGAGGTCGTCAATAATATAGAAAATTCTTTATTGCACACTTATATATACAATGGGACAGATTGGCGGTCTTATCGTTCAAGAGCGATCTCTACCAGACAACACTTACTTATGCACACATCCGTAGTCGGGCAGTAGGAGACAGGGCGCCTTCACATCCACATTGACGTGGAACACCTTCCGGCGGTGCACGGCGAACCAGGCCACAGACGCGCCCACCAGCTGGGCTTGCTGGAGCGCGGCAGACACCTCCTGGGACAGCTCTTCAGGAGACATCGAACGGGTTTGGAAGAAGTTTATCAGTTCCGTGAAAGCGTGCTGGAAGTTAATTAATAATGTTGGATTATTGTCATTGGTTTATAATATACTAGCTGCGCCCCGCGGCTTCGCACGCCCTAGACCTCCACGAACATTTCAAGACCAAGATAAGATAAATCCGTTCAGCCGTTCTCGAGTTTTAGCGAGACTAACGAACAGCAATTCATTTTTATATAAATAGATTTTATAATATTTAATTTATTTTATGT
Organism: Eupithecia tripunctaria; assembly: GCA_955876795.1. NCBI lineage: Eukaryota > Metazoa > Arthropoda > Insecta > Lepidoptera > Geometridae > Eupithecia > Eupithecia tripunctaria. The sequence goes on along the minus strand of OY041611.1, from coordinate 15,496,315 downwards.
ACCTACTCAAATGTTATTTAATTTGTTTGTAAATAACAAATATATAATAAATAACGCGTGTAAATTCGGTTCTCCGTAAACACACTCTACTAACGCCATATGGCCTTAGGTGTAGGGCAACACCTATGCATGTAATTCCTTATAAATTAAACCTCGGTAGAATTTGCATGGTTCTACACGATGCTTCTCTACGATCTTAGCTGGTAAATGACAGCTCAGAACCTATATCGTATCCATTTTGAATAGAGCATAAACGTAAACAAACCGCCCATACTTAACCTAAAATTCACTTTGTTGGCGCGTCCTTTTATACGTACCTAATTTACATAACTTGTCGATTTTAGGTCCTCCCTTCAATAAAAATTGCTTACAATTATATCTGAAACTCGGCGCCAAGCAAGTGAGATTTTGTTATTTGTGTCGTACATTGTTTACTAACATGCTTCATTCAAAATGGATAAACTCATAGTATGGAGAAATATTGTGTCTAAGGCTTCGCATAAGTGAATGAATACATTAGATATTATTACATGAGTGTACTCATACTAAAATCATAATAATAGCTAAATAACTAAATAAATTTATAGTGAACTAGCTGCGCCACGCGGCTTCGCACGCGTTGTTCCTATGGAAATGTTAAAAGGTGATTTTTATCACACGGGAACAGATTTATTGGATAAAAAGTAGCCTATGTTTGATTCCACAATTAGAATTACCTGTATACAAGATTTTAGCCAGATCCGTTCAGTAGTTAATAAATAGCTTGTTATTAATGTGATAGTGTTTTACAAATAGGGTATATGCATGTGATTTCAAAATGGCTAAAAAAATATATACGTATTCTCTATTGATATAGAAACTTATCTACATATTTATTTTTAGGGGAGTAAGGGGCGCCAACTTACATCTTTCGGCGCCCAAGCCACCTGCCCGCGGTGCTCCCTGCCGACCAACAAACGAGGAAATGGCAAAACAACCCACCAACACGCACTGGACCAGCGTGGTGGGTCATGGTCCAAACCCCCCATGATTGATAGCCCACACAGATGGCTCCAAGTGCCCGGCGACACCAGCGGCTGTGCTGGCGTTGACGGGCGCCATGCCAGCCCTGGGGTCAGGGGTGCTAAGAATCCCCGGGTGAGACCCCACCGTCAAACGACTCTGGCAACGTATAACGGACGAACTCTGAGGCTTGACCATCACCTAGCGCAGTTGGAAGTGGAGTTAGAGAACATTAAATGGCATGTTCTGGGGTTATGCGAAGTCCGTAGAGAGGGGGTGGACAACGTAACCCTAGACTCGGGCCATCTTCTCTACTTTCGCGAGGGTGATAAAACATCCCAGGGTGGCGTAGGTTTCCTCGTCAATAAGGCCCTCGTTAACAACGTTCAAGAAGTCTCCAGTGTGTCGAACAGGGTAGCGTACCTGATCCTTCGGCTATCCAAGCGGTATAGCATGAAGGTAATTCAGGTCTACGCACCGACCTCAGCACATTCGGATGATGAAGTGGAGGGTATGTATGAAGACATATCCAAAGCCTTACACAACACCACTAAGGCTCACTTCAACGTTGTTATGGGGGACTTTAACGGCAAGGTGGGAATCCGGACTGGCAATGAATCCCGAATAGGCCCTCATGGTTATGGAGTTAGGAATCACAGGGGGCAAATGCTTGTCAACTTCCTTGAGAAAGAGGGGCTATTTTTAATGAACTCTTTCTTTAAGAAACAGCCCCAAAGGAAGTGGACATGGCGAAGCCCCGACACTGTGACTAAAAATGAGATCGACTTCATCATGACGGATAGCAAGCACATATTCAGAGATGTCTCAGTGATCAACAGGTTCAATACCGGATCTGATCACAGACTGCTCCGAGGCACTCTGAATATCAATTTGAAGCTTGAAAGAAACCGTCTGATGAAGTCCACGCTCCGACCTAACACAATCCAAATCATGGCGGGCACCGAGAAGTTCCAGCAGCTTCTCGGGAATAGATTCGCTGCCTTGGATTCCACTGATGACGCTGACGAGACCCTACACAATCTGGTCGAAACGTTGAGGAACGAGGGCATCAGGTTCTGCCAAAAGCAGCATACTGGCAAGAAATCCAAACTCTCAGATGAGACTCTCGGGCTGATGGCAAAAAGACGGGAAACCACCCAAGCGACTTCGTCAGAGAGGTCAGACCTGAACAAGCGAATTGCGAAGATGGTACGGCGCGACCTTCGGAGCTCCAACACACGCCTCATTGAAGAGGCAATAGAGCGAAACCGAGGGTCCAAAGTATTCACTCAGCAGCTTGGCAGGAGCCACCTGACGAAGCTTAAAACGCACGATGGGAGGACCGTTTTGTCGAAGCTGGAGATATCCGCTGAAATAGAGGATTTCTATGGCCGATTGTACGCTGCACATGCCCCTCGTCCCCAACGAGTCGACCACGATTCAAGAGCCACCCTGACACGCCACTATACCGACGAACTGCCAGACATCAGTCAAGACGAGATTGTGCGAGCTCTGAGGCAGCTTAGAAATGGAAAAGCCCCCGGTGAGGACGGCATAACATCAGAGCTTTTGAAAGCCGGAGGAGCCCCTGTTATACAGGAACTACAAAACCTCTTCAACGCCGTCCTTCACAGTGGGAGAACTCCAAAGGCGTGGAGCGGGAGTTTGGTGGTTCTCTTTTTTAAGAAGGGAGATAAAACCCTCCTTAAAAACTACAGACCCATCTCACTCCTGAGCCACGTCTATAAGCTGTTCTCTCGAGTGATCACGAACCGTCTCGCCAGGAGACTCGACGAGTTCCAGCCACCGGAACAGGCCGGGTTTCGCGGAGGATATGGCACCATAGACCACATACACACAGTGAGGCAGATTATACAGAAGTCTGAAGAGTATAATCAGCCCCTGTGTCTGGCCTTTGTGGACTATGAGGAGGCGTTTGACTCTGTCGAAACCTGGTCTGTTCTGGAATCCTTACAGCGATGCCAAGTAGACTATCGTTATATCGAGGTGCTGAGATGTCTCTACGACGCCGCAACCATGAGTGTCCAAGTACAGGACCAGCAGTCCAAACCCATCCAACTGCGCAGAGGAGTGAGACAGGAGGATGTTATATCCCCGAAACTGTTCACGAGCGCTTTGGAAGATATGTTTAAGAGGCTGGACTGGAAAGGTAAGGGCATTAACATAAACGGCGATTACATCTCACACCTTCCATTCGCTGATGACATAGTCGTAATGGCGGAGTCGCTGGAGGAGCTCAACCAGATGCTGGACGGCCTAGCTTTGTCCTCGCGATGCATCGGTCTCGGCATGAATTTGGATAAAACCAAAATCATGATCAATGGCCTCATTGATCCGGGACCGGTCGTCGTACATGGCCACCCTCTCGAAATTGTTTCCGAGTACAATTACCTTGGACAAATTCTGCAGTTGGGTAAAAACAATTTTGAGAAGGAGGCCAAGAGGAGGATCCAGCTAGGCTGGGCAGCGTTTGGAAAACTACGTCGAGTCTGCTCGTCATCCATACCGCAATGCTTGAAAACGAAAGATTTCAATCAGTGCGTCCTACCTGTCATGACCTACGGAGCTGAGACGTGGACACTCACGAGAGGGCTGGTCCACCAGTTTAAAGTCGCTCAGCGAGCTATGGAAAGAGCTATGCTCGGAGTCTCTCTGAAGGATAGAATTCGTAACGAATACATCCGACAGAGAACCAAAGTTATCGACATAGCTCAAAGAATTAGCAAGCTGAAGTGGCAGTGGGCCGGCCATATTTCGCGAAGAACCGATAACCGCTGGGGTAAACGACTTCTTGAGTGAAGACCGCGACTCGGAAAACGTAGTGTAGGACGCCCTCCGGCCAGGTGGGATGACGATCTGCGAAAGACTGCAGGCAGATGCTGGATGCGTCAAGCTGAAGACAGGGCGCTATGGCGCTCATTAGGGGAGGCCTATGTCCAGCAGTGGACTAGTATAGGCTGATGATGATGATGATATTTATTTTTGCATTTTGAGATGTTTTTATTGTAGAATTTAACCATTGAAAAATTGATATTTTAAATCTCAATCGCAAAATTTCAAAACGCTACGCCATTGACTAGAGCGGACGTGACATCACTGTACACATTTCTTCTTTTTTTATTCTGCTTGCTGCACCATGATTTGACACTATTCTGCCCACTTCACATTTCGTATTGTCGATTATTTTCAGTTTTTTCGGAAAACCTCTTTCCTGACATGATCACTACCGAGGTCGTCACAAAAGGTTTTAATCAAGTGTGAACGTCGACGTCAAATAAACATGGCGCCAAAATGACAGCGTTTTTATCACCCGAAAATGATTGTAGTTTTGATTTGTTTTTTTTACCTTGTTAATGCGAAATTCAGTGAGCGTCTTATCATTTCTCGGTTAAATAATGACCTAAAGAATCGATTAAAACAATAAAAAAAATCGATGCATATACCCTATTGTATTTTGTTTCTTTAAGTGGGAACTTATTAATAGCCTCTTGTTATCGTTACACACGTCTTATCTTAATTTTTATATATCTTAATTCTTATCTTTGTGTTGAAAGATCCCCTAACTAAATTAAATTGCTTCAATCTTGCTGGTGTAGTGATTATCATCAGACAAATTTACCTCTATATAAGTGAGTTCCAGCGGTTCCAACAGACAGCACAGCGCATAGTCCGCCGACACATGGTGCGGGTTCTTTTCCAGGTCCAGTGCCAGTACCGTCCCCGAGCCCGATGACGTCATCAGTGGTGCTAGCTCGCACTCTGACGTCACGCCTTCTATTACTATGTTCTCGGCACGGGCTGAGATCTGTACAACAACAAGACAAATTAAACTAAAACCCGACTACGGTGTGAACTTATTATTTTAACAATTTTGGGGGACAGTATCGCTCACGTCCGTAGACCCTACACGTGTCCTCTGGGCGGTGCTAAGAGCGGTACCCTCTGGTGGTAGGCTTCGGCCGTGGCTTGTCACCACCCTCCGGGCTGGGCCAGTCCGTGAAGCAACTCTGTTGTGTTTCGGAATGTAGTCCGGAGTAGCCATCTTCTAGACCTTCGTGATACATCGTTGGCCGCATCTTCGCTTTCCATCAGGTGAGATTGCGGTCAAACGAAGGTCTATTATGTACTGATAAAAAAAAAAAAAAACAATGAAATTTAGACCCTACTTACACCTCGTTATCTTGTTTGACTCCTAATATCGTCTGACGTTATATCTTATAACTACCGGGGTATTAAGACGAATCAATCGATACATAACGAATCAATGGGAACATATAAAACGGCTACATACATACAAACAAACATAGGGTAGCAACTTTATAATACTCCTTCGTTGGTAATCCGGTAATATATATATTTTATTGCTAATGGACTAGCGTTTGGCTACCAACTCACTTTAAGAAAGTGAAGATGTAGCCTAAGATGGAGCACGCTTTTCCAGAAGGAACTTATTTACCCTAGATTTGAAGACTCCAAGATTGTACTCTAATGGGAAGACAGATGCAGGAAGGTCATTCCACTCTTTCGCTGTGGATATGTCGTATGTGAACCAGGAATGGGTGGTATGATTTTGTGCGTCTGTTGGTCCTATGATGGAAGGGAGAAGACGGGATAAGGTCGTGCAATGCTTGCGCACAATCACCAAAGAGGTAGAACACTGACAGTCTGGCAACGCGCCGCCTGTGATCGAAGTTTTGTAATAAATAGACACGAAGACCTTTTTACACTCCCTTTTGCAGCGAGAGTAAAAACCAGTAACGAAAATTAAATACGAACTAGCATGGAAAAGCTACCTTGTAAGCTTTAGCAGAGGGTCGCGTTTCGAGTGACGCCAGGAACTGTGTGACAGTGACCACCATGATCTCCTTGCCTCGGTTCATCAACGTCAGCGAGCAGTTCGCGAGGGTCAGGTTCAGTTTGTGCTCTGAAATAAATACGATGATTACTAAATCCATCCATCCATACTTCCCATACTTGAAAATGCGAAAGTAACTCTCAACCAGTCCAGCAGTAGACCATTATAGGCTGTTGACGATGAGTCAACAGCCTATAATGGTTCGATGGTCTTACGACACCTACGGGCAGACATGGGGTGGTGAAAATTCTATGCAGGCACCACACGGCCAAAGTATAGCTGTTTGGATTAAAATTCTAAATGGGACCTTAGCAATCTGAACTGAGTTATGGTATAGAACTGTACCGTGTGTATTATTTCCCAGCCTAAACAGGCTCTAGCCAGCACAATCATTAGCCTAACTGGGTTAGTTAACTTCATCTACGTCTTATGAGCAGCTAGGATGAGGGTAGTTATGAAAGTTTATCTGGGCTCATAATATGGCTCCACAGAGTGCGACATTCGGTCCCACCAGTCTCTCTTCTCCATCAACCTACCTATATACTGCTTAGACTTGTCCCTGGGCGCGCCCTCCACCAGCCCTATGAGCTCGCAGACCCGCCTGCGCTCGGGGCTGGACAGATGGCTCCACAGAGTGCGACGTTCGCTCCTCACACACAGTTCCTTGGGTTCTGGCTCGGGCGGGTCGCTGGAAGGCTTCCACCAGTCGAACTCCGTTTCCACGACCTCGATGCGCTCCGGTTCCACAGATAGGAGCTGGAAACAGAAAATAAAACATTTGAAATGAAATGAAATATTTATTCATATAAATACACCACATAGATAGATAACTTTTATTATACATAGAAAACACCAAGAACGCGCTGCACAAAAATCTGCAGATCGAACCCGCAACCTCCTGCATCGCAAGCAGACCTTCACCCACCGCGCCAAGAGGTCATCGAAGGCTCACCTCATACTTAGCGTGCTCCCGTGCAATCACGACGGACACGATCGGCAGACAATCCTCACACTTCTGAAGGTCCAGCTTCAGCTCCGTGTCGTTAGGGCTGCGCAGCGTGCTCTTGTACGTCTGCTTGTACGCCACGTAGTGCTCTCGGTGCTGGCGGATGGCCGGCCACGTGTACGGCCGCACACGGGTCTCGACCACCACGCGGTACGCGTACAGCCACCATTGCTTCGCGTGCTGGTGGACGGGGGAGCCGGGGTGGAGGTGGCGGTAGCGTCTGTAATGGTAGGTTCTAATTGAACGAGTGAACGAAGTGAAGGAAGTGTCTCTGCATCAATTCTATACATTTCTGCGTTTTTGCTAGTTTCTCTGTCTACTGGTCGTTTTTTCAACCGATCAGGACGAAACTTGATGCAAATACTTGATAAATAAATCAATAAATAATGCTGGATAATCCACACAGCCTCATATAAACCAAGCTAAGCAGAGCTTGTTTTATTAATATCTGTTTCTCTTAGACATAATAAATCTTTAAGTTTATTGAAATAGAAAATTACAATCATACCTACCTTATGGAAAAAATTAAAGGTAGTATTTACAATTGAAACAATTGAGCTAACTGTAGACTGTTGCAAAAAATCTACAGTTGGAAGCGTACCCAAGACGCTGGCTGCATTGTCCCGCTGTATGGCAATGCTGATGCGCTGCTTTAAACCATATTAAGCCGGTTCCGGGCCTTTAAATGTGATGACGGATGTTGCAAGCTGAAGCCGTCTTCACTTGGCTATCAGAATCAGAGTCAGAGTCAGAGTCAGAGTCAAATCGTTTATTTCTTTAGACTTACAAAATAAGCACTTAGGCCCGTACTATGAAAGCTTGCTCAGTCATAGAGCTATGCTTGAGTGACGTTTATGCCATATAAAAGCGTTGCTCAAGCATAGATTGATTGATGACTGAGTAAGCTTGACAAATGTAATTTTTTGGGCGAATCGTACTTTTTTTCAGAAAAACTAATAGTTGCAATATTTATTTCTTCAAAATGAAATAGAAGGTTTCTAAGAGCAAAACCTTCTAACTACAAAAGAAACGGTAGCTACCCTTAAGGGGCCAAAAATTTGTCCCACCTGTATAAACAGCTTGAAAAATTGTTATTACTATCAAATAAGAAATAAGGTGCAATTGACTCTAATTCACTTCAATGTTCAATCAATGACGCTTCTAAGGAGAATCTTCTGTCCAGTGGTAAACTGTCATGGGTTGATGATGATGATGAAACATAGCTTCTAACCTGTTGAGTTTAATCCTAGCGAAGGAAGCCAGCAGGTTATCCACCGATAGATACTGTCTCCGCGACAGTTGGAATGAACTGTCGTGCACCACTGCATCCAGTAGAAGTCTGGGCACCCGCGCTTCGCTGGACCGGTTGATCAGCACCTTTACTTTACAGGACAGCGGCTTCAGCACTGGAAATAGAATGAAAGACATACCGTAGTAGAATAGAAGGAAAACTAAGATAGGCCGGGATAGGATAGGACCTGGTACCATGCAGACTTTCTACGATGTAGGTCTGCTACGGTGTAGAACTACTACAACGTAGATCTGCTACGACGTAGACCTCCTACGACGTAGATCTGCTACGACGTAAACCTGCTACGACGTAGATCTGCTACGACGTAAACCTGCTACGACGTAGATCTGCTACGACGTAGACCTGCTAGGACGTAGATCTGTTACGACGTAGACCTGCTACGACGTAGATCTACTACGATATAGATCTGCTACGTTGCTTAGAAGTAGAGACAAAGAATGTATTCGATTGAATAGCATAACATGGCAAACATCGAATTCTTACTTTAGGAGTTTATTAAATTAAAATGTGAATAAAACTGGCTGTATTTAGCTTGTGTCAAAACAAGGCTTTATTGACTCTATTGGGGGAAAAATTGTTCTGTGTTCACAGCCTTGTCTATCAACATTACCTGTAGATAGAGTCAGATGACACAGTAACCACTTACAGAAGTCAAAGTCCTCCTGGTGCATAGAGAACTTGTCGAGGCCGGTCAGCATGTAATGCTTCCAGTTGTAGTACTGCATGGGGGTGATGTGAGCCGTCTCTGCGGTCTCCACGGCGGCCGACAGCGGGTTCCAGTACAGGGAGAGAGACTCTACGCGCATCAGCTGGTACACGGTTGTGGCACCAGCGGGGGTCACTGATGGCTTCCATTTGCTGAAATAATTAATTTTGTTTAAAAACTATAAACCGACTTCGATTTTTACAGTTTTTTCATGAATTTTCATGGGATCCATTCTCAGAGCTGAACCAAATTAAAATGGGACTACAAGGAAAGTACCAGCTTTCATACAAAAAAGAATCATACAAATCGGACCACCCAGTCAAAAATTCTGAGGTAACTAACAAACATAAAAAAACAGACGAATTGAGAACTTCCTCCGTTTTTAGAAGTCGGTTAAAAACATATAATATCTGGGCTGGACAATCCACATAGATAGATAGATAGATAGATAGACTCTTTATTGGGTACACACACAAACAGCACAGGAAAATAACAAAAAAGAACAGCACATAGAGTCTATTCAAAAAGAGAAGAGTCGTGGGAATTGAGGGGGTTACGTATCATAATAACTAAACTTGATTCAACTATTTTTGAAACAACTACGGTCGACTCACCTACTGTTTAAAATACCTACAGATTGTTTCACAGAATTTCGTTTAAACTACTGATCGATATACCTAAAGGAGAACGGTTTATTCACCTACATAATGCACTTACAAAACCAATTTTGGACGACGAATTACTGCACGACCTCAAGGCGTCCCACCTCCGCGAAGCGGGGGAGGGGGTTTCTCAACATTAACCATTTTGACGACCTCTGTGGCGCGGTGGGCGAAGGTCTGCCTGCGACGCAGGTGGTTGCGGGTTCGATTCCCGCCTCGGGACAAATGTGTGTACGAACTGCAGACATTTGTTCAGGGCGTTCTGGTTTTTCTATGTATAATAAAAAATATCTATCTATGTAGTGTATTGTATTATGTATATCAGTTATCTAGTACCCATAACACAAGCTCTGCTTAGCTTGGGGCTAGATAATGCTGTGTGAATTGTCCAGCATTATAAAAAAAAACCTACCCCTAGCGAAGCCCGTCCAAGCCGAAGCGGGGTGGGGGCGGGTTCGTGGCGACTCTGTGACTGAAAGGGGTGTGTTTATGTATAATTGCACCCAAAGCCCGGGCATATCGAAGAAACCGTAGGCGAGTCGTCCATAAGCGCCTGATAAGAGCCTTATTGGCTTTTATCTCATGGGGTAATGTCCATAATCCCCACGCAATATGCATGTAAGTTCAAAAATGTCAATAATTGTTTTACGTATTCTCTATTGACATAAAAATATATCTGTATATTTATTTTCGTATTTTTTGATGTTTTTATTGTGAAATTTAATCATTAAAAAGTCGACATTTTAAATTTCAACCGGAAAAATATTGGGACGGTATTGGTAGCTGAACCGTGACGTCACACTTGTACTTTTTTGTATGGTCATGAAGCTTTGACTTTGAGTTGACAAAGGTGATTCGATGAAGCGTGACGTCATAAAATTCAAGGGCTAACATGGCAGCGTTTTTATCACTCGAAACTGAAATCAGTTTTTCTTTGGGTTTTTAACTCAATAATTAAAAATTTTGTAGTGTTATATTTTTTTTCGGTTATGTATTAACCTAAATAATTGATTAAAAAATCACTGCATATACCCTATTGCATCGCGTTCACCATTTGAGAACCCTTACTTCCCAGCGGTTATCAGTTAAAGGAGCTCTATGGCCTGCCCACTAGCTACAAAATGGAGTAGGGGAGCCCACGATGCTAAATGGGGATTTACTCGAGCGTCATAGAGAGCTATTAGGTTGCAAAGCTGAGATGAAAAAAGAAAAAAATGTTAAATAATATATACCTTTTCATCGGTGGGGGAAGCGGCTATAGATTTTTAAATATGTAAAAAAATAATGTTGCATAGACATATTCGAGCGCGTCAGATATTGATAGCATAGCATAGACACAAACTCGCGGCCACACAAAATTCGCCATTTTGAAATACTCAAGCGCGTCAGATTAAGATCGAGAGAGAAGTTGTAAGAGTTGTTCATCTTTATGTTCTAGACGTGCTGTCTCATAATCTGACGATTATCTAAAGGGATTCGCCTAATCTGTTTTTTTTTTTTTTTTCAATTTTTAATATCATTGTACTTAATTAATTGAGAAGCTACTACTAATCTGATCCTTTATCCTTCACGGGCGGCCTTATATAATATATGGAGCTCATATTTGGTGGAGGTACTTAACCAGATACCCTGTTTATTAATCTGCCGCGCTTTAGTAAATCCCGAAATCCCCGCTTGGGCTCCCCTACTACAAGAACGAGTGAAGTTATAATATTAAAACGGCTCCACCCATCGCCTGGTATTCGATCTTACTAATCCAAGACTTTGCCACAAAGGGACAAGGCGCTGTGTGATGCCGGCTTAGAATTTACACCATCTCAACGCATCCCTCGAGTGTCGTAAGAGGCGACTAAGGGATTTCTACTTGGAGCGGGCCGCAGCGCCTCCTGCTAAACAATTCTACCACCAAACTGCGTTCCCCGACCCGCATGACCAAAGTGGGGATTATAGGGAGGTCGGCGTCCAGCAGTGAACCAATATAGGCTGTTCAGGTGATGAGGGTTATGGTAGTTTGAGGATATGGCGACACGATGACTCACCTGTTAGTAGTCTCAATGGACAAGCTCTGCAGACACAGTCCGCAGGCCAGCGGGCCCTCTGGCGAACTGATGGAGTCTTCGTACCGCACGTGGACGTTTCTCACGTAAATCTGCACGTTGTTCACTATGGCCGTGAACAGACTTTCTAGAAAGTTCTGCGGCCCTTTTAGTATCTCGCTTTCTGCTTCTAGATCCTGTAATTTGTTATTTTATTTTACGAGAACGGTATTATATTGCGAAAATTGGCCTATTTAGATGTTATCTATCACAAATAATCAACAGTAAGTCACCAACTGCGCGACGATATCATCATTAACATCATCAGCATTCATGGTTAGTTTACCCTCACTGACAGGTTCCAAACCTCGTAATAATAAATTGGAACGTAAAGTTTTGGTTCTACATATATTTACTTGAAAAGAGCTTGCAATATTAATTTTATCGAAAAATTACAGTTTCAAAATATTTCTATATACTTTGAAATTTACATAATAATGAACAGAACACCCCTGTAATTTTTTTATGAGCTTGAAATTACTAAATGAACGGCACTGTACTCACTGCTGTCTTCCTCTTGCCCCATCCAGCGACCTGCAGTCTTTCGCAGACAAACATACTAACTGGAGGAAGGAGTGCGGAGTCTAATAGATCAGGTTAACCCCTTGATTAACCTTTCCATTCTATCTGTATCGGATGCCAAGAAGTTCCTATTTGGCGAGTGGGGAGAACGGTTTATGTCCAGCTGTAGGACGTAGATTGTAAATCTGACTTTCGTGAGACGTTTTCATGAGACGTTGGGAAAAACTCAAATTGAATACCTGTAGAATCTTCCTCTTAGCCGCTCTTGTAAGCCGCTTTTCCCTCTCCGGGTCGAAGTAAGAGTTGGAGATGGCTGGGCCCACCAGCAGCAGCACATCCTCGATGTTCACGATGACGGGCTGCGTGTAGAGTCCCGTCCAGGGGATTTGGAAGCTGATGCGACCGATTGTGCCGATCTTTACATCGATTGGTAGGTCGAGCTCGTACTAAAATACATTTATTTATTCGGAAAACCATCCGTTAATTACAGTTTAGATTTGTAAATTGAATGGGGTATTTATGACAAAGGTTTTTTCGAATGGAAAAAATAGTAAAGCCCATTAAGAATTGGCCACAGAACTAGGTCATATCATATCAAGGGTTCTCTTCATTATTCGGAAGCTACTATGATGCAATGGCAGTGCTGCCAGCATTCTGGGCACTATGCCTTCTGGTGACGGCTTAGGAAATTGATATTAGTGATAATAGTGTAAATTATAGTTGAAATTTGTCGTTTTGTTGATTTGGTAGAAAAGAGAAGCGTTGTTCAAAAAGAGAAGCGTCGTGGCGTTTAAGTGAACTAACACTTTTAGTCGTACTGCAATGTCAGAGCAGTGCTGTTGGTCAACGCAACAAAAGTTGTCAAATCGGCACACGAGCGCCCTCACTTCCCACAGCTCTCCTATTTTTGAACAGACTCTCTCTACTCTATCTATAAATAAATAAATGCCACACAGAATGATAATAAAAAAATACAAGATATATTAAAACATTTAAATTAATGCAGTTTTATAGCCCTTTCCCCGGTTTTAAAGACGTATTTCAGAGCAACAGTCTCTAGAGTCATTTTCTCATTGCAGTAATTAAACGACTTGCATCTGTCTGCACTCACCAGCGCCTCAGGTTTCAGCTTCAGGTCCGTAAGGTTGACATTCCCGGAGAAGATGCCCACATTGAGGTTCTCGGTGTCCAGATCTTGGACGTACTTGCCGAGGATGCGGTTCAAGATTCCTGCGACCGCGCCCTCGAACATTGTCACGGTTTTTGTTTACCTCTGGACAAACAAATTTATAATGTCACAGAGTACGTACATAAATATACATAAAACATAAAAACTAAACTCGAGTAAGTCTTGGGTTCTCCTCTTATATGAACACCATAACAAAAACAATTTCTCAAACAGCTACTCGAAAGTAGCAAAGAACACACTCGACATTTAAAAACAAACTATTTTTTGTAAAAAAAAACTTTTCCGCGCAAAACCGTCTCTGATGTCAACAAAATTCAACTACTTACAAAAGACAATTCGAGTTCTCATAATATTTTGCAATGCATTTTTGAAAAGTAACATGAACCAGAAACCGGTCGGTTTGTTGTGTATTTAGAAGCTATTATTATACCAAATCTACGAAAGATTACTCTATTTGGATGCAACGGGGATAAACAAAAATCTTGCCCCAAATAAAATATTATATTATTGCCCCATAAAATGTTCTAGTATAATACTGCGTATCTACTCCATTCGTTTCGCATGTTTAAAGTAGTTAGAACCACTCTACAACCGTTCTACTTGGTTACCTAAGTTCAAGTAAAAGTGATACGCGTAGGAACTCGATCTGCAATTACGTTTAAAGCTCGACCCTGGCCCGTCCTACGCAAGCTACCGAAGCGATATTAAATTTCTAACTCCGACTCAAGTATTATTAGATAAGTACATATAAGAACTACGTCCTCGTCGTGCCTGACTTGTAAGACGTGGAGGAAGGGAACCCAAGACGGGGCGTGGAGAAGCCTGGGGGAGGCCTTTGCCAAGCGACAAACAAACTTGTGTTTTGTGTGTAATTATAAGACGTAGTAATAAATAAGACGACCTCTGTAGCGCGGTGGACGAAGCGAAGGTCCGCGTGCGACGCAGAAGGTAGATAGATGGATAGATACGTTTATTGATTTATGAATGATACATTTTTATGGTAAGTAGGGTCTTAAATCCTAAATTAGGTTTTTCTATACCGTGTCCATTTTGAATGAGGCATAAACGTATACAAACCGCCCATACTTAACCTAAAATTCACTTTGTTGGCGCGTCCTTTTATACGTAATTTACATTACTTGTCGATTTTAGATCCTCCCTTCAATAAAAATGGCTTACAATTATATCTAAAACTCGACGCCAAGCAAGTGAGTTTTTGTTATTTGTATCGTGGTTTATTTACTAACATGCTCCATGCTGGATGGATAAACCATAGGTTGCGGATTCGATTCCCGCCTCGGGACAAATGTGTGAACGATCTGTAGATATTTGTTCAGGGCGTTCTGGATGTTTTCTATGCATAATAAAAAATATCTATCTATGTAGTGTATTGGTATTATGTATATCAGTTATCTAGTACCCATAACATATGCTCTGCTTAGCTTGGGGCTAGATAATGCTGAGTAAATTGTCCAGCATTATTTATTTAGTACCTGGATGACCAAGCTTCGCTCGATTTTTATATTAAAAAAAAATACACCGTGGAGAAGGGCGGTGATAGCCAAGGCCGAAACCACGAGACGTCTACGAATAAGAATAGTTATTCGTAGCGAGACTTAGAGAAAAGTCGTGAGTTTCATGCCCTCGATTTATATGAACACAACAACTGTATATTTCGTTTTATGTGAAACCTATTACAGATCGATACGAATGATTAAAAAAAATTATAGTAATACATTTATTTACAAAGATTGAACCTTATCAGCAACAAAATCCATTGGTCTAATAATACAAAGTGTCTTTTTTTAGCAAATCATGTGAATGGTTTAAAATTACAACTAAACGAGCAGTTATTGTTACTGTTTGACTTAGGCACCGAAAAGCACTATTTACGTAGTGACAAGGTCATCTAGCTGCATCGGTCATCCGCTCAAATATATCTAGGTACTTCAGGCAATGCCACCCCCAACAAAGGTAAAATACGCGTATACGCCTATAGATATACCTTCAAATTTAGCCTACCAACTTAAAAAAGTAGTTACATACGAGTTTAAATTAAGAACCATTGAATGAGTGACATTGTTGTTTTCACTTACTCGTGTTTTTCATAGAAAATGTATGGGAATTGTTTTTTTTAATTATTGCCAAAACTTACGATTTGATTTGGTATGTTACTTTGGGAAAAGTGTTCCTAGTTAGAAATAGAGTCGATTAAGACCAACTTGTTTTTTTTTGACAAATGTCATATTTTGTGCGACCCGTAAATTTTTTCAAAAAACTAAAATTGCCAATATTTTTTTCTTCAAAATAAAACAGAAGGTTCCTAAGAACAAAACATTCTAACTACAAAAGAAACGGTAGCTACCCTTAAGGGGCCAAAAATTTGCTCCACCCTGTATATAAATATATAAAAAGATTTGCTGTTCGTTAGTCTCGCTAAAACTCGAGAACGGCTGAACGGATTTATTATTATTTTATTTATAATTTTGTACGTGGAGGTCTAGGGAAGGTTTAAAAGGTGAGAAAATCAACGCCAGCGAAGCCGCGGGGCGCTGATAGTAATATTATAAAAGCCTTTATTGCTGTTTTAGCCTACGGCGATTTATTTTGCCATCTCTCGGGTACCATCCTGTTATTAATTTGGTCTATTTCTCGTTTCTTTCTCTTAACATAATGTCCAGGTAAAATACTAGGTCAAATCAAATCAAAACGTAAGTGTTGCATTCGAGTCTCGAGCTAGCCTACGCAATATTTCAGGAACTAAGGTAATTTTATATAAAAAAAAAATTTTTGTGTACCTACTAATCAATTTTCAAACTTTTTTAGTATTATGAAATTTTAACAAAAAAGCATAAGCTGCAGTTAACATAAAATATCATGCCGAAATAATACCGATAGATAACGTGACGTAGAAGCTTACCTGTTTATAAACAATTTGTTTTATAAATGAATTCCAACACCACAATGTTTGGACGTTTTATTTTTGTTTTCGTCTACTAAGTGATGCTAAACAAAACAATTGAATGTTCCCTGAAACATTTATCTGTTGTTATTGCTATCTACTGATAAGCCATTACGTACACCTCGATATCAGCGGGTGAGCCCCGACTATACAAAAGTAATTTCGACGAATTTCACTTTACCGAAGCTTAACTCTACCTAGAGTTTTGTCATGGTTTTTTAAGGATTCACCCACTGCTGGGTATTAATAGGCATCCATTTGCTTTTGCCCAGTAACCCCGGCAACTTTGACGATGTCGTCAATCAAACTTGCGAGACGATTAGTTTTGTCAATGAGACACCGAGGGCCGACTGAATTGTCAGATGTCAAAACAGAACTAAACGAATTTCATAACTGAATGCTGTCGCTTTCCGATTGCAAATATAAGGAAGGCATTTTTTGTGTTGTCAAATTACATAGTAATTTGTCATATAGCTGCAAAATATGTCAACAGATCCCAATAACATAAATTAAAATTCACGTGCTTGGTCGTAGTCGAGATAAAGAGATATAATTGAACAATATTTATTGGAGAAATCATCTCAAATCAGCAAGTACTTTCCATTATGTTTAGAAATCGTCAGCATGAAAGTTAATTCGAGGTTAAGTACTGCGGGTATGTTAATCATATGTGCAGGAATGAAAAAACTAATAGTAGAAAAGTTTATTGGAATCTGAATTGACAAAAGTTTTTTTCACCATTTAATGAATAGCCTACAAAAGCTAGATAAGACATGTTTTCATACAAGATTATTCTAAATTCACAGCATCGGGTAATTAAGAATGTGCCGAGGAAAACACGGAATTCATTTAAATGTAAATGTCTCGTAATGAATATGACATCACGTTACACCTCTCTTGTTGTCTGTACGCTTCCATCCCTTAGAATGTAACTATATCAGGAACCTACGATTTAAACTTACGTTTTTTTTGTAAATATCCGGAAAAAAAATTATTTGGGTAGATAATTTTGTCATTGTACTGTAAAATTGTCTTAATAAACAATTTGTTGTCTGCTACGCTCTCATCCCTTAGAATGTAATCTTTATACGTCCACTTTAATATTATATTATATATATATACCGAGAAAATTGTATTTGGGTAGTCGGGAATTTGCACAATTTTATTTATAAATAAAATTAATAATTATGATTGTTATTAACAGATCCCCCCTCCTAGAGATAACCCCTCGAGTATCTTAACATATTCTCTGCGTTAGCAAGTCAGCAGAATATTTTCAAAAAGTGTGTACCCCTACTACCTATTCGTTTTTGACCTAATTAGATTTTACTGCGTAAATTCCTTGAAACTGCGAAATTTTAGAGTAGAAGCGAATGAAGGCAGTTGGTACGTACCAACTTGAGAAGCTCTGGAAGGCTCAACTGCCAGGCATAATGCTCATGCCTCATAAATTTAAATGGCCATGCTCATCCAACTTTGACCTTATGCAATCGACTGTTAATGACATAGATCACTGAAAGGTCAGGCTCGCGCACGATCAACGCAGGTAGGTACATATGTTATCACTGTTATCTATCTAATATTTAGTCATTCTTACATCTTGAACAAAGTATTTTTTCGACGTAGGAAGGTGCAAGTTCAACAGTTTATGGAATGAGGAGTAAGTAATTAATTAATCCTGTAGCGAATAACAAAAATGTCAAGACATTATCCATCTTAGTAAAACCATAATACATCACTAAACAATTCCGGAGGCACCATCTAAGGCACCAATCTACAATCACTTCATGCCAAAATCTTAGTTTTCTAATACATCTTTACCATTCCTAAAGATAAAATTTGTCACTTACCGAATAAATCACATGATTTTCCAGGACAGGAATTTCACTTAGATTCTCGCAATGACGTCAAAGACCACACCGGGGTCCGGAGCTGTGCTGGAACTGACAGCTGTCAAGTTGGGCTGGACTGCGCAAGTCTTCGCGCATGCGCAAGGCGAGGTATCTGCGCTCGATATTAAGACAGGAAGAAGCGGACTAGACAGCCATAATCACATGTAAAATCGACATTGATGAGATCGGAATGGGCTTACTTGAACAAAATACTTCTACTGTTACAATACAAAGCGAGCAAAATGGACTAGTCTAAATACCTAGTACCTACCTGATAATTTTCTGTTATGCTCGATATTTGTAGAAGACAAATTAAAAGAGCTCTTATAATCATTTAGTTAGCTCTGCGCTCTCTGCGGTGAGAAGCCAATGAAGCTACTCTATAAACTCTGCATGCTTAGGCTAGGCACGTTTTCGCTCTACCATAATTAATTTTTAATGAAACTTCCATGAAGCTCTACGACCGCTACGGTGGTGCTACGAAAAAAGCTACAAAACAATGTACATAAGGACTTCTTCTTATTCTGTATTACACATAACCAGCTAACACTACACACACTTCATAGATAAGTACTTAATAATTATGAAATAATCAACAAGTTGTTGCAAAACATTGCTGTATTGTGCCGGCTTAGAATTTGCACCACCCCAACTCTTCTCGGGAGTGTCGTGAGATGCCACTAACGGATATCTACCGGTGACGGACAGCAGCGCCTCCTAAATAACAATTCTACAACCAAACTGGGATCCCAAACCCGCATGCCCAGCATGGGGATTATTGTCATCAGCGCATGAGATGCCAATAAATCGCTAATCAGGGGGAGGCCTGCGTGCAGCAGTGGACTAATATATAATTATAGGCTGTTGCACAAAATACTAAACTCTGTTACACAAAATATAACACGTGTACTTAAGAGTACCTTCAATAAATAATTTGTTTTAAAGGGTTTGTTTTAAAAACCTATAAACCGACTTCAATGAAGTATATGGTTTTCTCATGAATGCCACTGTCAGAACTGGAGCAAGTGGAGTACTATCATCAATCCGCCTGTGTGGTTATTATGAGAGGATATTGAGGAAACTAAGGTACCTTACCTTACTTATGTGTGGATAAAAAAAACAAGTAATATATTATTTGGAAATTTTATTTGAGACAACACTTTGACACATATGTACGTACCAACAAATATTTAGCCTTATAGAAATAAATTGTAAGGCTTGTTTATGGAGACGCGGGGCGGCCCATACGATGGCAGAGTGTTTTTACAGAGAAGCGATTTTACAAGCGTTTATTTGGTTCAGCGCGTCGCACGCGGCGGCCGCCGCGGCGTTCCTCATCTCACATCAGGAGCTATGCCTTGAAACCAGAAACGTCCAAAAACGGGTGACGGATCGTGTATTACCACGGAGTACTCCGTCCAACGCTCCGCTTGACGGCCCGCGACTCCGTAAACAAGGCCTGAGGAATAGGGTATATGCATGGATTTTTTTATTTTTTTTTTCGATTATTTAGGTTAATGTTAGCCATTGCATTTTATGACGTCACAGATCATCGAGTCCCCTATATAAACTCAAAGTCCAAACTTCATGCCCATACAAAAATTTGACAATAGCGTTGCGTTTAGATATTTTGCTGTTGAGACTCAAAATATCTACTTTTCAATGATTAAATTTCACAATAAAAACATCATAAAATAAAAAAATAAATATACAGATATACTTCTATATCAATAGAGAATACGTAAAAAAATATAATCTTTTTTGAAGTCACATACATATACCCTATTCTTGCGACAGGACGTCGATACTAGTGGTAAGTTGTAGTACCTAAGGAGACCTAGTCAGGGCGAGACAGGCGTTACAGGAGCCGTAGGGCACCTGGGGGGCGAAGCACGAGTCGGGGCAGTACGGGCAGGACTGCGCATAGGTCCGCGGGAACGAGCAGTCTGCAGTCGTCTTCCATTGACCCGGTGCTGCGGTCTGCAAACGAGGATCATGTTGTTTATTTATTGAGCTTGTACAGAAATACCTTTCCCATAATAAACCTAAATAATATTCTTTTTTTCGCCGTGTGGTGCCGGCGGCATAGAATTTGCAACACCCCAATGCTTCCCTTGGGTGTCGTAAGAGGCGACTAAGGGATATCTTCTGGGGGGCGGGCAGCAGCGCCCCTGCAGAGCAAATCTTCCACCGAACTGCGATCCCCAACCCGCATGCCCAGTGTGGGGATTATGGGCACTACCCCCCATTAGTTAAACGCCAATAAGGCGTTTATCAGGGGGAGGCCTGCGGCCAGCAGTGGACCGATACAGGCTGTGGATGGATGGAATATTCTTTATTTGAGCTGTGTAGGGGTTCCTACAGTTATAAGTTAAGTTAATAGTTAATTAGTAGAGGGAAGGAAAAAATACGAATCAAACCCCCGAGTGCTAGTTTCACACTGATTTCGTAAGTAATTACTCAATAATACGTAGGTAAGCAAATTGCAAGAACATGTCTTTTGGTAGGTATACAGTCGTGGTCAACTAATTAGGAACATTCAAGATAGTGAAGAGCAATAATCGGTTATGTACATATAAATATAAAACCCTATTGATTTCTCAGTATCTATTATTTGCATTATTTGGTACTACTATTATGTTATAAATGGTTGTAAATAAAAGATCAATTATAAAGAAAAAAGTGTTTAACATCGAAGGTTACCCATGTATTCAATTTGAGGTATGATTCTGTAGCTGTAGCATACTTAAATATTAACAGTTAATAGTAAAGTAACTAAGTAGTAAAAGTATGACCAGCCCCGTTATCCGCAAGTTACAGTAGAGGGGCGGTGTTAGTGAGTTAACATAGTAGTCTGGGTAATCTAGAAATTATATTAAGTAAGTAAGTAAATAAAGTTGAATAAACATGCTATTATAAACAGTTAAACATCTTGTTAAACATCTTTGATTTAGCTTGTTATTTTGTCTTTCTTTATCTGATGCTGTTTCCGACCAACAAACCCTGCGCACACGTCCCAGTGCCCTCCATGCTCAAATCCTAGAGGATACGATCATGCTGAAACTTAACTTCCATGTGATAGGAATATGTTCCTCAGCTTAGGAAAGCATAGTTTCCTCTAATATTGCCGTGTATTGATGTTGGTCTAAGTTACCCTAAACTTTCCTAACAGGTCCCACTAAACGTCCAGAAAATGAGCCTCACATTTTAATATTTCCACCGCCATGTTTTATTTGCTTTTTTGTGAATCTGTTGATTTTAGGTTTTTAATAATATGATTTTAACTGTATTTTACATAGAAGTGACACGATTAGATGTTTTATTTTGTATGCACAATATTTCAATAAAAAAGAAAGTCGAATCCCTTCATCTATTAAACTTACTCTTATGAAACTCGTCATGATGCAGTGGAGTACGTCATAAGGTGCACAATCCAGGGGCACTCCTTGCGGGGGCAGTTCCTTGTCTCCAAGACAAGTCGGCTGCAAAACAATCCAAAATCTAAATCCATACTTCCTTTCCTACTTATATTATAAAGGCAAAACTTTTTGCCGGCTGAAAACATTATCACGGACAACGTCAAAACTACTCAATGGATCGAGCTGAAATTTTGCACAGTTAGGTATATATACATAAGAATAAGAATAAGAATATTTATTTATTATTTTTTTTAAATTTTTATTATTATTACCTACACTACATTTTATTCCAAAAACAAAGACATGCACAAATTTAGAAGAACGCAAGAATATTTTTGTTTTTTTTTATTATGTTCATATCATAGATAGATAGATAGATACGTTTATTGATTTATGAATGATACATTTTTATGGTAAGTGGGGTCTTAAATCCTAAATTAGGTTTATCTAGATACTAGGTTCTCTAATATAAACTTAGACACGCTTAATAATAAGGACAGTTATGCACACAGGCACAGCGGTACCACTACCACCGTCTTGGGTTCTACGAGATGGCGCGGTATGCAGTTGCACACACACGCTTCGCCAATCACGCGCATCGGTCAAGCGACCAATGAGTGATAAATGTGATAAGATAACGCTGCGCCTGAGCTTAGCTATAGGATGCTCCTTTTTATAGCGAAGTGATATATTAAAATAAATATGCATTTTATGGAATTTAAAAGAAGTTAGGTATGTAATGATAAATAATGTTTTACTAATATGGCTTTAATATTTTTTTCAGTTATTTTATTTTTAAGTTCGATTGGCAAATTGTTTATAAGGTATGGGATTAAATATTGGGAGGTTCGCTTACCGTATAAGTTGTTATATGAGGGGATTTTAAGTTTTTTCTGTGTTATGCTTCTAGTAACCCTGGCGTAACTTTTAGGAACTTGGATGTCTGTGCGAAAGTTTTGTTCAATTAGAAGGTTCAATTCCACTTTTTTATGGATAGATAATACGCCACAGTATTTAAATAGCCCGTCAGGATTACCAGAGTACCTTGTCTTAACTTTAGAGGGCGCACTGGCCTTATTATACCGGTGCATGTAATTTGAAATAAGAAGGACTTTTACCGTCTTTTGTTTCAGAGTTGCATTTGTTTTTTCGGCTTTGTGTTAATTTCATTGATTTGTACTGCACGAAAATTTCCCGGGTTTCTAACTGACTTCAAAAAATGAGGAGGTTTTCAATTCGACTGTATTTTTTTTGTTTGTTACCTCAGAACTTTGACTAGGTGGTCCGATTTTCATGATTCTTTTTTTATATGAAAGCTGGTGCTTCCCGTATGGTCCTAAAATGGGACCAGGCAGTTAACACCAAACCCAAAAGAATACTTAATGCGGCAGGAATAGGGGCAAACTTGTCTGCCAGGGACCCATTAATAACCACAGGTCATCGAGTAGCTCGGACCAATTTCGCTCGTTCACACCGAAACTGGGATGATGATGCTTGGAGCAAGATATTGTTCACTGACGAGTCCCGGTTTTGTCATAAGTCAGATGACGGAAGGGTCAAAGTATGTAGACAAACCGGAAAAAGATACGCTCAGTGTAACATTGTCGGAATAGTCTTATGGTGGAGGGTCAGTAATGATTTGGGGCGGCTTTGTATAGGGGCACGTACGGAGCTACACATCGTGTAAAACGGGTCCCTGACTGCTTCAAGATACGTAAAGGACATCTTGGAACCAATTGTGATGCCTTTTGCCCCATATGTTAAAGAAAATTTTCTTTTAATGCACAATAATGCACGGTCCCACACCGCGATGGTTTTGGAGTATCTAAGAGAGGTAAAAATTGAAGTTTTGGGATGACCAGCCCACTCGCCTGATCTAAACCCGATAGAACACGTATGGTATAGGTTGGCAAGACAAGTTTAACAGAGAAATCCAGCACCAGCTAACTCGAGATATCTCAAAACCGCATTGTTAGAAGAATGGAATCTCATCCCACAAACTTTTATTGACGATTTAATAAAACGTATGCAGGCAGTTTTGACAGCAAGAGGAGGTAACAAACACTAAATAATGTGTGTGCCTCACTAAAAAACAACCGTTTAAACACTATTCAATTTACGATATGATGGGATACAAATGTTAATTTTCCTTACAACTAGTGCATTAAGATGATTGTCACTAAATGGTTTCTTTAATTTATCGAGATAGTTTTAGTTTTGTTTAAAAATGTTCATTTTATTGATCAAACCCTATTGAAAGTCAAATAAACACAGACGCAACGATTATTATGCTAATTTGTCTTTTTTAAGTTGCGTTCCCCTAAATTTGTCCATTAGTGTATAAAAATCGAACCTATATGCCAAATACACAAATATAAATAGCCATGTGAAGTGGCAGCATTACAATTTTTCTCACCTTTAAGTTGTTCACAGCGGCCGCCCACTCGGGGTGGTCCACAGCGTACTGCGTGAAGTACTCTGCCAGCTTCGCCTTGTTCACCTTGTCCCCAGCCAGCGCCCAGCCGGACTCACGGAATATGCACTTTACGTGGTCACACTAAAAGGTCATGAAAACATTTATATGTAGGATAAGCCAACGAGACAAGTACACACATCAACATTGTCTAGGAATATTCCATTACGAAATGATTTGTTTAAAACTATTTGCTTTTTAGAAAAGTTTATACATGGAAAAAACCTCTTTTGTATCCTTTTTAAAATTTTGAAAAAAAATACAAATAGAACGCAAGATAGAATGGGGACTCCGATCTATATAAAACAACGTTAATTTTGCCATAAATAAATTTACTTTTATTTAATTATCGTTATGTGATTTTTAACTTTAACGGATCTTGTGAGATGTCATGGACCGTCGACATTTAAGCAGAGAAGAAATTATAAGAGCGATAGGCAACGCGTGGTTGCTAATACCCTAAACACCAATCAAAGCGTAAATTCTCGATTGTGGTCCCAGTAATGCGAGAATTACTGGGGATGTAAGAGAGCGCCACACTGGAAAAAAACTAGTAAAAAACTAGAGTAACCACCCCTAGACAAGATAGTTTATCTCCAAAATTCCACTAGGAGGGAACAAAATCTCATAGCAAAGCACTAGGCTAAGTCTTAGCTGTCAGTCGATGATCTTGACTCTCGTAGGCCGCTTCGTGTGCCAGCTCTACGACGAGGCAATCGCGGATGGTGACGACTTCTTTGTGCTCAAGAATATTTGTTATGGAACAATGGCCAATGCACAATGGTTCACTTTACTGATGAGTCTCGGTTTAGATTCCACCCCGATTCACTAAGAACACGTGTTTGGAGAGTTTCAGGCAGAGAAAGTCGCCTCCAGCAGCCACAAGAGGTCCATTCGTACCGAGGTGTAACAATCAAGGTTTGGGCGGGAATTCGTATTGGCGCGCGAACCGAGCTCATTTCGATAAAGAGGCCGCATGACTGCACTGAAATACCGGAACGAGGTCGTAGAACCTGTGATCATCCCTCATAGAGTTCAAATAGGCCAGGAATTTCAGCTCATGCATGATGATGCCCCTCCACACACGGCGCGTTTGGTGCTGCCCTTCAGGAACATGATGTCGCGGTTTCGGACTGGCCTGCAGTCACCCGGCTTAAACCCATGTGAATACGCTTGGGACATTTTGCAGCGAAGGAAAGTCCTTCCAGCGTCCAGCAATTTGCCGTCAAATTTGACCACGGAAGACCAACTTTTTTGCCATTTAACATGACATCTACCCATTCAAACCCTTTAGACATTCCGTCACTTGAACAGCCATGTCCGGGAAGGGTGCAGATGTGTTATGAACGTCAGGGGAGGCAACACCGATTATTAAATTGTAAAAAGTTAATTTTATAAAGTCATAGAAACGTAAAAATTGTTTTAACACTATTTACCGAACTTTGTTCCTTCTTAAATTTTTATAATAAAATTATATCAAACAGTTATGTTTTATTATTATTAATAAACAACACAACCCATACCCATACCATGCCATACCTAGTTTTCTAAAGAAATTATTTTCAGTTTTTGTAAAAATCAACAGAATGTTGAATATCCCTAGACAATGTTGATGTGTGTACATTAGGGTGTTTTCTTCTATATATTGTTTATTGTCAATAAAAATGAGTGTTAGGTACATTATGTAGGTCAGGTACCAACTTGAATGTCAATAACAAAAAAATTACATTGTTTAAAAAAAACTAAAATTGTCAAGCTTTAAATTTTTGCGAGACATAATACTTATTCCATGGGACATTGACATCACTGATCGTAACCATAGGTTAGATAGGTAGGTAGGTACGTTTATTATATTCTGTAGATATGTACGTTAAAATAAATATTAATTCTGATACATACCTCAGACAAACCCCTGTTGCACTTCTTAGAGGCCGCTGCGGAGATCACATCGATTTTCCCGATGCATGTAAACAACTGTAATATACTGCCCTCCTAATTTAGACAACCGTAAGTAGGGTTTTTATCAAAAATGAGTTATTGATAGATTCGGAATCAGCGTGATGAGATCTATAATGTTCTCTTTGACGTATTTTTGATAAAACCTATATTTACGAAGTTATTTTAGTCATGAGCACCGTAACTGCGAAGTTTTTCATGGCTTTCCTTGTAATTAATACCGTATGAGCCCTTACGGTTCTTTTCCTTATCGCGATTATATGAATTTATTTATTTTACTAGACTATAACCTACACACAAGAACAGTAACAGTGGCAGTGAACGTAGAAAGAGGATCTTTTTCTCTGAAATATAAAACCAGTCACAATGCGGAGTTTGAATCATCCTTGGATTTTCTTCAAACAAAAATTTTCAAAACACACTTGTTTCCAGAAACCATGCAAAAAGTTACAGCAAGAGGTATAACTGCAGAAAGAAAAGCAGATATCATAAACAAACTAGTGCCACTCATGCCAGAAAACAGGCGGAGTTTCTGGAACAATATGCCTACTTGTAGCTCCGATATTAGATGATTTAACAAGGGAATACTGAGTCCTGAAAAAGTCTGATTTTAGATTAATTAGGTATATAAAAGGCATGACAGAGTCGCAGTTCCTATTTATATGTGATTTTGTAATAGTATTGAACCCGATTTAAAAAATTGGAGTAATAAGCATTTTTTATGTAACTGTAGTTCATATTTGTATTTTTATATATTTCTTTATGGAAGATTTTTATATTTTATTAAGTGTACCTAGCTATGTTGTAAGTCTGATGACTGAGCTAATTATAAAAATGTAGTGTGTAAGATTTTATTGCCTATTTCCATATTTGAAGTGATTTTGAAAGTGCCATAGAAAACTTCATAATTAAGTAAATTACTTTAAAAAAAGTAAGATTTTATTAGTACTTAGATTTTGATTGTATAATATAAGTTTTTGTTTGCATGTTGGTCTCATTAGAATATTTTATTACTTGATAACTAGTTGTTTTACTTAAAAAAAAATCCATTTTCTTCCATATACGTTTAATATAAAAATGGTTAAGTGCTGTTTGATCGGCAAAGTATAACCAATTCCTTGGCATAACAACTGTAACTAGTAGACATACGGTTCTCATGCTCAGGATATGCACCTTTAATATTTGTATTGAGCTAAGCATGTTTATTACTTGCTAAATTAATTTAAAAGTAAAAACGCTATCACGACATTATACCAATCATTCTGTAGGGAATCATTGCAGCTACACACTTAAATATTCAAAATCAAATATTTCTTAAAACTGCGACACTGGTCATTTTTTTAACAAAAAAAACTTTAAGCGCGAATATCTCGAAACTGAACTTTTAGTAGTTACGGTTGTCTAAATTAGGAGGGCAGTATAGTCCCTTCATTAGTTACCAAGACTTGTAAATAAATCTAATAGGTTCTTCATTCTGACAAGACTGGTGTCCTCAGGAGACCCATCACTTAACGAACATTTATATACTTATTATGGTTTGTTTCTGGTTAAAAATAGAGTCGATTAAGACCAACTTGTTTTTTTTGACAAATGTAATTTTTTTCTGTACATTTTTTCAAAAAACTAAAAATGGCAATATTTTTTTCTTAAAAATAAAACAGTAAGTTCCTAAGAACAAAAACTTCTACCTACAAAAGAAAGAGTAGCTCCCCTTAAGGGTCCAAAAATTTGCCGCACCCTGTATAATTTTGGGGAAGGAATTTTTGAAATCGGTCTATAGTTTTTTTAGTTTATTCATTACAAATACCTATACAAATCTTTCATCTTTATAATATTAGTATAGATAACAACACCTACCTAACTGTCGGATGACGAAAAGAAAATAACTGTTTGATGTGGTAATCTCCAAATTAAGTTTAAATATAACTCTTTACGGAATTGTTCACAAAGATGCGCCAAGTAGACAACCCTACTATACTCGAAAATTCTGTTATAGGTAGGTTAGGTGAGGTTATTTGACGCATAGGCCAGCACTGACTTTATTAGGTGGTTCGCCGCAGCGGACCTGCGCTGTCTGTGGTGACGTCGGCGGAGGCGCCGGGGCAGCCGGCGCGGGCGCGGACTGCTTCGCAGTACATGCCTGAAACAACAGCTTAGCAGATATAGGGCCAGTAGGTACTTACGAGTACCTACTTTAACTCTTAACTAACTCTATTTTATTACGTAACTCAGCTTAGACACAACCCCCTACTGCATGTCCAACATGTTGGAACTAAGTTGCACCTTCCGGTACGAGGTCGCCACTTGAGAGCCTTATGTCCACACGACTATCTATTTAAAAAATGGACCTAAATTGTTGTCTGATTTAATAAATTAATTATTAACATTGTTGTTCTACAAGTTATGTATGTAATGTACATATTGCCCTGGGCACTTACTCTTAAAAACGAAATCGATGTTTCTGATTGGTTTTCTTGCAAACAAAGTGATTAAAAGTTGGTTTTGCATGACAACGAGAACGAAACTTCGAGATTATTTTCATTATAAGTTCAGATGTCACCAAAACTAAACTAAACTTATCGTGTCATAACGACCACAATAATAAGGATGGCATCATTTTTAGTCCTATCAGATTAGTTTAGTCTAGTTTTGGCAACATCTGAATAGACACCATAATAATTAAATTAAATTGTCTATAAGGGCAGTTATTAAATTCATTGACATCTGAAAGAGGTTACCTGAATCTGGAAGGAAGGCTATTATAAAAACTGATTTAAAAAAATATTTACAATGGCGCAATACGTTCAAATTATCTACTACCTATCTAATTAATTCTGACAAACCTTGTGTAATTTAAAATACTTTTTACAGAGCAAATTATTCCTAACATAATAAACCAAATTTAAACCTTTTTTAATTTATTACGGATAGCGGATGTAACCAGGTTAACAACCAACCTTATTTGTGTTGGAAGAACCCAACGTTTCATCCAGTAATCCGTAATGAATTCGTCAAAGTAGGTACGATAGTTTTCATAGTAAAATTTAAACCTTAATTTGAAATTTAACACTTACCACAAAAGCACAGACGAAAATCACAAACTTCACAAACATTTTGTACTTTACCAAACACGACGCAACACTCGGAGAAGGACGTATCAACTAAAACAATGAGTCTGCGATGAAACGTGACGCCATCGGCCAGAGGTCTCGAACTAAGTATATCTCTATAATTTGTAATCGCCAGCTCATGACCTTTAGCGATAGGCAAGTACCAGTTTTATTTACAAATACTACTCGGGTCGTTATGCTGTCCTGGTACATAATTATTACATGTATAATTAGAATAAGGTTATTATTATGTACTAAAATACATATAAATTGATAGATAAATTGTTTACCACATGTGTTTACTGAGAAAGTACCTACGTACTTATATGATGAAATAGGTAAGTACTCATATACTATACATATTTTATACTCGTACTCATATTTTAGTTATGTAATTTCACCTTTGTTTCAGTGTTCAGCTTTAGCTCTAAGTGGTTTAATTATTAATGATTGGCTTTGTTGTGGTCGAGAAATAAATAAATTTCATTTCATTTCATTTACTTATTTGATTACCAACACTTCGGTTTAACGGCCAAGATTTTGTGAATAAGTAAATACGCCGCGCTTTATGTTTTTAAGTTAATAACCTAAAACATGTACCTAACAGAAACTTTATACCTAATTCGTGTGTACGGCCATACAGTTTACTACAAACAAAGTTTGAGTAACTTTATTTTCTACTAGCGAGCGGTCCGTCCCGGCTTCACACGGGTGGATATTTTTTTTTTACATTTAACAGGCAACTTTGTTACTCATGGATAAAGTAGCATTCTAATAGTGCAAGAATTTTAGAAATCTGTTCAGTAGTTTTTGAGTTTGTTCGTTTTATACATAGGTACTATAATAATAATCTTTCCTTTCTAAAATATTAGTTAGATGGAAAATTAATATGAAAATGTGACAGCGCTCCAAGCGGAAAGTTTACATAACATTCACATTTCCATCACACTAATATTTTATAAATGCCAAAGTTTGTATGGATGGATGTTTGTTACATCTTCACGCCAAAACTACTCAACGGATCGGGATGAAATTTTGCATACAGGTAATTATAACAGGGACTGATTTGGTTACCCTTTGAAGGGGTTTTCGATTGGGTTTTTCGATGAGGTTGTTTAAAAACCCTACCCGTAGGGGTTACCCTTTTCATGTGTTACCCGCTCGTAAGGGTAACCCTACCAAAACCCATTCGACTGGGTTACCCTATTGAGGGGTAACCCTTTTCAATACGGGTTTCGATCGTTTTGATAACCCCACCGTTTGGGGTTTTGTAACACACGGTAACCATGTATTGTAGAGAATTGTAATATGATCTCTTTTCCATTTGCGTAAGGTTGAAAATAATAAAATTAGTTCGAATTGCAATGAATCATTGCATTCATTGCATGTTACGCCGTTTCGTTAGGTACCTACCTAGCTACAAGCTGCTGGGTATACTAATTCGAAATAAGGAAATGTGCATTTACGGATAAGGCCCCGGTGACGATCGCTCGCAACTTCAATTCGAGGTGCGTACAAAATCCGCTCCGAATATCGATATCTCAGACTAGCTGATGCAGGCGCGCGCGGGGTGCGGGACGCGTTACTACGATACGTGAAGTGAAGGGAACGAAGACAACCATAGTGCCATCTTGTGCGTGTGAGTAGGTGTAGGTAGCTAAGTATGGGCGGTTTGTTTACGTTTATGCTTCATTCAAAATGGACACGGTATATGTATCTATACAGCTGCCATTGATAACAATTTGAAGGCGGTAGCTTAGCTACCTATTTCTTTAAGCATGTGTAATAAATGGACGCCCCCTAAAACATTCTGCAAAATAATTTAGCATGTTTTGAACTTTGAACCGACTTCATTATGTATTCTAAGTCTCGTGGGCTCGAACGAACGAAATCATACCTCTGTACTACTATCCCTGATAGAAGATCACATGCAAAAAAATGAGTTGAGGTAGGTACCTAAACTCATTTTTTTGCACGTGATCTTATCGAGAGTAGTTACTCTGGCGACATCTAGGTACCTAATTAGTTTGAAATTTTACAAACCTACCTATGTTTTAAGGCGCACATAGCAATTCTTCGAGAATCAAACATAGAGGGGACCACCTCAGACGAAATAGATTTTTAATGTCGTCTGAGGGGACCAACTCAAAATTGTTGTCAAAAAGTCGTGATTTTTCAAAAATATTATGTTGCTTTCGGGATAAATACTAATCCGTCGTCAAAAAATATTTAATGGTACCTACCACCTCGGGATCATTCTGTTAACCATGGACGGAGATAGGTATCAAGTAACATACCTACGTAGGTACTGTAGGTAGGTAGTACCTACTAAAATAGCACAGACTAATTAAGAACCTCCTCCATTTTTTAAGTCGGTTGAAATAGTTTGCGGCTGTGATTTATCTTTTGTCATATAGCTGCAAATTATGCCAACAGATCCCAATAACATAAATTAAAATTCACGTACTTGGAGACGAGATAAAGGTAACAGAAAGTAGGTACCCACCTACTTTTTCCATGTTTAAAAATCGTCAACAAGTAATTCAATTTTAGGTAGGTAAAGTAGGTACCTACCTACCTACTACGGGTTTCTTTATTATTTGTGCGGGTATTTAAAATTCTAATACTCATAATGTTTGCTCACTAAATATTAATCTGTGGTAACACGTGACGACTTTCTTTTTTAATCTTTATTTAACGAGCTTAATCACATTACTAGGTAGGTATAAGAGCTAACAGTGCAACTTTATTGAAAACTTGTAATATTTGTCAGCAATCATTTTTTTATTACCTATATGTACGTAAATACGTTACGTAGGTTAGGTAGGTAAAAAAAATCTAAAAATATATAATGTTGGAGAATTCCCACAGAATTATCTAAGCCCCAAGCTAAGCAAACTGGTACTAGATATTATGTTACTGATATATACGTAATAAAATACACTACATATTATAGATATTTTTACTTTACATAGAACATATCCAGAACACCCTGAACAAATATCTACAGATCGTACATTACATACATTTGTCCCTTGCGGGAATCGAACCCACAACCACACGCTTACTCATCCATCACATTAAATAGTACAACTATTACATGTGACGACGAAACAAAAGTTCATTGTAAGCAGTTTTATTTATCCAACCACGTCAGTCAGCGGAAAAGATTCGCCGCTCCCAGTTCCAACACTGCTAACCAGACTGAGCGGTTGGTCGCGCGATAGAAATTTATTTCTTAACTTATACTTTTTAACTAACATAATAAGTATTTACGTTCAACTGCAGTTCAGAGGGTAACCTAGGGTTACACCCATAAACCCATACAAAATGATAACACTTTCAATCGCATAGCGCCACGAAAGGGTAACCCTATCGTTGCTAAAACCCTATGCAGAGGGTTACCCTTCGCTAGGGTTTTGCATGGGTAACCCGAGTTAATCGAAACCCTATCACTGCTAAAACCCAATGCACAGGGTTTCCCATTTTAAGGGCTTACCCAAAATCGGGGTTGTACGGTCCCTGAATAATCCTGAAATCAAACATACTTTTTATCCCATAAATCAGTTCCCTTGAGATACAAATCACCTTTAAACATTTCCATGGAAACAACGCGTGCGAAGCCGCGCGGCGCAGCTAGTAGATAATAAAGTTAACATTGTAGTCAACAGTAACTGCATGGCATGGCAGTACACATTCACCATACTGGTGTCTATTCGGATTTCGCCAAAAGTAAACTTAAAATATATATTTAAAGTAGTAATATAAATAAAGTTAACTTAATATATATTTAAAGTAGTAATATATACAGGATGGGGCAAATTTTTGGCCCCTTAAGGGTAGCTACCGTTTCTTTTGTAGTTAGAACTATTTTGAAGAAAAAAATATTGCCATTTTTAGTTTTTTGAAAAAATATACGGTTCGCCCAAAAAATGTAATTTGTCAAAAAAAACAAGTTAGTCTTAATCAATCAGTAATCAATAAGTATAAAGGGAATCAATATATAATTTTTTTTAAAGCTGCGCGCGATTGTCTTTTGTTTTTTCAAACAATTATTCCCGCCGACGCGACGACGCGCAAATGGAGGCCTAGTCTCCAGTGTATGAGAAACGAAAGGGGATCTCGCACGTTTTTACGAATGTGTCTAAGTCTAATCTATACTATAGTAGTTATTTTCGAACTGTTTTAGATAAGAGAAGTTACTTAGAACTTACATTGTATTAAAAGCAATAACTTTTAATTTAGGTTGACCTCTATTAAATTGGAGTCTGTTTAGAATATTTATTTACAAATAATATTTTCAGATGAGTTCTCGAGTATAAACTTACGAAAATAAATAGGTAAAGAAGCGGGTTCACACTCATTTACACTTGGTCACCAGGATGTAAGATACAATTGAATTTCTGAAATAGCTTTTCTTCTTTAATTTTGACATTGATATTTGCACGCTTGACAACTGAAACAACCACAACCATCAAACAAACCAGAAAAAAGAAAAAACCAAGAATAAAGAATTATATTCTCTTAAAAATACACATTTATAGGTGAAGAGAAAAAATCTGTTTTAAGCACTGGCAATGCCTCCTCATCGCCCATGTTGCACGGTAGGCTGTTCTCAAAGTAAGGGTATTTGGGGTGCCACCAGTCAAACACCATGAATGTACTAACAGCATCCAACACAACAGTGCACTCCGGGAGGATATCCTTAGACACAGGGTAGTTCACACTGTTGAAGGCCAAGTGCATCCGGTGGTGGAGGTACCCGTGCGCCAGCTGCATTTTAATTGATGATAGGGTCATGCCCATCAGGGGAGGCACAGTAACGAGATGTTTGCAGGTTACCTGTAATGATATAAAGTTGTATGAGAAAAAATCAGTTCCCATACTTTTCCATGTTCAGCTTTCTTTTCAAAATACTTGTTACAAACAGCAGAATACTCTAATTTAAACTGTACTCTACATCTCAACCTTACTCAAGTGCTGAACATAGACCTCCCACAAAAGTTCATGTTTGGGTTTTTCATAATCAATAATATAGGAAACCAACCCAATCAATGATGTTTTAAAAGATTAAAATCATACATACCTGTAAAACCTGATTACTTTCTTCAGGATTAGCATATACCCTTCCAAGCTCTTCAATTACATCTACAACTCCATTATTCTCCGCTGGCTGCCCCTTCTTAAACTTGAAGGATATTATCCAGTTTGCAGAATCAGTATCTTTAGAATACCACACATTGAGACACTTTTTATGCAACAGTTCTGCAGGCCTCCAGTCATATAATGAACTCTTAAATACTCTATACATGAATACAATATAGGTGTGATACAGTGCGCGAATGACCCTCTGTCTCAGCCCATATATTCTATAAAAATTCTCAATCATATTCCGCTCGGGTAACCGAGGATTGTTTTCGCAGTATTTCTGATATAGGTTCTGCCAGAATGACTTTGTGCGAGTTATGGCATAGGTAGACTTATTTATACTGGCAAATCGTCCCACATCATCGGGCTTTACAAATTTTGATATTAGGTTGAATATTATTTCAGGGTAGACATTCCCTGGGCGGTCGTCAATGTCTTGAGAGTCGGATTTAGATCTATTTCTCTTTTTCTTGTAGACAAAGCTCTTAGTTCCCTCAGCATTGCCTTCTGCAACTATGTCAATATTGTCGTAAACATCGTCAGGGACTTGGTCCCATGGAATGTTGTCTTCAGCTGTCTTTGTAGCAGTGGACTTCTTAACACGGCCCACTGGCTTTGGAGCGTTAGCGCAGTCATTTAGAGTAAAATCTGGAAAACGTTTTAGCATTATGTTTGGCGCCCATTAACCAGGTTGAGCTTATGCAAGACGAAGTAACTTAACTTTATTAAGATATGAAATGTAGAAGAGCTGAGGAAAAACAACTTATTAGATAATTTAAATTAATTACTAAAAGCTATGAACCTTTCGTAAAGTTTTTCTTTTGGCCTTTTTTCTTCGGCATTTGTTATTAACAGAAAAAAATACACCAAATATGCGGATCTGCATTCAAAATTAATGTGCTAGTAAAATCTGTCCACCACGTAAATATTTTTTATTGCCTAAAGCAACAACAAAAAGTTCTGGAAAACGTGATTACGAAGTTATTGTATTCTCTTTGTTCTCTTCGTTCGTGATGTGATGTTATCAAATATCAAATTTGTAGATTTTTAAAATTTAAAATATTTCTTTTTATTTTGACACTTGACAGTGACAGAACTTGATAGCCACATATAAAAGTAAAATGTTAAACTTTAAGAACTTAAAGTGATTTCGTTTGTCCATGATGATTTCGTTTTCATGTTGAAGAAATAGTGGTCCTTACCTACTCGCCATAGAGATTTTAAAGTACCCCGCAGTCATCGAACTTTTATAGTACTAAGTATTACTTTTATATTACTTTTATAGTACTATAACTTTAGGCTCGCAGTGCGTTAGATATATTTCTAAAGTCCATAAAATAAATTAAATGTTTCTGGCTTTGAAGTCTCGCACATTTTGCTTAAATGTAGAAAGAGATGCCCTCAATTCAACGCAGAAAGACCGCTGTTAGCCATTTTAGCGCCTTGAGAGATGTATATTATGCTGAAATGAAATGTATTCCATTGTTTTAGAATTAATATGTACTTTTTCATACCCCGAAATATAGACCAGATAACCCTTGTATGCCTTTACGGCTCAACTTTACGGGATCTATCTATCGTTCAGGTGTTTCTTTCTACTTTCAAGTTCCATCAACCTACAACGTTAAACCAAACATATTTTTTTCGCATGCTATGATTAGATCTATCATTCGCAAGTTTAAAATTCATTCATTTGCAAGTAGCGACCTCTATCGATACTATGCGTTAAAAGTCGAGAGGCCGTGGTAGTGACCAAAGATGAGTTACACAGTAGAGTGGTCTGCTTTATAATATCAAAAATCTGCTTAAAATGCATAACATAATATAATAATGAAATAAAAAAACGATAGTTAGTTACTTTAAATTTAGTAAAACACCATAGTAAATTTTTAAGCGATTTAAAAAAAGGAGGAGGTTCTCAATTCGACTGTATTTTTTATATTTTTTTATATTATGTTGTTACCTCAGAACAGAACTTTTGACTGGGTGGTCCGATTTTCATGATTCGTTTTTTATATGAAAGCTGATGCTTCCCGTGTTGTCTCATTTTAATTTGGTTCAGTTCTGACAGTGAAATCCATGAAAATTCATGCAAAAACTATAAAAATTTAAGTCGGTTAATAGTTTTAGAAAACAAAATTTATTATTGTTATTACTATGCGTAAACACTCGCACTTTATGTTCGACTACGAAAATGTTTCCACTTCGATGTGACTTGCTTGACCTTGTTGTAGAGAAAATGCTAGCGTATTCCCGTACTAATAAAAGAAGTTTAAGATAGGTTTTATGGAAAGTTGCAAGTCTTGTCGAAGTCGTAGAATTCTTGTCATTTTATTTGAAACTAGCAGCGCCTCGCTGCTTCGCACGCGTTGATCCAATGGAAACTACCCCATGGGATAAAAGGTAGACTATGTACTATTAATTCCAGGTTTAGGATTACCTGTATGCAAAATCTCGTCTTGGCGTGAAGAGAGAACAAACATCCATCTATCCATACATCCATACAAACGTTCGCATTTATAAAATACTAGTGACCCGCCCCGGCTTCGCACGGGTGCAATGCTGATGTATTATACACTATAAACCTTCCTCTTGAATTACTCTTTCTATATACAAAAACGCATCAAATTCCGTTGCGTAGTTTTAAAGGTCTAAGCATACATAGGGCCAGATAGCGGGAAGCGACTATACCATAAAATACAAAGCGCGGCCATCGACGCGCTATTTATAGGCACGCGCCGCCCGACCCCCGGCCGGCCGCGGGTCGGTACCGCCGCGGCCGGGTGCAAACAACTACGACCCTGCATTTTAAATTTGTAATATCTTCGGAAATATTCACTTAAATTACATGCTGTAAAAAGCATATTGATCTATAATAAATACACAATTTATTTAAGGTACTTAATTGGATAAGGATTAATGCTGTATTGTTTAAAATCACTTCGTAAATAACCATTTTTTAGTAAAGGATAAAAATGGTTATGGTGGGTTATCCCTAAGAGATAGAAATATACCATCGCGGACTTTTTTGTTGAACTTTTTAAGGTGAACAATACTGTAGTACATTATTTTGGTCTATCTCGTAGGGTTCAGCCAGCGTTTGCAATAAAAGCGCAAAAAAACGTGCTTATTTACGACATCACATTAGAAACCACTAAATTGATCAGTGTTTCTCTACTATATTATGCATGTATTATACATACAAACCTTTCTCAAGAATCGCTATCTATTAAAAGAAACCGCATCAAAATCCGTTGCGTAGTTTTAAAGATCTAAGCATACATACGGACAGACATACAGCGAGAGCGACTTTGTTTTATACTATGTAATGAATTGATGTCAAAATTTTGTCCATCTGTTTGTTTTTTGGCTCTTCTGCGAAACAGCTGGACCGATTTTGATTGGACGTTCACTGGTGGATAGCTGATGTTATAGCGGGTAGTCAAAAATTTAAACCCTTGAGATGTTGCAGACAAAGCTTGTCTTAAATCAAAACGAAGAAAAATTCATCCACGTTGCATAGAGAGAGGATGCTAAAGCCCGAGCATTGACTTTATGTATTGTGATGTGACGATTATTGAGCAGTGGACAGGAGGATCTCATTATTATCCCGAAATTTTTCATAAGTGTGGTGGAAGATGTTTATGTCACTTTGTCTAGTTTTTGCCTAGCTGCGCCCCAGGTTGCACGCGTTGTTCCTATGGAAACGTTTAAAGGTGATTTTATCCTTAGGGAACTGATTTATGGGGTAAAAAACACTCGGGGACTGCCGCGGTAAAGCTATTGCATAGTGTTAGGTTATTTTCGTAACGGAATTTATAGATTCGGTCTGTACGCTCAAGGCCCGCGAAAAAAGCTATGCAATAGCTTAAAAAGTAGCCTATGTTTGATAGCCGGGATTAGAATTACCTGTATGATAAATAGCCCGATCCGTTCAGTAGGTTTGTCGTGAAGAGGTAACAACCATCCATCCATCCATACATCCATATAAACTTTGGCATTTATGGTATTAGTTGCTACCTAATGATAATCGTAGTGAGGCATTTTGTTTCTTTCTATTGGTCGCTATAGCCCACAAAAGTATCAGCCCTACCATGGTATCTAACTTCTACTTTTCTCATTAATTTGACACGGCTTTCGCGCAGAAAATGTCAGTTAGGGGAATGTCACGCTCCGACAGCGCCGGGGACAGCTCGCGGTGGGTTATAAACTATCAACATTCCATAAATCTGAGCCTAAGGACCACCAAGATATTCACAACAAACCTACAACAACCTACAATGGCTCTAGAAAAAAGGTTGTTATGAAACAAAAAACTTTCTCGTCGACGCACTAATAGAATATTATGTAACTTTTTAAAGAAAGGCTTTTGAAGCACCTTTTAGAATTAAATGATTTGAAAAGCTTTATTTATTTATTGATTTTACAACTAAGTTCCTCCTAGTCATACAATGTAATTTTTATGAAATGCTTACCTATTGTTATAAGTAGATTTAAATTATTGTAGAACTATCCCCACCAAATATACAGGGAATAAAATATATGGAGTTTTTGGAATGGGCACTTAATAAGATGTTCATTACCCGTCATAACATAATAAACGCGCTGATAAACGCCTATTAGGGAAACGCCTGCGTCCAGGAGTGGACCAATATAGGCTGTTGAGGTTGAGGTTGAAAAAGGTTTTAAAACATGTGTAAATCTACAGTTAGTAAGGAAGTGGGCATTAAGCAATATTTTTTTTATGCCAACTGATCCTGTATATGCCATATATCGCGAAGAACCGACGACCGCTGGGGTAAACGAGTTCTTGAGTGGAGACCACGCCTCGGCAAACGTAGTGTAGGACGCCCTCGGGCCAGCTGGGATGACGATCTGCGAAAGGATGCTGGAGGGCGCTATGGCGCTCATTATGGGAGGCCTATGTCCAACAGTGGACTAGTGTAGGCTGATGATGATGATGATGATCCTCGTTATTAGATTGATAAAAAAATTGAGATTAGAGTAGCTTATTTACTAAATTATTAATATTGTTTTAAAATACTATAAACCGACTTCAATTTTCATGGATCATATTGTCAGAACTAAACCAAATTAAAATAGAACCACACGGAAAGCACCATACAAAAGAAATCTTTCATATAAGAAAATAATCACGAATATCGGACCACCCAGACAAAAGCTCCAAGGTAACACAAAAAACAGTCGAATTGAGAACCTCCTCCTTTTTTGAAGTCGGTTAAAAAGTCGGAAATAGTAAAAAACTTTTCATTAGCCTACACTGTAGGTAGGTACCCTTGGTTTGTTTGGTAAAAACCTAACAATCTATCTACTCCACGCCTGCGTTCTTTCAAAGTTTCATTCCTTTCCTTCAGCCACTATTCTATTCCTTCCTGATAGAATTACCCTTGGTTTGTTTGGTAAAAACCTAACAATCTATCTACTCCACGCCTGCGTTCTTTCAAAGTTTCATTCCTTTCCTTCAGCCACTATTCTATTCCTTCCTGATAGAATAACTGATCAAATAGTGTAGCAAAGTTATACTTTGCTACTGGTGTTACTTAATCTTATGAAATCATAAAAACCATGTTTTCTCCAATATTATATATTTTACACCATAACTTTTGACATAATAGGGTATATGCATGTGATTTCAAAATGGCTAAAAAAATATATACGTATTCTCTATTGATATAGAAACATATCTACATATTTATTTTTGCATTTTGAGATGTTTTTATTGTAGAATTTAACCATTGAAAAATTGATATTTTAAATCTCAATCGCAAAATTTCAAAACGCTACGCCATTGACTAAAGTGGACGTGACATCACTGTGCACATTTTTTCTTTTTTTATTCTGCTTGCTGCACCATGATTTGACACTATTCTGCCCACTTGACATTTCGTATTGTCGATTATTTTCAGTTTTTTCGGAAAACCTCTTTCCTGAGATGATCACTACCGAGGTCGTCACCAAAGGTTTTAATCAAGTGTGTACGTCGACGTCACATAAACATGGCGCCAATATGGCAGCGTTTTTATCACCCGAAAATGATTGTAGTTTTGATTTGTTTTTTTTACCTTGTTAATGCGAAATTCAGTGAGCGTCTTATCATTCCTCGGTTAAATAATGACCTAAAGAATCGATTAAAACAATAAAAAAAATCGATGCATATACCCTATTCCTGACAACCATCCAATCCAAGTTTGAACTTCTGAAGGAAGTTCAAATCCAAGGAGATTATTTACCTATTCACAAAGGTTTTCTAACACTGCCCCTTACTCGAGGCACTATCACCATAAAAACAATTGTAACAATTAATTAGTTTACAAAATATAAGGTGCAAGAGTAGATACATAACAACTGAATAAAAAACTTAAATCAAACCTAAACTTTTCACAAACATAATATGCATGACCCTTGACAAGGACTTGGTGAAAAGCTCAGCCTCTGTATTAGAACAAGCTACGGTGCTTTGCTTATGGCTATGCCAGTTAATTAAGTTAAAACCGTACTTATTCACGAATCCCGAATAAGATTTTCGATCGTTTATATCCCCCGCCCAATCTGCGTCGGATGAAATTTCAACATTTTTACTACCTCTCCTAAAATTGAGTCCGTAGTCAGATGTATCCGATAAATAACGCAGCACACGTTTAGCCGCTAGCCAATGTAGGTACCTACTTCGTTGTAGTAAGTGTTATATTGGCTGAGCTTACTGCATACAAATGCAATGTCCGGGCGAGAACAAACCGCGAGATACATTAAGCTCCCGATAAGTTCCTGATAAGGAAATCTGTCATCAACCATTTCAGCTTTTGGTGGATTGAAGTTGACTTCCATAGGAGTTGCTACTTTGTGACAATCTTCCATGCCAACTTTAATCAAAAGGTTTTTCACATATTCCGATTGACTAAGTTTTAAACTTCCTTGTTCCCTGTTTCTTGTTCCTTGTTCTGCCCCTCAATCGCAAAACCAGTAGGTTGCTCCATGTAAATACGCCTCATTAAGATGTCCACTAAGAAATGCCGTATTCACGTCAATATGTTCTATGTCCATATTGTCTTCAACTCCAATTGCAAATAGTAGTCGTAGCCATGTCTCACAACACAACAGGTGCAAAAGTAGCTTCATAATCAATGCCATATCTTCGCGTAAATCCTTTCGCTACCAAACGAGCTTTATACTGCTCAAAATTTCCACATATCAAAAAAAGCACAAAAAAATCACAAAGAAAAAATAACACCAAAAAAACAGTAATATATATAACATAGGCCCATAACCTGATAGAATAACTGATCAAATAGTGTAGCAAAGTTATACTTTGCTACTGGTGTTACTTAATCTTATGAAATCATAAAAACCATGTTTTCTCCAATATTATATATTTTACACCATAACTTTTGACATAATTCCTGACAACCATCCAATCCAAGTTTGAACTTCTGAAGGAAGTTCAAATCCAAGGAGATTATTTACCTATTCACAAAGGTTTTCTAACACTTCCACCCACCGTGCTCGGCATGGCACTATCGATCGATATCGATATCGATCATATTGTGACGATCACATGGAAGCGTCCTTTCTGTCTTCGCATATTTAGAAGTTTTTACTCTTTGCTTCTGATTGACGTTTTATTTCAAGATGGCAGACATGCCGCTTGAGCCTGATACTATGGAATCGTAGGAGTACAATTTTTAGGTGTGTCTTTCCAATTATCTATTTAGAATGTATGCCGAATTTTTGACTAAACTCTTGTACGACTATTTTGACAATGTGAATTTAATTTCTGTCGTTACATGCGCTAGATTTAGGTAACGTTTGTGCCGGAACCTTACTAGTGGTACGGTGATCGCAAGTGTTTTTTTCGGTGTCGTGTACGATAAGTTTTCTGATTTGATGGTAAATTAAAATGTGGAATATGATGTGCGATGTGATGCCCACGATATCTGAGGACAGTATCAGCCAGAGGAGTTCGCAGTTGTCCGGAGAGGACGCGAACTTCGAGCAGTTGATGGTCTCTATGCTCGACGAGCGAGACAAGCTGGTAGAGAGCCTGCGGGAGACTCAGGAGCGCCTCGGGGACTCCGAGCTGAGGCTCAAGGACGTGGAGAAGGAGCGGGACTCGCTGCATCGACAGATCAACGCCAATTTGCCTCAGGTTAGTGCTAGTGCTACACATTCTTGGATAGAAACACTCCTGAGGCTCTAAAACTATCATTTCTTCTACTCTGATTACTCAAACTTTTTGGATACAATGAAGAGCTGACAGGCTGACCCGTAATACCTTTTCAAAATTTTATTCCATTCAAATATACCTAAATCTTGATGGTCCTACTCATTCATACATAAACTTTACAAAGTATCAATATAAGTACCAATTCTCTTTAAATTAATTGACATGGTTGACATAAAATAATAAAAACATCACAGTTCATTAAAAGTAATGTTCAATATCCACAAAAGGTCTCCACTGCTACTTCTATTAATGTCTATGTATGTGCTACAAAAAAAGTGCTTAAAGGATGGATGTCCTTTTTATTACTCGGAGCTTATAAGAGATAAAAAGTCATTATTCAAGATTTCTTTAAGATAATCACATGTTTGTTCTCCAAAAGTATTGAATTGATCAAGATTAAAATTTGCTCAAAAGTAGCACATACATAGACATTAATAAGGCTACTTCATATCCTGATCAAACACCATACAAACCTGTATTTACAAGGTAAATAAATTATTCCAGTTATTTTTCCATAACCTATCTGTTGAGTTTTCAATCAAGGTATTTTCACATTCCTGATCTCTTGAATAATCAATATTTGTCGAAAAAATCTGATCTAACTTCTGTACCTTTATGTTAAGATAATCCTTTAGGATGTTAAGCTATTGCATTTAGTACCACCTACTCCCAGTTTTCATATAGCAAATGTTGTACCTGTTTGATACAATGTTTGCCCTGTATATTCTGAGATGATTGGAAGAAGTGGGAGCCCATTGTCCAGCTGTGGGATTTGATGGGATTTGATGAGGTTTAATAAGTCATACTTTTCGATTGTTATTTTTATACAGTAAATAGACTTGTTTGACCGCAACCTCACCTGATGCATTGAGTTTTATTCCAGTTAATTTTCCTTACAAGATACATTGCAAATCATAATAACTTAGCCAATCTGAATGAAAAAGATTACTCCACTATATAATCCTACTTACCTATGTGCTATGAATAACTAATAGCCTTACCAGTTATGTTGATTGATTATTACTTTGTCAGTGAATGCTTTGTTTGTATGATTTTTAGTCTTTATTTCATAATGTGATAAGTATCTACCTAATCCATAGTAATATCCTACTAATATTATAAACGCAAATAGAGGGAGGCTTTGGTCCAGCCATACCAAGGCCTTCCTTTTCACCTTCCTCACGATCAGTCCCAGGCTGCAATGATGGCAGATGTTTGTTAAGTTTGTCACACTATCAGATCCTGGGCATCTTGTCTCATTTTGGACTACTAAACCTCAACCACCTATATTAGTCCATTGCTGGACGCAGACCTCCCCATGATAAGCAGCTTTATGGCCTTTTATCTCATGAGGGGTAATGCCCATAATCCCCACGCTGGGCAGGTTAGGGATCGCAGTTTGTTGTTATAATGATTCTGCAGGAGGCGCTGCTGCCCGCCCCCGGTTGATATCATTTTGGACTATATTTTTCTTATGGGGTAAACTGTAATTGCACTGGTACTGCGATTTGCACTAACATCTATTAGTACAGATGTATTTTGTAGATGTGCATGACCTATGTTATATTTTTTTAATTTGGTACGGACAAATCAGGTTGGTCGATTGAGGTACTCATACTCATACTCATACTCATTTATTCGCCGTAGGAGCACAAGGCACACTTGGAGACGTCAATTATACAATATAATGCTGCTTGAATTATAATTTGAAGCCATAAAACAGACAAGACAGAAAAATAATCAAGTTAATAATTTGTACACATAAAAAAAGATAAATTAATAAATAGATCAACTGTAAATGGTCTGGCTGTATCTGAATTAAAAGTGGCTCTTTATCTCCGGATGAACTAAACTGGCTCTCATAACGCATTCACTGCCCAGCTCTGCGGTGCGACCCGCAGGGGCGCGCCGCAGCTCCACGCAGATAGAGACTGGCACCTGCGTCTTGGGCCATGAAGGTGTTAGTGTATAACGCATTCACTACCCAGCTCTGCGGTGCGACCCGCAGGGGCGCGCCGCAGCTCCACGCAGATAGAGACTGGCACCTGCGTCTTGGGCCATGAAGGTGTTAACTAATTTATTCGTCAAAGA
Organism: Eupithecia tripunctaria; assembly: GCA_955876795.1. Lineage (NCBI taxonomy): Eukaryota > Metazoa > Arthropoda > Insecta > Lepidoptera > Geometridae > Eupithecia > Eupithecia tripunctaria. The sequence continues at coordinate 15,451,651 of OY041611.1, read as the reverse complement.
AACCGAAGTGACTTGGTACATTCCAGTCAGCACCAAGAGACGAGAACGCAAATCTGTCAAGAAGCGTGTTTGTAATGTAACATGTTAGGTACGACTTAATTATACGTTCACACAGCAGTCTGCTTTACAGATCCGTTCAATAGTATACATCTTCATGTAACGATGGATGACGGATGTAGTTGAATGACAGTGGGTATAGCAAAATTCCTGCGGTCATGACCTACGGAGCTGAGACGTGGACACTCACGATAGGGCTGGTCCACCAGTTTAAAGTCGCTCAGCGAGCTATGGAAAGAGCTGTGCTCGGAGTCTCTCTGAACGATAGAATTCGCAACGAATACATCCGACAGAGAACCAAAGTTATCGACATAGCTCAAAGAATTAACAAGCTGAAGTGGCAGTGGGCCGGCCATATTTCGCGAAGAACCGATAACCGCTGGGGGAAACGAGTTCTTGAGTTGAGACCGCGACTCGGCAAACGTAGTGTAGGACGTCCTCCGGCCAGGTGGGATGACGATCTGCGAAAGACTGCGCGCAGATGCTGGATGCGTCAAACTGAAGACAGGGCGCTATGGCGCTCATTAGGGGAGGCCTATGTCCAGCTGTGGACTAGTGTAGGCTGATGATGATGATATCAAATTCAGTAAAGTGTGTGCTGTGTGTTGACGTGTGTTGCCGTCTAAGAATTTGCACCCCAACTCTTCCCGCGTGTGTTGTGAGGCAACTAAGGGACATCTGCCGGGGGCGGGCAGGAAGCGCCAAGGGGCTTATCAGGCCTGCTTCCAGCAGTAGATTTGGGGGTTGAGGTTGTGGTATTTAGATTTGCGGCAATTGTAGTTTTATTCCTTGTACTTAGAATGCAAAAAGAATTTAAAACAACAAAAAATTCATCACTAGCGCAATGTAAATTGAGCACCCTTAAAAGTAAATACCTTGTGCCGCCACTAATTCCCTTAGTATTTCGGTCAACCAGAGACAATTTCAATCTACTTTGTATCCGGCTATCCCATATCCCACAACAGATATCCGGGTTCTATTCTTATAGTTAATGAACCGAATCACCGCCTGACTTTTTAATGTTCCCGCTATTTTTAAACTTTACGTACGTATATTAATACTGGCTTTATCTCTGTTGGGATGGGCTGTACTTTGCTCTTTGATTTACACAGTGCTATTCGTGAGTCTTCGTCATATTTAAACTGACTTTGCCCTAGCGTGTGTTCGAGCGTATATGCAGCTTATCGCACACCTGGAAAGCACGGCTGCAGCACAGCATATAAAAATGCATTCAAATATGGTCTTTAAGGCCCATACACTAGTGAAAGTGGCGCTCCCGCCACCTATTTTATCTTATTACTAGCTGTGCCCCGCGATTTCGCACGCGTTGTTCCTATGGAAACGTTTAAATGTGTTTTCCCGGCAGTTATTAGAATTTTTCTCGCCCTAAAAACCATCCTTGAACTTCAACGAACATTAAAAAAAAAATCAGCCAAATCGGTCAAGCCGTTTTCATGTTATGTCGTGACAACGGAAAACGGGTTTCATTTTTATATATATAGATTACGTTAAACACAGCAAGTTTTAAAAATCCATCATACAGTTTGTGGTTTCTATTATAAGTTATTTATCAATGCCTCTGTAATACGAGTAGTTTCATTTTGTAAAGCTTAGGCAGAGATACGGAGTTGCGCTTTTTGGCCACCAAACTCTATTTTCACATCTCCTCCTAAACTATATGAGATAAAATTATTACAGAGGTATTAAAAAATTGCTTATAATAATAGATACCACAAACTGAACGTAGGATTTTTAAAAAATCCTATGATAAACGTAAAAATATGATAAAATAGGTATTTAAGATGAATTGTATATTGACGGCCTCAGATGACGGACAGCTCGTGGAACATTCGTTGAAGCTCGTGGGAAGCTATCTTGTCACTGCTGTAAAATGTAACGAAATATAACTTGAATGCACGTTTTTCTTCTGTGTGGTAACGGTATTGGATTAATGAGGTCTGGCAGACAGACGCGGTTTGCCTTTTCGTCAAATTGTAGGTACTGACCGCTTCAGTCTGCTAGACCCTTTATGGTGGACAATTCACACATCATCTAGCCCCAAGCTAAGCAGAGCTTTTGTTATGGGTACAAGACTAACCACCCCATATTGGAGTAATGAGGTCTGGCAGACAGACGCGATTTGCGGTGTCGGTCCGTGTTATTGGACAATACCTTTTCGTAAAATTGTAGGTACTGACCGCTTCAGTCTGCTAGACCCTTTATGGTGGACAATTCACACGTTATTTAGCCCCAAAGCTAAGCATAGCTTGTGTTATGTGTACAAGACTAACCACCCAATACTTAAACGCAACTCAACGTAGATACAATGTTATATTAGGTCCTTACATATGAAATTGGCGTTTTTCGTACTGGCCACTTTAATCACAAATTTCTCCTCTTTGGTAAGGAATTCCAAATTCAAATTTGTACAGCTATAGACCCATGTATTTGTGCTTCGATGATCGTCATTCATTTGTTTTTTTTCTTCTGTTTTTTTCTGTTTGCGTCACTCATTTTACAAAATGGAAAACTTAAAATATCGCATTATTTACGAGTACGAGTTCCGCCGTGGCACTAGTGCTGCGGAAACAACTCGAAGGGTGAATGATGTGTATGGCGGTCGTGTTGCAAAAGAAAACACAGTTCGTTTTTGGTTCCAACGTTTTCGTTCTGGAAATTTCGACCTGCAGAACAAGCCCCGTGGACGGCCTGAGACTCAAGTTAATAATGAAGAGTTGAAGGCTATTGTGGAAGCGGATCCATCGCAAACCACGTCCGAGTTAGCTGCAGGCTGCGATGTTAGTGATAAAACTGTTTTAATTCACTTGAAGCAAATTGGGAAGATTAAAAAGCTTGAAAGGTGGGTACCTCACGAATTGACTGAAGCAAACCGGCAAACGCGCGTCGACTGCTGCGTTACATTACTAAACCGGCACAATAATGAAGGTATTTTAAACAGAATCATTACCTGTGATGAAAAATGGGTTCTTTACGATAATCGGAAGCGCTCAGCGCAATGGTTGGATCCTGGCCAGCCAGCCAAATCCTGCCCCAAGCGAAAATTAACCCCAAAAAAGTTACTTGTAAGCGTTTGGTGGACTAGTGCCGGTATTGTTCATTACAGTTTTCTCAAATCTGGCCAGACTATTACGGCTGATGTCTATTGTCAGCAATTGCAAACCATGATGGAAAAGCTAGCGGCTAAACAACCTAGGCTGGTCAATCGCTCCACGCCACTGCTGCTTCACGACAACGCTAGACCACACACTGCGCAACAGACGCTACTAAATTAGAAGAGCTTCAATTGGAAAGTCTAAGACATCCTCCGTACTCCCCGGACCTTGCTCCAACAGATTACCATTTTTTTCGAAATTTGGATAACTTCTTTTTGTTCAGTATAGGGAACAAACTTTAATAAAAGGTAGGTTTTGAGTACAATTGGGTATAATCGGCTTAATAGAATTACAAATATGTTTGGAACTTTTGAATGGACTGTCCTTTAGGTTAGGAGATTTGATGTCGAATGCTTTGTCATTCCTCGCGTGGCTAAACTCGGAGCATAACGTGATATCTTGCCACTGCGATTGGTTGCTTCCGAGACGTCGCGTCATTTCTACGGCGTCCTATTGGCTAAGGGTGACGTGATATATCGACCGTATGTTAGGCTTCCGCCGCCGCAGACGCCGCTGAGGTGTGGCTCGGTGATTGGTGTTTTACTATTGGTGGCCTTTCTATTGGTGGAATAATCTTCGTTCAAAACTCACAAAGGTTGACGCGTTCGGAAATGAATCGGCGTCAACATCTTCCCGGCCGTTGAAAGCTCTAGGAAAGCTTTCAAGCTTTATTTTCTTCATTCTCTTCAGAGGTGGGAAGTAGGACCAGCCGATTTATTGCTCTCCTTATAATACCCTTTGCAGTTGTTATATCAGCTACTCTCGGCGTGCAATCTGGGCCCGAATAGAGACGGCTGACTCTCCCTAGGCGCCAGCATAAGGGCGGCGTTTGGGCTTCCTTTACCAGAACAAGGTCATCAAGCTTGAGATCTCGTGACTTTACTCGCCACTTGGTTCTTTGCTGAAGCTCAGCGATGTACTCCGAGGACCATCTGCTCCAGAAGTGCTGCTTGATTTGCTCTATGCGCTGGAACCGGTTGAGGCGGTGAGTAGCGCAGTCAAGATAGCTCGACGAGGGGATCGCCATCATCTGTCTGCCGATCAAAAAGTGAGCTGGGGTAAGGGACTGGAAATCATTAGGCGATGGGCTCAAAGGACATAGGGGTCGGCTATTTAGGATAGCTTCTATCTGTGTAAATACAGAGGTCAATTCCTCAAAGGTTAGGTGAGATTGACCTAAAGTGCGATATAGGTGATGCTTTGCTGATTTGACGCCGGCCTCGGCCAGCCCATTGAAATGAGGAGCGTATACGGGAGAGAAACGAAATTCAATGCCCCGACCAGCAGCAAAGTCACAAATAGAATTACAATTAGACTGTAGAAAATTGCCTAGTTCTTTAGCGGCGGCCACAAAGTTGCCACCATTATCACAATAAATAACCTTAGGCATTCCTCTACGCGAAATAAATCGTTTTAAGGTAAGTATAAAGGCATCTTTGGTGAGTTCACTAACTACTTCTAAGTGAAGGCACTTATAACGAAAACAAACAAATATACATAGGTAACATTTTGTTATCTTGCACCCTCGACCTTTACGATCTGTGATTAAGAAGGGGCCAGCAAAATCGGTGGCAACAGTACTGAAGGGGAAGTCAGGTTCTACTCTATGAGCGGGTAGGCCCCCCATAATATTAGTCATAGTTTCGCCCTTAAATCGACGACAAACGTGACAGTGTCTTACGACTTCTCTAGCGAGCCTTCGGCCTCCGATGGGCCAGTAGCGCTCTCGGACTGAGGCAAGTATGTGCTGAGGGCCAGCATGCAAGAGTTTGGAATGTTCAGCCTGAAAAATTAGTTTAGTTAGATAATTATTAGATTTTAAAACAACAGGGTGTCTTTTTTCATAGGGATAGGAAGAGGTATCGATGCGACCTCCAACGCGAAGTACCCCTGCATCGTCAAGAAAAGGGTTCAACGAGCAGAGATGAGTATTTGGTTTGAGAGATTTTTTAGATTTTAATGAAATGATCTCCTTTGAAAAATCATCATTTTGGGCAATTTTAATGAGAACAGTTATGGACTTGTCTAGTTCATGAACTTGTAGGGTTCCCGTTAATTTATTGTTTGGTTTTTTACAGTTGTGAATAAATCTGTATACTTGGGCTATAACTCTTTGTAGAGTAGAAAGTTTCGAAAATTTTTGCAAATTAAAGTCTGGTACCGCAGGTACATCCTCCGCCACCAAAGCGGACATTGCTTTTAATTCAGGTAGCTCTATATTCCGTTCTATAGACAACGCTGGCCAAGATGACTCGGGTTGTTTGAGAAACGATGGCCCGTGCCACCATAAAGTTAGGTTATTAACTTCTTTCGGTTCTACGCCTCTCGAGGCAAGATCAGCTGGGTTTTCGGAAGTAGGAACATGACGCCAAGCATTTGAATCGGTAAGTTCACCTATAGCGGATACTCTATTTGCTACAAATGTTTTAGTTTTGTTGGGGGATTTCAGCCAGCCAAGCACAACACTGGAGTCGGTCCAAAACACAGAGCGTTTCAGCTCGATCCTCAAGGCTCCCTTGACAGCGGTGCTTAATTCCGCTCCTAGAAGAGCGCTACATAGCTCTAAACGAGGGATAGTGCAAGCTTTGATGGGAGATACACGGGCCTTTGCGCATAGTAGGTTAACGTGAACATAGCCATCCTTGTCGACGGATCTGAGATAGATACAGCTTCCATATGCCAGCTGTGAAGCATCACAGAAACAATGAAGTTCAATATCAACTGTGTTATTGGCTAGGACCTGTCTTTGGATTTTAAGGGACGATAGAGTGCTGATTTGTTGACTGAACCTTTCCCAAGAAACTTGGATAGAGTGGGGGACAGGTTCATCCCAATCTATTTTTTCGCCCCAAATTTTTTGTAGTAGGATTTTTGCGCTAATAGTGCACAAAGACAATAGCCCTAGAGGATCAAAGATTTTAAATGTAGAAGACAAAATACTTCTTTTAGTAGTTTTAGTGCTTGATGAATAGTCTAGAGGAAAGTTTATATAGTCGTCTTGGGGGGCCCAGCCAATGCCGAGTGTACTAGTGGCATTGCTGATTATTAGATTGGAGTCTTCAGAAGACTCGGAGTTGGATAGAAGATCAGGTAAGTTAGAGCGATATTTTCTTAGTGGAAAGCAACCCTTAGCAAGCTCCTCGGAGACAGCGAGTTGAATGTGCCGTAGCTCTTCAGCAGTGTTGGCACCAGTCAGGAGATCGTCACAATAAAAATCGTTCTGAATAATAGTCTTAATATTGGTATCGTTGCACTCCTCACCGATCTGCCAAATGCACCTAGTACTGAGAAAACTAGAACTCGCGAAGCCGTAGGTTATTGTATTTAGTTTTAGAGTGCGCAGGGTTTCAGTCTCATCATTGCGCCATAGAATTAGTTGTAAGTTGCGGTCAGATTCCCTTACATTGACCTGCCTGTACATCTTCTCTATGTCTCCAGTAACGACGTAACGGTACTGTCGAAATCGAAGTAAAATGTTGAATAACGAATCTTGAATTGTAGGGCCTATCATTTGGAGGTCATTGACTGAAAAACCAGAAGTAGTGGGTTCCGACGCGTTAAACACAACTCGGAGCTTAGTGGACTCGCTTTTTTCTCGGAGGACTGGATGATGAGGGAGAAAGTAAGCATCAGTAGGTTTCGTTTCCGATGAGTCTGACAGGTGGCCAAGGTCTTCATACTCATGTATAAAGTCAGAGTACATTCTTTTTAGCTCCGGATTTTTTTTGAATCGAGACTCTAGATTGGCGAACCTTTTTTTAGCAGTGAAGTAGGATTCGCCTAGACAATCTACTCCATCTTTAAGTGGAATACCTACACAAAAACGGCCATCACTTTCTCGATATGAAGTGGAGAGATAGAATTTCTCACACAGCCTTTGTTCTTCGGAGAGAGGTTGAGCTATGGGGATGTTTTCAAGTTCCCAGAACTTAGTTAGTTCCCTTTCAATGTCTACCTGATTTTCATTTTTTATGAGAAAATTACAAGCAAGTGACCTTTTAGGCGGAACTTGGATTTGAGTAGGCGCAGGACCTGCAATGAGCCATCCGAGCTTGGAGCTACGAAGGTTAGGATTGTTGAATCCTAGAGACTGCTGTTTGGAACCTATCAAATCCCAAAACAGGTCAGAGCCGATGAGCATATCAATAGGGGAAGGTTCATTGAAGCTGGGGTCTGCAAGTATGTAATCACTTAACTTTAGTGAGTTAATATTAACAGGGTGTTTTGGTAGATCGTCCGTTATAGTTTTCAATACTAAACATGACATGGTTACTTCGAATGAAGTTGACATAGACTGTAGTTTGAGCGAGCATCGCTCAGGATTTAGATTTAGAGTGTTGTTTCCTATGGCTACGATACTGACATTAGATGGCTGAGGAGTCAAGTTAAGTCTTAGTTTAACACCTTCTGTGATAAATGACGATTGGCTCCCGCTGTCAAGTAAAGCTCGAACACAAACGGTTTCATTGGTATTGGGGTTAGTTAGGCGGACCTTGGCGGTACACAGTAAGATATTGGAAGTTGACAAAGTCGACATGACAACAGATTTAGGTGGGTTAGAAGCCGAAGGCACGACATCTGTTAAGTGTAGCAGAGAATTATGCCTTTGTTTACAGGTGCGACATGAACCTGGTAGTTTGCAGGTCTGACTAGTATGACCAGATCTTAGGCAGTTTGTGCACAAATTAAGCGAAGCCACAGTGGAGTTCCTATCTTCAGGAGTCTTAGACTTGAATGTTGTGCATTCGTAAATGCGGTGCTTACCAGAGCACACTGCACACTCAAGGTGACGAGGTGAAGAGGAGGTAGCCTCCTTTGACGTAGCAACCAAAGATTTGACTTGTGTTTTGTTTTGATGAGAGTTGTTTAAGCTTGGTTTGTTGTGTGTCTGTTTGTCAGTTTTATTCCTGTTAACTGTTTCAAGAACATTAGCACGATTGTTCAGAAAGGAAAAGAAATCATCAAGACTAAGTACTTCAGTTAAATTGTTACGGTGTTCTTCCCACTTAAAGACAGTACTGTTGTCCAATTTTGCCACTAGGATATGAATGATTAGGACATCCCACTTGTCAGTAGGTAGTCCTAGAGTGCTGAGTGCACGTAGGTTTTTGCTAACATGGTCAATCATAAACCTAAGAGACTTATCAGTGTCACGAACCAACTCAAAAGTGAATAGTGATTGTAAATGATTGTTGATAAGTTGCCTTTTGTTGTCAAAGCGATTGCAGAGAAGCGACCAAGCTTCATGATAGTTCTTGTCTGACACTTCTAAGTTGCTTAGTACTCGAGCAGCTTCACCAACCAAATACGAACAGAGATAATGAAACTTATGAATATTTTGAACTCGAGAATTATCATGAATTAGCGTGGAATATACTTCGTTAAATTCCAGCCATTTGTTGTAAGTGCCATCAAACTTAGGTATAGTTATAGTAGGTAATTTAAAACCTAGCGTACCAGCTGCATCCTGATGATGATGACAACTGTTAGAAGCAGCACAACTAGAAGTATTGCCTTCATCGAGCCTTGGGGGTGAACTATGCGATTGAATAAACTCTTGGGCAATAGAAATGCAATGATCAAACTCTTGTTCTATTAGATCGCGAGTGGTTAATTCCACATCTTGAGTTGACTCGTTAAGTACTTCTATTTGTTTCTGCAGCTCGTCGAAGTCAGTGAATAAAGTTTCTATTCTAGATAACCTCATCGCAAGCTTGTTTATTTCTACTTTAGAAATGCTCTCAAATGTCATTATTGAATCTAGATATGTTCTAAACTTAGTGACGCGTCCCTTCATGGAACTACGCCTTGCAGTTAACTCTTTAAGATTTGGTTCATAAGTCATTGCGAAGAAGTATCAGAACACAAAGAAAATAATTAATTTGTATACGATACGCCCCTTATTCCATTGGCCAGCACGTAGGTAGGTAGGCCCGACGTCTCGTCAGCAAGGCACACGAACAGCTGAGCAGCGCAGGTTCCCACGTGGCAGCAGGAACAAAGGCACACTCGAGGTCGTTGACCCGCTTACGCTGGAATTAACATTGAAACACTAAACAGCTGCTAGCGGTAAGCTGAGAGTATGGGCCTGCATCTAATGTGCAATTAGTAAGGAGATTTTTTGCACTCGCAACGGAAGAATTCACCAAACACTTAGAGAAAAAGATACTAGGCATAAACACAGAGAGAAGGGGAGTAAGTCGGGAAATGATAGGAACGGGCTCACTTTGCGATGAAAGGCATGCAGAGAAGTGGGTCTCCGGGATCGCCAGCTATTGTAGGCGACTCCAAGATGTAGGTAGGCACTTCCTTCCACTGCGCCGCGCAAATAGGTTATGTAGGCGGCGAGCGTTTCCTTCACCTCCGGGCCCGTTCTGCCTCTCCCTAGACCGCTGAGTTTGTTTAGTCTAGCAGTCCTTCCTTTAGTCTCCAAGCGATGTTCCATCCAGTTCCTTTGGTTTTGGTTATTTTTGTGGACCTGTTGACTTGATGAATAGATTAACGTGCAAGTCGAGTCCTGTCACGGTCGCCACTTTTTGTTCAGTATAGGGAACAAACTTTAATAAAAGGTAGGTTTTGAGTACAATTGGGTATAATCGGCTTAATAGAATTACAAATATGTTTGGAACTTTTGAATGGACTGTCCTTTAGGTTAGGAGATTTGATGTCGAATGCTTTGTCATTCCTCGCGTGGCTAAACTCGGAGCATAACGTGATATCTTGCCACTGCGATTGGTTGCTTCCGAGACGTCGCGTCATTTCTACGGCGTCCTATTGGCTAAGGGTGACGTGATATATCGACCGTATGTTAGGCTTCCGCCGCCGCAGACGCCGCTGAGGTGTGGCTCGGTGATTGGTGTTTTACTATTGGTGGCCTTTCTATTGGTGGAATAATCTTCGTTCAAAACTCACAAAGGTTGACGCGTTCGGAAATGAATCGGCGTCAACACTTGCAAGGGAAAAAATTCAACTCCGATGGGGCAGTCCAAATCGCCTTCAAAGATTTTATTGATTCCCGTCCGCCTGGTTTTTTCAGTAAAGGGATCAATGAACTACCTATAAGATGGCAAAAGTGCATAGAAAATAATGGTTCATACTTTGATTAATTAAATATATTATATTAAAAAATATTCGACTTTTTGTTCCTCCCATACAAAACGAATTATTGACATATATTAGGTCCTTACATATGTAAGGACCTAATATATGTCAATAATTCGTCTTCTGAGACATAGTGAAAACTAATTTGCGTTTGAGCATTCGGGGTTGTCGTCTTAAAAATGTCTCAAAGTATTATTTTTGTCACCCTAGACAATCCAAACAGTATCATCTAGCCCTAAGCTAAACAGAGCTTGTTTTATGGATACTAGATAAACTAAAGAAGAAAAACTTAATACATTGTACTGCATAGATAGATATTTACAAACATATTACAATCTCAACCTCAACCTCAGCAGCCTGTATTGGTCCACTGCTGGACGCAGGCCTCCTCCTGAGAAGCTCCTTATCAGCATTTATCACATGGAAGGTAATACCCATAATCCCCACGCTGGGCATGCGGGTTGGGGATCGCAGTTTGGTGGTATAATTGATATAGCTGTTTCCCGCCGCCCGGTGGATATCCCTCAGTCGCCTCATACGACCCCCGCGTACGACACCCGCGGGAAGAAGTGGTAAAATTCTAAGCCAGCACACGGCTTACAATCTACTAGCACCTAAATTACACTTACAATCCTACAAATAACAGACGCAAGACGTAACGCAGTTGAAAATAATAATATGGTTGTTCACAATATTACAATAAGGGGATACCGCTGATGCGTGACGGAGCATCAAATTCAAATTCAAAATTCAAGAATATTTTATTTCCATAAATACAATAAATGTACACCTAGAAAACATCTTACATAAACTGCGTCTTCGCCCTCTTCGCATCACATCACTGATTGTCTCATAATCATAATACGTACGTAATTACTACTATTTATAGTTATATTATTTATAGTTATATTACTCGGTACATTTATTATATTTAACTTCGAAAAAAGGAAGACGTTCTATGTTCGACTGTATGTATGTTTTTATGTATGTTCGTCGATTTGTCCGTCTTTTATGGACCGATCAGCGATCTTTAAAATTATTTTGCTTTTGTATAGAGAAGAATCTCGAGGTGGTCCCTCGAATCGAGGAATTATTCCCGAGGGATTTAGTAGTAAGTATTTGTCTCGCCAAACTTAAAAACAGTGCAAAATTAAGGGTTACGAAATCAGTTTATAGTTTTTCAAAACAATCAAATTAGTTAATCATCGAATGCAAAAGCGAATCAAAGTAGACCTAACTGAATTATTACGTTTTGTCATTACTTTCCATAGGACACGAAGCTGTTATCAGCCAAACAGTTTTTATGTTACGTAATGCTTTTAACATCATTAGCTACCAAATTCTCCGTTCACTTTCCCCAACGAAAACTTCCAAACAAATTACGCTATGAAACTTTTCAAGGCGACATAAAAACATTGCTGAAAAGGTAACAAAGACAACGTCAGTTTAGCGCAAGAAGTTACGTAAACCTGCCTAATTTCCATAAAGGTTTTCGTTCTCGTTTGACACTCCATACTCGGCTTAAGAGGCATTCCAACGCTGGCTTACAGGATAACTCACGCTACACCGGTACGGGTACGTGCCGAGTGCCGAGTGCCGTATGTTGACCGCACTACGGCCAACTAATCTTACACCTTTAAACGAGCAATTCTGGTATATAAATATAATATAATCTGAATCTTGGAAACGGGTCCAACGATTCAGGAAATTTAGTATAAAGGGGGTTTCAGGGGCGATAAATCGATCTAGCTAGGATTAATTTTTGTTGTTTCAATAAACTTTCATCAACTTTATCGTATTCAATTGACTCTTTCTCTTTCTCTCAAGATTAGAGCGATTTCGAGCGGTATGACAAAATATAGTTTTCTCTCTAGTAAGAAGTACAGAGTAGAACATGCACCGAATGTTCTATGCGCCAAAACTGTTTTAACCAAGTAACAAGTTATTATTACAAGTTATTTATCGAAAATAAATAGACAGAACTAAAAATACTTCTAGATTTTCTAGCAAAACAAAAGACGAAGAAAAAAGTGGCATGTTCCTGAGAAAAACAGCAAAATGTGTGCAAAACAAAACTATCGAGAAAACTTTCACCAATCGTATTTTTAAAACACGTTATTCAAGATAAAAGATCGAAGCAGCAATTCCCTTAATATGAAGGTGGTAGCTTTCACAGATTCTGAGATAAATTCGAAGTAGAAAATTGCCAAAATGTCTTATGGCACACTCTTAACCCGTCGACTGTGGAGATGGTAGTTCACAGTTTCCACACGTGCACTAAACAGGTAAATGAATTACGCAAAACGTGAAACTGCGGAAGTGTACGGTTTTACGGCGAAACAACTGTGTAAGACAAACAGCGGCATTATGTAGCTTACTGACAATAATAATGTTGACTTCTCTAGTTAAGGTTGTTTTGTGTTAGATTATTAATTTTGTTTTAAAAAACTATAAACCGACTTGAAATTTATACTTTTTTCATGAATTTTCATGGATCCCATCGTCAGAACTGAACCAAATTAAAATGGGACCACACGGGAAGCACCAGCTATAATATAAAAAATAATTATGAAGATCGGACCACCCAGTCAAAAGTTCTGAGGTAAACATAAAAAAATACATTCGATTTGAGAACCTCCTCCTTTTTTTGAAGTCGGTTAAAAATTGAGAAAGTTCTTTGCTTATTGGCCCTAACCTAACCTACCTACCTACCATATTGACGATTGATACGTAATTTACATTACTTGTCGATTTCAGATCCTTCATTCAAGTGAATTATTGATAATTGTGTCGTGGTCTGTTTACTAATATTCTACATGCTCGCTCGATGGATACGTAAAGTATCTACATTCGTTGGATAAAATAGTAGACACAAATTAGCCGAGCTGAATCTCTAGTTCCTCTGACCTTCACCTTCATTTATCCAGGCTTCATATCAACAGATATCTTATCTGTTATCTTGATATGCTTTCCATGTCTTTCCCCTGAAGTATGTCATGTTGATGTCGCAGCCGGAACGTAGAATTAGCCCGTTTGTAAAACGGCTAGGCCGTTTACAAAACGGCGCCATTCAGCTAAATGGCTAGGCCAATTGTAAAACGCTCAACGTTCAACGATTTGGCTGACTCAAACCTAGCCCGATTGTAAAACGGCTATATCTTTTTATACCATGGATTACTAATTAGTAGTAATGGCGCGCGGTTTTGCTTGTGCGAGAAATACCTGCCTAAATATTTCCTAACCAAACTTCAGAACACTGAAACGTAGGTACCAAAGAAATGTATTTTATGGGATTAAAGTAAAACGTATTTTATTTGAATCCCATAGTAGTGTCACAGTGCCTCAGCTCAGATTATTAATAATATTATATAATAATCAAAATCAGTGCATAAAATTTAACTTCTGTAAAATCTAATCTTTAATATACTTCAATAAAATTGAAGTAGGTAGGTAATGTAATAATGTGGCCGTGTGGTGCTGGCTTAGAATTTGCACAACCCCAAGGGATATCCACCGAGGGTTTGCAGCAGCGCCCCTGCTGAACAATTTTCCACCGAACTGCAATCCCTAATCCCTATGCCAATCGTGGAGCACAGGCGTGAAGTTTATGGTCATTACCCCTCATGGTACAAACGCCAATAAGGAGCTAATCAGGGGAAGTCTGCGTCTAGCAGTACAAGTTGTTGAGGTTGAGGATGTAGTAAAGATAAAATAACAGCTGTTTAAATGCATGTTATGGTATGCACGGTAGGTACTAAACGACCAACTTTTAAAATTGTGTTCTACTGTAGGTAGTTAGGTATCGCTGTCTCTGTTTGAGCTAACCTCCGAACCCAATTTTTAGGCAACTTTCCTTGGCAGATAATTGATGTCATAGCCGGTAATAAAATATAATATGTAGGTTTACTGTAGATTCTGCGCAGACGGAGCCTCGTACACAGAAATCTAGGCAGAAGGCCTAAGCACGGTGAACTGCCTAGTCATTCCCTAAACGGGCTAATTCAGATGATCAGCCATATTGTAGAACGTTGATTTCACCGATCGTTCTACAATCGGCCTAGGCATTTAGCTGAATGGCGCCGTTTTGTAAACGGCCTAGCCGTTTTACAAACGGGCTAATTCTACGTTCCGGCTGCGACATTGACATGATGACTCTACTACACATACACTAACAATATTTTTACTAGAAATGGTTATGTACCTTTTTTTTTTTTTTTTTTTTATGAATTTTTTTTTTTAAGAAATGGTTACCTAGCGCATGGAATTGATTTCTCGAGTTCTCAAGGCGTTTTGTTATCCTATCTCGACTAAACAGAGAAAATAGATCTGTTTCAGATCTCTCTGAACTCTGCATTGTTTGTTTTGTGTTATTTGTAATGTACCTACTTACTTGGTGTGTGTGATAAATTATGTTGTAAATGTAATTAAATATTTATATGGAATTACCTATGTTAAAATTGAATTTACTTGGCTATTGAATTAGGATAATCCTGTAATGATAGAAGAATGAAAATAAATACCAAATACTAAAATATAAATTTCTCGAGCAAAACCGTTGTGCCTAAAGCACCGTCGTGCCCCTTCTTATGCCTTTTATTTGCCATACCTTGCACGTACCCATGTTTCCATACGTCCACTGCTGGACTTGCTAACCCTCAACAAAGGGGACTATGCATAATAACCACGCCAGGCAGTCGAATTAGTAATAATTAATAATAAAGCTTCCTGCTTCTTTTTTCTGGTTAATTACAACCTGGGTCTCTTCAAACAAGGATGAATATCTTCTAGACCTTCGTGATACACAGTCGGCCGCATCTTCGCTTTCTATCAGGTGAGATTGTCAAATGACCTTTTTATTATGGACTATGTATAAAAAAAAAACATTTGCAAATCAAATAATATCCCAAAAAATTGCGAAACGAACCTGCGTCCTTCCCTCAGCACGGGGATCGCTAGACCACAAAGTCTGATACCTATCAAGCCGATTTTTTTAGGATTTTTTACGGACTATAGCGCTGTTAGCTCCACCTACAGAAACATTGAAGTTTATCCACTCTTGCTCAAAGACTAAAGTTACGTTTAGTTCGTTTGACGAGAGGTATCGCGTTGTTAATTCTAAAGTGTTTTTTCCTGCAGAGGTTCTTAAAATACACAGAAGTAAGCTGCTGCAATTTCTTAAGTATGTTCTCTTGTCAGCTCTTACGACATCCACGGGCTGATTTGAAGGGGTCAATTCTTACGTTGGTTGGGCAGTTTTAATATGAGGCTTATTTCACATAAAATCCCTTGACGACCGTTTTTATTAGAATGATAGTTACGTTAGAACGGCCGCACCGATTATGATCAAACAAACACGCTCGATGAAGTCATCTTCGAAACAAATAAAACTAAATTTTATGTGTAGGTAAGTAGGTACATAATAGCTTTTGGCAATATACTTTTTAACCAACTTCGAAAAAAGGAGGACATTCCATGTTCACCTGTTTGTATATTTTTTTACGTTCGTCATTTGTAGACCGATTTGGATGATTCGTTTGTAGTTGTATACAGGGTGAACCCGAGGTTTTCTCATAAACAATTTACAGTTAAGTAAAACCAATTCGGAATCGGTTTCAGTTTATCAAAACGATCATATTATGTTTTTGTACCTATGGGTAATAAACTGTTTTATTTTTAAATCAAATCGTTTTACCCGTTTAATATCTATGACGCCTCGAAACCACAGACAAACACACATACACAGACTTCAGTTTAGGTTAGGCTAAAGCACAATAAATCAATTGATACAAACATTCAATTCACAATAACATGCAAATCAGCTCGTGAGAAGATACGCATGGGCAGACTACGTGGATCGACAGCCGGTGCATGAAATTGTAAACTATTTTACATAAGCAAATATAGTACTTACTTTCACTGAATGATCATCAGTTGCTTGAAGCAATAGGAAATTGGAACATCGCCCATCGCAAGATGTTGCAAATGTTCTGTCGATGGACTGGACAGTGGACGTCCAGTGGCTGCAGTAGGAAAAAGGTGGCGAATTCGATTCCCGCCAAGCCATGGCACAAATGTTTCGTGTGTCTAATTGTTCCCATAACACAAATACTGCTTATTTTTCAAAGGTAACTTGTTTATTCGGTGCATAAGACAATTCTCATAAAGTTGTTGAATCATAGCTCAATTTTTTCAAAGGAAAGTAGGGATCTATTGTTTATCCATTTTGAATGAAGCATGTTAGTAAACAAAGTACGACACAAATAACAAATCTCACTTGTTTGGCATTTTTATTGAAGGGAGGATCTAAAATCGACAAGTAATGTAAATTACGTATAAAAGGACGCGCCAACAAAGTGAATTTTAGGTTAAGTATGGGCGGTTTGTGCTCCATTCAAAATGGATACGATAATAGATAGATAACTCTGTATTGTACCACACAAACATAAAAAACAATACTGAAGGAAATGTACAGAATCATGGAAGTACAAAAGGCAGCCTTATCGCTTTGAGCGATCTCTTCGATATAGGTATGTATAAAAGCTGGCAGTTCACCTCTGATCGAAGCAAATCAGGCGTAACGCGGCGCCTCATTGTTGGCTAGGACTGCGCTAATCAGGCCGTGACTAGACGGCTCCTGTGATGCTGCCATTGCCACATTCAGCTGCCAGCTATCCATGGATTGCATGCTCTATCTACAGGCGGAAGGATACGTAAAGAATACTGGACAGTACACTCATCATCTTCTTTACTTTAGTCTACATACCGAAGCGACCGAAATAAAAAATATCACCTTTTTTCCGTGTCGGTGTAATTTTTTAATATGACCTTTTCTGAGTGTGCATTTATTGTACTTATGGAAACAGCAGTTTTGCGTCGGATGACCATAAATTAGGTATAAGGAGAGCTTGTGTTGTACTAAGATAAGAATGTCGATGCCTCTACAAGCTCTACCCTTATAGGTATGTTTGTGTCGAAGGCAACATTAATAACGAATATCTTGTCATACTAAAGATCGCTTGAAAGACAAAACTGTTGTTGAGTAAGGGGCAATTTATTTATTATTTTGGCTATCATTATTATACATTCTTTAAAAGAAAAAAGGAAAGTTCCACTGTATCTTCGATAGTCGATAGAGATAGATCGAACATTAGCAACAGCCATAGGTCAACCTATAAGACGTACTAAAATGCAGCTAACGTACGATACAGGTTTACTTTTAATAGATAGGTTTACTCAAGTAAATGTATTGCACCAAAGTGCCTATTGGATACTTCTAGCACCTACCACTAAGGTACACTTCTAAGACTTGGAACTCACTGCCAGTCTCAGTCTTTCCTGCCAATCACAAGTTGGAGTCTCTTTAGTCAAAATGGTTATTTATCTCAGAATTTGTAAAAGCTACCGCCTTCATATTTAGGGAAATGTTACTTCGATCTTTTATCTTGAATTACGTGTTTTTAAAACATGATTGATGAAAGCTTTTTCAATAGTTTAATTTTTTGAATAATAGATGTTTTGCACACATTTTGCTATTTATCTCAGGAACAGCACACTTTTTATTCGGGGTTTCTTTTGCTAAGAAAAGTATTTCTTTAATTAGGTATCTCTTTTAATTTCATTTCATTTATTTTTATCATCTCGTTGCGATTCATTGCACACTGTTATGACAAAAGTGAGTGAGTGAGAATTGTCGCATAGGCCTTAGTGATAGATAGATACACAATAGATACACATAATGATCTACCAGGTGAACTCATCATGTACAAAATTCAGTGATATCTATAAGATCTTGCCTTGCACAACCCACTGGAAGATAATCAGCGCGTGACGTTTCATGACGTTCTCTCGGCTACGGTTACACTGACACACTTGCACTGTTGGGTTAGGTAATGGCTGCTTGCAATGCGCTCAGACTGTCTGGAGACTAAATGCGGTGATCTAGATTTGTGAAAATTGAGAGGGATTTGATGAACTCTGCGCCTCTCGCCCGCAAGGGGTGAAGGTCCGCATGAGACAGGAGAAGGTTAAAGGTATATATTTATCTAGCTCTGGGCACTCTTGAAAACGAAATCAGAGTTTCGATTGGTTTTCGTGCAAAGGCTTATCTTACGCAAGCCATGACTTGGTTTTGTACGAAAACGAAACTTCGATTTTCTTTTCCGAGTAGATTCTGATAGTTCGGTTCTGTGTGAAATTTCCAAGATTGATTTAATCTACCCGTTGTAATCTCTGGTCAACAAAATTGAACTTTTGTAATGAAGGTTGGAGGGAGGAGTAATTAACACGACTGTAGTAGGTTCTGTACTGATTGTTTATTGAGTTAAAACAAGGCTTTTTATACAAAAGTTCTATTTGTAATTTTATTATAATTTAATTGCTTACCTTGTAATTCGATATGCTTGTTTATTTAATAAAATGATATTCTATTTTCTTATCTTTGTTTAGAGTAATCTGATATGTTTGGTATTTGGGAAAATAGAAATCTATTTTCCTTATCAGCTAATCCTCGTCATTGAGTGACGTCTTACAATAGGTATGTAGTACCTACACTACACTTTGATAGAACGATCATCTTTACTAACAAACTTTTCGTTACATTTCCCGAAGCAAACTCAGTTTGCCGATATTTACTGGTACTTCAGAGAACCCGTTCAATCCTTTGCTCGTTGCCCTTTCCAGAATCGCGACCATAAATTCCGAAAGGGATACATAATACTTCACCTCTAAGTACGTACCAGCTCTCATATTTTATCCGGGATCCCATAGGCCGGTAGCCTCTCTTAATAATTCAGGAGTGTGTTGGCTAAGCGACTTACCATCAAATATGAATCAGATTCGGTCAGATACTTTGTTAATAAAGACTTCAGAGTGATTTCGTGATATACTAAATACAAAAATTCTATTTTACCGAGCAGAATACTTTATCTTGTTGTAATTTTCCTTTCTTCAGTCGATCTAAAAAAAGACTTTATGTAGTTACCTTCAAATTAACTTTATCATAAAACCTCCGCAACAATGAGAGTTTGCTAAATTTGCTTGGAATAAGATAGACTTAGCACTATCATAGTTATAAGGTGATACATTGATGGTATATTTTTCATATTAAAAAACCTATTAAATAAACTTTTTATATCATCTAGGACCAAAGTGCTTAAGGCTTCAACAGCCCTAAACTCACAGGGGTTACGTCCTTTCGTTTAGTTTGAGTTTGAGTTCCTATAGTCATCATCAGACCAGCTTGGGGTAACATACCATTGCATTGTCACTAAACTTGCCAAATTTCAGCTCAATCGGTTGAGGATAACTGGTTTTCTCTTACACATACCAACAGGGCAAGGTAAATAAAAACTTCTAACAAAATAAATCAAATTAAAACCCGACTGCGGCTTTCACCGATTGTGTTTATTATTTTAACATTGAAATTCTCTACCCTTACTTGAGAAGACCTTGCTGTCTCGTTAGACCCCCAATAACGTCTGACGTCATATACCCTATCACCACCGGAGTATTGAGACTAATCAATCAATACATCATTTGTTAAATCGAACGAATAGTTTCAGCGCTACGTGGGAACATAAAAATCGGCTACATACATACAAAAAAACATAGGGCGCCAACCTCATAACTGTCCTCCACAAAGGAGAAGACATTTTAGGCAACTGAATGTAGTAAGTAGTGAAGCTAAAACACAATCAACTACAATTGATGATGAAAATGAATGTAAGAGCTAAAACAAACAAGCTATGGATTTTGAGTTTACTTATCGTTTAGAATACTTTGAAGCGCCTTCATAAACCGAGTTAATATTCAGAAATACTGGCAACTCAAATGTAGGGCAATTTGAACGCCCTCCGTTATGTCCATATTAATTTTACCTGGATGTACCAATCAGTTGAATGGATGGGTTATCGTCCTATTCACAGCGAGCGCAACGCTGAACGGTGATCCTTATTTTCCGTTCATTTCAACGGTTATTTGCCTTTACCATAATTGATTTCAATCCACTCAGTAATCATAGTAGATTACACACATTTGTTACCTGTTTGTGGGGAACTGGAATTAATATAGGTATTTCAGAATAAACAGTACATCATCATCCACAGCCGCATTTTTCCCACTGCTGGGTATAGGCCTCCCGAAGTTTGTGCCATCCACCACGGTCCTGTGCTAACCGCCTCCATTGACGTCCCCCGACTATGTCGTCCGACCTTGTAACTGGACGTCCCACGTTTGTTTTTCCCATTGTTGGCCACCAGTCAGTTGTTGTTTTGCTCCACACCACCACGTAAACAAGTAACATTACGAACAATTTTATTTGTTAATGTCAGTTAACTAGTCAGGTTTTGTCAACAATCCAGTATCGAAAGAAAGAAAGAAAATAATTTTATTTGCCTAAAAACTACACAACACAATATTTAACTTCACTAAATTAATTCTAGACTTATACTTAATTTTTGTGCGTAGGCAAATATGGGCCACACTCAGCATTGTGCTGGGTAGACCTGGTGTCAGCATTGGTTTTCAGTGTATCGATTAGTTAGAGGTTGTTCAATGCAAGGGGCAAGGTCGTTATGGCAATCAAAAGCCGCGAAACCCCTCGTATTGTAATTCTCACCTTACCCCACCGAGAGAAGAGGCAATTTCCTCCGTGAGTGCGTATATTAGATTCATTTTCAGTATAAAGCTTAATGATGAATGATCCTTTGTATGCCTTCTTAGAAACGTTCTCGCAGATCTCATATTCAAACCCATTCCCGTCGTCTTTGAAGCGTGGTTTGGATAGCTTTCATTATCCAGTGTGTATTTATTGTGTTACTCGCTTGTTGTGGCAAATTATCTCCCTAAATACAAATTGGCTTCTTAGCTAGCTAAAATGTAATCGTCTTTTATGAAAGCCGTCGTCGGCTCGTGATGTTCTCGGCTTAAGTGGAGCACCTGACATAAAAAGGTTTAAATAGGGCGCTCGAAAGCAGGCACGCGTCCGCGCCATCTTTACAAAAACAACACCAAAATTGGTTCGAAAAACAGGGTCTGGCATTGGATGTGTTGCATTTCCTACGCTTTCATTTTGGAGCAATCAACCAAATAAGAAGCGCTACGTGCGTTTATTAACTTGTAAAAAAAGTACCTTAACCTTTTGTCGCATTCCGGGATTGATACTTGCTTACGACCCTATCCAGTTGCCATTTATTGCAACAAAACATTAAAGTTGGGAAACGTATTACTCAATTAAGAATACTAAATTAATCTTTTATTTTGTTTGTTAGATCAAACCACATAGTTATAAAAAAATTAATAAGGGAAAAAACTAGGAGAAAAACATGAAAAGTGACTATCTTGTCCCCTTGTTTGTGCACCGTAAAACTCAGGTTTGTAAACCTAATTATTTAACATCAATAAGGCTGAACATAGCAAAGCACAGTGTTCGATTTCAGGCTGTTAAACTTTATAATAGGCTTCCAATTGACTTTAAAACTATATACTGTCCCGTTAAGTTTGCTAAACAGTTGAAAAGTTTCTTACTGGAAAAGTGTTTCTACTCCATCGACGACTACTTCAACGACAAAAGTCAAAAAGCATAGACAATAAAATATTAATCTAGTGTGTACGTAATTTTTTGTGTCCTGATTTGATTTCTTTCTGTGTTATTGTTTTAATTTTTTATTATACTGACATCTTATTTAAGTATTGTAACTTTTTGTATGTTTGGCATTATAATTATTTATCATTTTTAAAGTAAAATATTCCGACACAAATGTATTTGTTTGAGAATAACGAAACTGAAACTATCAAATTCTTACAGGGTCAATAGTGACCAAGGCGAGCGAGAGCGAGCGAATGCAAACGAGTGGGATTCGACGATCGGAACGTTCGTTCCATTTTTCATTGATGTAGGAACAGCTGCTGGAGCACGGCCGAGGGCGAACGAAGGCGCTCGTTTGGGATCGCTTACTTTCACAATGACGACGTCAGGTTCTTTCATTTTACGTTCATTCGTTAGCTATCGCTTACTCTCTCACGCTTGGTCCAGTACCCGGCATAAGAAGCTCGAAAGTTACGATTTTGCGCTAGTGGTTACACCTGGAAACAGATTCGTCTTCTCATTCGCCGATGGTGTCGATGACTTGGGCTTGTGTCACCCACGTGATCGTGATGTCTCTGAAGGCGCGAAATCCTCGACCAACCGAGGTCACTTCGCGAAGCCTATGAGAATAGGAAGATTCTGCGCTTCAAGACGGGAGTTAGGCTGGTTACACAACAAACAAACATGCACAATGGACCAACCCGACTCTCGCTGTGGAAAAAGTAGTACACACCAAACAACCAAACAACCAACCAACCGTCTATAACTGGCGAAGTGTATTATTTTGACATGAACCGATCTTTAGGTAAATTGGTCTTCGGGCCACACCCACCGATATCGACGTGTCGACCGTTAATTGCCGGTCCACTTCCGGAATAACGTAGCGTGCCCAGTCCCAGTTGCTATTGTGGTCTACCATTCCTATAACAAGAATGGTAACACAAAATTATTATACTAGTCAAGTAGCTGTTCCTAATCAAATAGGCGGGACAGCTAATTATCGAGTATGTGACTTATTGAAGTGTAATACTACTCGTGTGACGTTATGTTATTTTTATTTATGTAAGCTTGACTACTTAATTTCTTTAATTTTATAATTTGACCTTTTCTCTATGTACATTCATGGTATTTATGTATATAGAATTTATTTTAAACGGAAATAAAAAGGTAATAAATTTTACGTAATTTTATAATGAAAGCGCTAAACATTTTTCAAAAACAAACGTAAATAATGCTATAGTCGAGTGACCCCAACAACAAAATCATTTATTTCCTATAACAGCTAGTTTTACAATCAAAATCAATTAATCACAACAGATCAACACAAAATGCTTTCTCCAAAGCATTCCTGTATGCATTTAATTCTCAATTCCAATCCATCTGTCACGGCAGGCATGAACCCCAAGGCCGTTGAAGGCCTCCAATACAATAATCAACCAATAAACAGAACAGCGCCGGGTCCCTCGCTTCCCTGATTGTATTACGCCTCGCAGTACACGATATTGCGATATTGTTCCTGTCGTCGCCTGTATTCAGTCACCGGAGAACAAGGCGCTGTGCAAACGTAGACACTTTTTGTTGCCACACCGCACACTTTTTGATCGTCAATAAGTAGGTATTCTGTGTGGTGCTGGCTTAGAATTAGCACCACCCCAACCCTTCCCGTAGGTGTCGTAAGAGGGGACTAAGGGATATTCACGGGGGCGGGCAGCAGAGCCCCTGTAGAACAATTCTACCACCAAACTGCGATCCGCAATAACTTAACACATACCTACTTCACCAAACAGCGATCCGCAGTGTTGAGGTTGAACCTCAACCTCAACACTGCGGATCGCAGTTTGGTGAAGTAGGTATGTGTTAAGTGGACAACTGTACACACGTAGGCGCAGGGAGTGGATGGTTTCATACTGGTTCTATAGAAATCAATCATCGGTAGCTTGTATCTGACACGAGACACAAAAGTGTCCACGTTTGCGTCCTGCCTATGTTAGTACGTTTATTATGTTATGATATGAGGTATTGAGGATGGAAGTGAGGTTGGCTAATCAGATTAAACTCGCATCAATGTACTGTACTCTCTTTAGAAATGAACGTTAGCTTTGAATCACTAACTTTGAAAATCTTGGGGGCGGGGGGTAAATTATTCTTCCATTAGTTTTACTTCTTGTCGAAGTTACAAAGTTTCAAAACAACATTTTTTTTAACCTTTTTTCTGTGATTCTAGACTACGTTATCAGATTGAAATTGACGTTATGAAGTGAGATTAGAGGGCTTAGCAAAATATCACGAAATCTCATCAAAGGAAGTGGGGGGTTGAAAAATCACCAAAATCACCTCGCGTTATTTATGGATATCCTAAGAAGCTGCTTAAAATTACTTTCTATAACCCAAATAATGCAATTATGTGACTTTACTTTGTGGAAATACTAACACTCTTATCGGCAGCGACAAGTCAAAAACCACGAACCAAATGAGCTGAGAAACCCATTTAAGAACCAGCATAACCTTATAGAATCATAATTTATGGTTACGCGTCGGAAACCTTGTTCCGACGCCGATACCTCGCCTTTAGACGACACTACGTCACGCGGAATAATACTCCTTTGAATCGGATCCTTCTGATTTTAATTCGATTTATAGGGGACTCCTGGGAAATGGGTCTTCATAAGAGGCTTGAGTGAGGGTTGCTTTTGGTAGAATCAATGTTTTTCTACCACTCCTTTGACGGGATTGAGGTTATTTCAAGGACTAACCACATCTCCTGACAGAAAACTGGTTAACCAGACACAAAAAGCCAATCAAAAAGAACTCAAGTCAAGTTAATTTGACTGTATTATATACGAGTAAAGTTAATACAATTGAGTTTATTGAATTTAATAGGTGTACAGAGGTGTTTCAATCTATATAATTAAGTTTTACTATAGACCCCGCTGGGCACACAATAATGTACTTATAGAGAGAGAAGAGAACTTCATTGGTTAGGTTATATTTTACCCGTTTGCATATTTCTTATTTTTCATTAAAATATTCATCAACCGTGTAATATGCTTTTGTCTATGCTATAATCACACTAATATTATAAAGGCGAAAGTTTGGATGGATGTATGGATGGATGTTTGTTACCTCTTCACGCCAAAACTACTGAACGGATCTGGCTGAAATTTTGCATACAGGTAATTTTAATACTGGAAGAAAACATAGGCTGGCATACTTTTTATCCCATAAATCTGTTCCCGTGGGATGAAAATCACCTTTTAATGTTTTCATAGGAACAACGCGTGCGAAGCCGCGGGGCGCAGCTAGTAATATTATAAAGAGGAAAGATTTTATTGTTTGTTTGTTTGTATTGAATAGGCCCCGAAACTACTGTACCGATTTTAAAAATTCTTTCACCATTAAAAAGCTTACTTTTCAGGGAGTGGACATACGCTATATGTATTTTATCCCGGAATTCTCACGGGAACGGGAAATATCCGGGTGAAACTGCGAGACGCTGCTAGTGATTAATAAAACAGCCAACTTATTACCGAACCATAAGGCATAGTTTGGTTGTTTCATTGAAGCTGTTGATACAACCAGCGTCAATCTCAATTCTTATCCACATTCCGCTGGAGGGGTTTCGGAAGATTTTAGCCCTATCTAAAATCTTCCGAAACCCCTCCAGCGGAATGTGTGTTGTTTAATATAACTGCTTCCTATTTACATACTGGGACACAAGAATGTGACCATGACCAGAGCTAAACGTTTGAAGCCCGCGCTAAATGTTTATCTAAGTTCGGAGCGACGAGCATTATGTATAGTCGCGAGATTGGAGGTATTTTGATTGTCAAAGTAGCTCGATCGTAAAATAACCTTGACATTGACGAGCTTAAATACCTGAGGGTCTCAGCGCTCTTATACACGGACTCAAATAGACGGACGGCAAGTTGCCAACTGCAGTCAAATGTAGGCGGTCGAACGACGGCAGTCGGCGGCTGCCGTTGTCGCAGTCGCCTGCAGTTAACTTGCAGTCCGGTATAATGGGCCCCTAATGTTGCAACATGTTCGCGTAAATAATCCATCTAATCTAATTAAAAACACGACTGGAAAATTATCCAAGTGACTTGGAAAGGGAAGTACCACAAATTTGTTCCCATATAAATTTACGTCGTAATTTTTTTGCTTACTGTAGAGTCAGTTATTGTCAAAATGGCACTTTTCGGATCTCAATAACTCAAGATAATTTATTGTGACATGTTGTGTTCATGGATCTAACTAGACAAGCAAGCTTGTAATGCTATGTCCCATGTGTAGCCTGACGGAAACGGAAAGACGCTGTACGCTCGACGCACTAACGCATTTTATCGGTTAAGTGTAAAAGGTTGAATGTTTTCTATATAATTGTCTGTTCTGGCGTTACGCGACGCATCTTCCGTCAGATGTGAACAGACCCTAAAAGCGTCTCCAATGGTTCGTGTAAAGATACTCACTCCTATTGCGTCGCCCATTTCTTTGCGAACTAGGCTGGCCGCTCTAGCGCGCGCAGTAACTGAAAACTATAGTCTACATCTTGTGCATTTAGCCACAAGATGATGTTAAAAGTAACGTAGATGTAAATAAATAATTAATGACACAGCATTATTTGACACCAAGCTAAGCAGAACTTGTGTTATGGGTACTAGATAACTGATATACTTAATACAATACACTACATAGATTTAAATCGTTAGATACGCCCTTACGTTCAAAAACTGTGGCATATTCTTTGAATGCGTGTGTTAACAAAATACTAAAGCACGCACTCTTCGAGTACATAAAATTAGTGTTTTGTCAATAAACCTAACTATTATTATTGCTTTTTACTGTGCATCACATAGCACGAACTTTTGTGAACAAGAATACCACAAAACACACAATTCACTGATTCCAAATGACAAAGACAAGTTTGTGAGCTCACAAACTTTACTAGGCAACAAACACGGTCTCACTACGGAAAGGGCCTATCTTAAGGTTTAAATCTTTGCATAGATGGATATCTTTTATTATACGAACTAACTGCAGATCTTACATACATTTGTCCCGAGCAGGCGGACCTTCGCCCTCCGCGCCACAGAGGTGGCCATATAAATAGATACTTGAGATAGCCCCTTATACAGATCATAATCAATGTTCCACTCATCCAATTAATGCTAGAGTCAATGAAACCTAATTGCTGGGTGCTAGGAGCGCGAGCCGACTCCCGTCGCTGATTGTAATAGATAGACGCTGCGCGCCATCCATCAATCGTTTTACAAACCCCGTCCGCTAATTAGGGCTTTGTCCGCTCTCCGCGTTTCAGCCTCGAAAAGGTTTCCTTCAAGAAATTGCCGAGACTTTGTACGCGGTATATTCCAATTAATTTCCCAAGCAAAGCATTTCTGAGTAAACATTATTCAGTACCATATTATCTATCTAAAAACTGGTATTATTCTGTAATAACTTTATAAAATACCATACAAATTCAGAAGTGGGTTATTGAAAAAGTTCTCACAAAAGCTCCCTCTCGCTCGTTTCTTATAAAAGCTTACGTACTACGAAAGCAGCGAAGTGAAACAATAATTTCAAACGACGTCAAAAAGTTGAAAAACAACGTGAATTGGTTTATTGCCACAGAACTCGGTATTTTCTGTTTTGTGATGTAATAAAACTAGGAGGTTTTAGATCCAGTGCAAATTGTAGACTTAGGCGGTGCTCCGTTAGCCTTGTTGGATTTGTGTTTGGTGTGGCACATTCATACCTCCACGTATAGTCTACTAGCTGCTGCTCGTGATTTCGCACGCTTTTTAAGCCTTCCTTCCTTATGTCCTTCCCATTGGTACGAGTATACCATTTACCTCCCTGCCAAATTTCATTGCGATCCATTCAGCCGTTTAGGCGTGAAAGGGTAACAGACAGGTATACATACAGAGTTACTTTCGAATTTATGTGTATATTAAGTATGGATATACAGTAAAATTGTAAATAATACTTTACTACACTTACTCCTTTGTGTTTGTCAAGCACAGTAACTGTTCTATTTAAAATCAGATCAAACTTTCATCATCATCATCTGCAGGCCGACTTCGCCCATACTGCTGGGTCAAGATCAAATTTTAGCTCACCCTGATATTTTTTTTATAAATATCACGAATTAATAACTAAAATCAACACCAAGCATCAAAAGTACCATCGCCAAACGCAGTTTGAAACTATTTTGCTTTGCGTTAAAAACAAAAGATATCGAGCAAGCCGGGGTTGGCAACTATTCACTTCACAGAAAAATCACCCTAGTGGTGGTAAGGAGCAATTTTTGCTGACTATACATTATACTTTGTTATCTGGTAATTAACTTATAGCCGACGATACTTTTAACATGGGCCAAGCTTTCATATCCCAGGCGCTCGTTTGCCGGGAAAATGGCAGTTTACACAACACCGTCCTCTGAAATATTTAAGAGAACGCTCATCACTACCTCCCCGAAGTATTTTGCAGGTGTTTGTCCAGGATTTATGTACTCCATAATGACTGTCGTATATTAGGTATCTAAGCAGTTTCGTAGTTTACCACATGCTCAAATTTCCAAGTCCCTGAGACAGGCTAAGTTTGGAAACTGGTGTATTTGGTTTGAAATTAATATAATAGAGAATCAAGTTCTAGTTGGTGTCTCTTAAACTTTACTGTGTTTGTTGTCCATGTTTCTACATCTACGTACAGCGTCTGCAGCAACGTCGGCGTTATTTAAATGTATCTACCAGTTCTCCTCAACCTCAACCTAAACCTCAACAGCCTGTATTAGTCCACAGCTGGACGCAGGCCTCCTCCTGATAAGCGCCTTGCTGGCGTTTATCTAATGGAGGGTCATGCCTATAATGCCCACGCTGGGCATGCGGGTTGGGGATCGCAGTTCGGTGGTAGAATTGTTCTGCAGGAGGCACTGCTGCCCGCTCCCGGTGGATATACCTTATCGCCTCTTACGACACCCACGGGAAGAGATTTGTTGGTGTAAATTCTAAGCCAGCACCACACATCTACCAGTTATAATGGATCTATTTATATTTGTACTAAGATGCTATCAAAGAACTTTGAGATCGATATCACACTAATATTATAAAGGCGAAAGTTTGGATGGATGTATGGATGGATGTTTGTTACCGCTTCACGCCAAAACTACTGAACGGATCTGGCTGAAATTTTGCATACAGGTAATTCTAATACTGGAATAAAACATAGGTTACTTTTTATCCCATAAATCTGTTCCCGTGGGATGAAAATCACCTTTTAATGTTTTCATAGGAAAAACGCGTGCGAAGCCGCGGGGCGCAGCTAGTCTAAGATAAGAAAACAATAGCCTAGACGGCGTGAATGAAAGCATGTGTGTGAAGCCTCTCACGTGACCTTAGCAGAAAGTGCGTAGGTATTCCTGATACAAATAAGTCGCCCCCTCGGCAGCAGACTACTTATAAATAGACTGGTCGATAGAAACTCCACTGGCAATCCCAGCCTGGAAGCTCCTGTATCGAGTTATTGCTTTCTCATGATATTTCAATTCAATTCCTGTAAAGCATTATCCGCCTTGTTCTTTATTCTTGTACCGTGGATTATTGCCGAGTCTTATTGCGAGAATTAGTCAAAAAAAAAATTGTAGGGTAAATGGTAGGTTAGGTACCTAATTAGCGATGAAAATTACTCTACTGATTTCGGGCTTATGACAACTGCTTCTTTAAATCTAATCACAGAAATTTATATAAAATAATGTTATTTTTGAATTCTGATAAATTATTATTAACCTAAGTACCTAAATGGCTTACAACTAAACTTATATCCTGACATATCTCTTTAATTTTGTATAAATACAAAATAATGTGGTCCTTATCCTACCTATGTCCTACATTAAGGCCCGTATCATGAAAGCTTGCTCAGTCATAGAGCTATGCTTGAGTGATGTTTAAGCTATAGAAAAGCGTTGCTCAAGCATATATCGATGACTGAGGAAGCTTTCATAATACGGGCCTAAGATCTATTGCAATCTGCCCGGCTGCATGAATCTTAGAAAAATCTGTAATACTTTTCTCTTGCAATAAAATACTGAATACTGCCAACTTTTTGCCGTACCTAAGCCCAAAGGCCAAGGCCAAGCTACCCGCTTCGGAAACACACAGCTAAACTAATATTTTCACCGCATGCGTATAAAAATAAATCAGCAGGTTGGAATGAAAAACTCGCAACATCAAAAGCATATCGAAATAAACATTGGTTAGTGTGGTATTGAATGGGCCAGTTGTGTGCACCGGATGTGACTGGCTTACTACCTACCATCGCACATACGTAGGTTTCAATGATTTAGGCGGCCAAAAGCCTGTTTCCCGAAAAACTATTTATTGATATATAAACCATTTACTCGGGTAGTCTACAGATCTAGGAATACAATGGTACCCTTTTCAACGTTCAACGATGCGCAAGAGTCTACCTTCGAGTAGTCGGAATTCGATAATCGGTTACCGTGTAATTGTCTTTCCTCGTTCGCTCCTAAACTTACAACTTTTGTAAAGTGTGTAGTAATTTTCAAAATAATTGTTTTCGTGTGATAGTGATGGATTGCAATAATTCAGGTAAGAACCTGTTTTTCAACAGTAATTTATTAAGTTTTCGATTTCCTTAACATACATTTAATTTGTCAAAGATAGCTGTATAAAAAATGTGTTCTTTTTTGTATTTTTAATTTCTAAGAGGTCTTATAACTAGCTTCAGGGTCCGTCCGAGCAATATTTTCTTTATTTTTCAATACTTTATACATTTGTCTATAAAACACATCAAATAGTCACCGCGGAAACCCGCGCGTTTAAAGATCAACAGCATTTGAAGATTTTAAGTCAAAATCGACCAAAATATCATGTTTATGCTATTTTGTTTTAAATCAATTTACTTTTTGTTTTAGGTCTGTCTGGTGCCTCAGGTAGTAAAGTAGTTACTCGGAGGTACTTGTTTGACCAGATACAAAGGCAAAGTTTACCAAATTTTAGTGAAAAACTCGATTTCTATGAAGATTTTCTTGGTGATCGTTATGGAGACACAGAAAATGCCAAAAAGTGTTTGAAGCATCGTTTTTCTTATGTAAAATCCGAATTTAAGAAAAGATGGACGAAAGCCAACAGACACGAAGATGTTTTAGGAAAACCACAGAAGAAAAAGCACTGGAAGCACAACGAAAGTCCGAAATCCAAGTTAGATTTCGCAATGAAACTGGACTACTCATAGATATGCCAAAGGCCAACTTTGGCAATACAAATTATGGCAACACAAGCAGGAGATTCTTCAAAAATCCTGAACTGGCATCTCGAGATCACAGGAATTAGCTTTGAACTTATCTACAGGCTCAAAGTTATATTGAAAACAATATCAAGTGGTCACGAAATTAATATCACAAAATATGAACAATATGCTTATGATACTGCGAAATTGTACGTGGAGCTGTATGGATGGCATCCAATGACTCCAACAATGCATAAAATATTGATGCATGCTGGGCAAATTATAAACCATTCGCTACTTCCTATTGGTCAGTTATCTGAGGAGGCAGCAGAAGCCCGGAACAAGCATTTTCGGTCATACAGGCTTAACTTTGCTAGAAATTTTTCTAGAAAAGAATGCAATCTAGATGTATTTAATAGGCTCTTATTAACATCAGACCCCTTGATCAGCTCCAGGAGACAAATTAAGAAACCTCGCAAAGCATTTCTTCCAGAAACGATAGATATGTTGATGTCTGCCAAACCAAATAGAGAGCCAATAACGGAAGAATGCTCCGAAAGTAACATTGATATTTTAGTACTTAGTTTTATTTGTGTTAAGCATTTAAGATGTAGGTATATTTGGCCATATTTAAATATATATTCCTTTATTTTAAAAAACATAAAAAAATATTTATGATTTTTTTTCTATATTTTTGTAAAAATTGCTATGTTTTGTGTGTAAAACTGTTTTGTCATAAATATAATATTTTTTTCTGGATCAAAATGAGTTTATTTTAATTTCATTTTAAAGAAATAACTAATTTCAAGCGAAAAATGTTTTTGGCCGCCTGAATCATTGAAATCTACGTATGTGCATCGTCGGTTTGTTAACAGTTCGTCCATAAAGCTATCCCAAATCGCGTTTCATCTAATAAGCGGTTCGTCAATAATTGAGTATGTTTTAAAAAAAAGACTATAAACCAACTAAATTATATGATTTTCTCATGTATAATTGCATCCATGTGAAAATCATATAGTTGGTTTATAGTTTTCAGACCTAGACCAAATTGAAATAGGACCACAAGAATCATCAAAATCGGATCCCACAGTCAAAAGTTCTGAGGTAACAAACATTACAGTTGAATTGAGAACGTCCTCCTTTTTTGAAGTCTGTTAAAAATTCATACTTAGTTCGTCAAATTCTCACTGAGTATTTTCCAAATACAAATAATTTGTATGTAATGTCGCTGACAACTTCCGTGGCGCATTGGGCGAAAGGTAAAGAAGGATATGGATTCGATTTCCGCCGTGAGATAGCTTTTCATGGTGTGCATGTCCCTGAACTTATTGTTGCTTCTATTTGTTTTGTTATTTTTCCTAGTTTTCTTTAGATTGGTGTTATTTATATGACCACAATTTTCTTCAAAACCTATTCCCCTCTATTTGGAGAAACGATGTCATCCGCCCAATCCTACCCGTTTGCGTAATAGCTCTGCTGATAACTGCTCACGGGTCTCGCAGTTTGCGCTCACATTTACCTGTGACATAATCACACACTCACTAGCAACAATTATCGCAATCACTGCTCAGAAAAGTAAATGAAAAGATGAGTCGACGCCACCGCAACTCAAAGGCCCGTATTATGAAAACTTCTTTTCTATAGAATAAACGTCACTCAAGCATTCGGCCTAAACTTTCATAATACGAGCCTAAAAGCTAGTTCAAAAATAAAACTGGACACAGCATATCACATGAGAGCATTATCTAGCGCCAAGCTAAGCAGAGGGTAGTAGCTAACTGATATATTGTTTAGCTTAGCCCATTTCGTCCCACTGCTGGGCAAAGGCCTTTATCGCACCCTTCCAGACTTCTCTGTCTCCTGCAGACTCCCAATCACAAATCAAATCGCAATACGCTAGCTCGTCGCTAGGACGTCGTCAGCTAAAAGATGATTTTAACCAGCAGTTGGTTGACTTAAAGATTTTAACGAAAATAACACAATAAAGTATTCATAACTAGCTGCGCCCCGCGGCTTCCAAACGCGTTGATCATATGGAAACGTTTAAAGGTGATTTTTATCCTACGGGAACTGATTTATGGGTTAAAAGTGTATGTTCGAGTCCAGGATTAGGTTTAACTATATGCAAAATTTCAGCCTGATCCGTTCAGTAGTTTTGGCGTGAAGAGGTAACAAATATCCATGCCTACATCCATACAAACTTTAGCATTTATAATATTGGTGTGATTTATCGCTATCAATGCACCCATACCTGAGCCCGTTAAATACAATATGTCAAAGTCATAGGACATCCGGTGCTCAGGTGGCGAAGGTACGTGACGGATAGACGACAACGGAGATTTACGAGTATGAGTAGTTAACGGTACGCACCTGACCATAAGGGTCGGTCGGTTCACATCTGACGGAAGATGCGTCGGGTATAATCGGTCGCGTAACGCCAGAATTAAATAAAATCACAAAAATTTTCGACTTTGACGGGATTCGAACCCGCGACCTCCTCTTAATGTACGGAATAATAAGCGGAGGACGTGGGTTCGAATCCCGAAATTTTGAGATTTTATTTCATTTCTTAGAAATTACCCAGAGTGTGAGGGCTTACGCACTATGATTTTATCCATTTTGAGTGAAGCATGTTAGTAAACAAAGTTGCTTGGCGTCGAGTTTCAGATATAATTGTAAGCTATTTTTATTGAAGGGAGGATCTAAAATCGACAAGTAATGTAAATTACGTATAAAAGGACGCGCCAACAAAGTGAATTGTAGGTTAAGTATGGGCGGTTTGTTTACGTTTATGCTTCATTCAAAATGGACACGGTATAGGTATATTATTATTAATATATATACAATAACAAAAACCTTAAAATAAATCATTTTTATAATAACATGAACATTTGAGACTACTTCCTTCCTTGAGTTGAGATGCTCATATAACGGGCAAATATTGCATGCAGAGTATTATTTCTTCTGTTTGTGTGTGTACGTATTTTTAAATACCTCTTTAATAGTTTTATCTCAAATAGTTTAGGAAGAAATGCGAAAATTGAGTTTGGTGGTCAAAAAGCACAACTTCGTATCTTTGCCTAAGCTTTACAAAACGAAACTATTACGGAGGCATTAATAAGCTCTATCTTATAGTATTCCGCTAAAGATCGAAGTATTATTTCCATAATCACTGAACATTGGAATGTTAATTTAGATTTGGAAGCAGCGTTCATTAAATTTCCATCAGGCCCATTCCGATCGGGGATATTTCTTCCATTTATTCTCCTTCATTAGTACGCGGACTTTTAAGATATTGATAGAGCATTATTGGACACGGAAACTTGTGTTTATAAAGTGTTCTTTAAAACGGACTTCAAAAAAGGATACGATCTCAATTCTACTGTTTTTTTTTGTTTATGCTTGTTACTTCAGAACTTTTGACTGGGTGATACGATTTTGATGTTTTTTTTACATGAAAGCTGGTGCTTCCCGTGTGGTCCCATTTCAATTTGGTCCAGTTCTGACAACGGCATCTATAAGAAAACCATTTAATTGAAATCGGTTTATAGTTTTTTAAAACAAACTTAATTATTACTTCCCATCATTTGTTATAGGTAGTGTAAGCCCATATTAAACTTGGTCATTCATCGAGATATGTCATACAAAATAATTACTCAAGTAGAGATCTACTTGAGTAAATATTTTGTAGGCCATAAACGTCACTCAAGCATATATCTATGACTGAGCAAGCTTTTATCGAGACCTTAGATCGAGACTTTAACTAGATAAACGTAACTTAGGATTAACGCTACCAACCAGTAAATAGTAGATTGTACACCGAGTTGAGAAAGTCGCCAATTCCTATCAAGTGTTTCATTTGAGGCACGAGGCGCAGCCGAGGGTCGCCGAGCAGTTAAAATGTATTTAATTATCTTTTCGAAAAACACTCCAAGTCGTCAGCAGATAATGTTAATGCGGCAAATTAACTGTCTATTTAACAACACTCACCACAAAACCACAATTAAATCTGTTTGGTCCAATTATTATATTATCTACCATCAACACCATCGAAAGGCCATTGTCACTAAAATCAAATTCTTATCCCATATTCATAACTAAAGTTTCTTATCAGCTCTGTCTGAAAGCTGTCAATTATAGTCTAATATCATAATGTAGAAACATGACTAAGCTTTTATACTTATCATCATGATCAGCATCATCAGCAGACTATACTAGTCCACTGCTGGACATAGGCCTCCCCTAACGAGAGCTATAGCGCCTTATCTTCAAATTGACGCATCCTGCATCTACCTGCAGTCTTTCGAAGGGCGCCCTACACTACGATCTATATACCTATCAAATCTCTATGTATTATTTTAATCTAGTTTGTACCCTCGGCTTCAAACTGATTTATGGGATAAAAGGCAAGTCTGTGTTTGATTCCAGGATTAGAATTACCTGTAAAAAAAAATTCAGCCCGATCAGTAGTTTTTGCGTAAACACAAATGTACAATCCCCAAGTCCCAGAATTTTCCCAAAAGTCATCACATTCAAAAATTTCAATAAAGATGTGGTGACTGGAAATACATACTGCCTCATCACATCATCCACTTCCACAGATGGCTTTTGAGCACGGCTCCCCGGTTCCCGAATTTTGTGCCTTCCACAGCGGTCCTGTGAATCTCTTTGGTCATTATCCATACCATAAGATTAGATCTGTAACTATTTTACCAATAAATAATCTAAATCTGAGATGATCAATCATTTAACAACATTCAAGAAATAATTGAAACGCCAGAAAATCCAAACGATGACTACAGCGACACAAAAGCGAAAATAAAACGTGACGCCGCGGTGGTAGGTACTCTATCTATGAATGAACATTGTTTGTCACGTCACCTGTGATCACGACCGGTCGGCGGCGCGTGCGCATACTCGACCTTGTCAAGGCGAACCGCGAGCGATGGGAACGCGGGAATTATGTCATGGGTTCTTATAGACGCTTTGAGTTTAGACATTGCCATTGGCGTTAGTATTTGCCGTGTGGTGCCGATTTAGATCTTGCACACCCCTACTCTTCTCGCGGGTGTCGTAAGATATAAAATAGGTAATCTGTAAAACTTAAATTAGCACGCCAACCCCCTGTGACGTTTAAGACGTATATTGTTTAAAAAATGAAAGAATAACAGAAAAATGCAGCCACTTGTTATCGGCCATTGAACAGAAGAGAAAGCGGATGCAACAATATGTTGCCTGCTTAGATTAATATAAAAATGTTACCATTTATTACCAAATTAAGGCTATTACATACAGTAATGCCTAATAAGGCTCGGTTCAGATGACGTATGTTGAGATTGATCTTAACACCCTGTAAAAACAATGTTTCTGGTTGACAGGTAGAAAATGCCTCGGCATTAAGCCCACCCTTTGTACTTCAGTGCAATAAAGTGTTTAAATAAATAAATAAATAAGAGGCGACTAAGGGATATCTACGGTGTTCTTTGTATTTGCTATAAAAACATTTATATTTTGCTTTGCTTGATGTAAATCTGTGCCCATTTAGGGGGTATACCGAGAGAGTACGTACGCATAGGAAAGTAACCTTCACATTTGCCAAGTTGTGAGGAGATTTAAATCAGCGTTTGGAGCAGAAAGCTGGCACCGGCCCTCGCCATCAATCGCATGCCCTATAACGTTGAATTCACTTCACGCGTAACTCCTAAACAACTCTCCTTTACGTCTCGCCTTGACAGATTGTGAGCACCTCTTAAAGTCCATTAACTTTAATACACTTGGTACGTGCCTACCTTAAATTTAAACGCGTATTACTCTGGCCAGGCTTAAATTTATGTCAGCTAGCGATTTACTTTGGCTTTTTTTTTAATATAAATACTGGTCAATACGCATAGTATCATTTAGCCCCAAGCTAAACAGAGCTTGTGTTTTCGATACTTGATGACTGATATACATACATACAGATTCCCTTCATTCCCTCATCATCATCAGCCTACACTCTACAGTCCACAGCTGGACATAGGCCGTTTGCCGAGTCGCGGTCTCCACTCAAAAACTCGTATACCCCAACGGTTGTCGGTCGCGAGATATGGCCGGCCCACTGCCACTTCCATTTGCTAATTCATTATGCTATGTCGATAACTTATGGTTCTCTGTCGGATGTATTCGTTACGAATCCTATCCTTCAGAGAGACTTCGAGCATAGCTCTTTCCATAGCTCTCTGAGTGACTATGAACTGGTGGACCAGCCTTATCATTCCCTCACATGGGTAATATCTAGACTTGACTATTCCGAGGCGCGCTCTCCTTTTAATCTAACTTTTGTCCCAGCTAGGTCGTTGCCCCGCAGAGATAGGTCGAAAAGATTTATAATATAACGCCCACTCGAGACTGCCTTTAGCTTCAATTCCCTAAGAAAGTGAATTGTTTTTGCGATTGCTCTGCAATATCCAGGACTGCAATATTGTGCTTTAGGTAAGGCTGGTTGGTTTATTGCGGCATATCTCGAGGTTTGATTAATTGCGCTATCAAACGCAAGGAATCTCATTAGGGCGGTGAGTATACAACTTTAGTCTGAGATGTGGAATATTTTGATGTCGAATGCAGATTTTATCAGGGAACACGATTTGCGTTCTGTTTAGTTCTGGTAATTATGACACTTCGATTATGTAGAATATGAATCAGGTGAGCTACCTTCATGAGCCCAGCCTGGGGATTATGGGTGAGATAACAGCCAATAAGCCGCCTGAGAGAACGCGCGAGGCCTTCGTCCACCAGTTGACCATTATAGACTGTTGAGTTGAGGTGAAGTGAGGCTACCTATAAATTGTTTGCAACATTATGCAGTTAGATCAACTGTTTCAAATATAAATACTTATTGTAATTGGTTTCTATTCTGTTGAATATTATCCTTGTTGGACCTTGTTGGCACATAATTGCAAAATAAAGTTCTTGTGCAAGTGAATGCATGTTTTTGCTTTTTAACGAATACTGTCAATATCTTCGAAACCCAGCTAGCAACGCTGTTGCACCGCCGTTATCTTCCCAATCCAATGATATCTGCAGTGTCGACCAAGGCTGGATATTCGATTTTCATTTTGCTCGCCGTTTGCCGACCGAGTTATTTTATTGGGTGTTTGCCAGAATCTGTAATTCTTTTGTATATTGTCACTTCCCCTAACAGCGCTAGGGCAACACTTTATAGGGTGAGGGGTTTTGGGTTCGAAAGTTCAAGTGTAACATTAGTCTGATGTTTTAAGATCAATTAAAATTGAAACAGCCCTTGAAATGTAAATTCTTGTTCAGAAAACTTCAGTACCTTTTGTGTAACACCGTCAGCCACATATTTACTTTCCATCAAGTGAGATTACAGACAAGCGAAAGTCCATATTGTCCATAAAAAATAGACTTTCTAACATTTCCGAAATTTCAGAACTTTTATAGAGTAATCTCACCTGATGGAAAGTAAAGAAAGGCCGACGGTGTATGACAAAGGTCTAGAAGACACCGATTCACCATCATTGACTTGAAGAGTGGTAGAAAGCAAAATCTCCTTTGAAGTTCGACCTAAATTCTATTCTAACTATAAAACCAGCCCTTAGGATTATTGGTCTCACAGCGGTTACATTCAATTCCCAATTTGGAAGCGTTAATTTTTACGGTGGAATCTCCCCGGCCATGTCAACAGCCTGGCGCGGTTAGACCGCCAGGCCCACTTCGCGGATGAAACGGTATTTACGACTCTAATTTTGTTTAACACCCTTTACATTTTGTCGACACTTTTCTCACAAATAAGTACACGTTATCCAGAGTAGAGTTGTGTAAATGTTTGTTCAAGAGAAATGTGAATATGTATCTTAGACCTTCACGATTCGGTGTAGGCCACATCGTCAGTTAACATGGATAGATATGTCTTTATTTGTATCTTCAGACACACATACAGACTACAGCCATTGTGCAGTACACTGATTCAAATAAACAAATAAAAAATACAGCCTAATCTAAGTAAAATGTCTGTGTGTGCCGTATGGCCAAAAGGCCATGACTCAGCGTAATAATTTTGCTCAAGAAGCAAAAACACTGATTTCATGCCATAACCCATTGAGACAAGTGGGATGGTGTTCAATCAATCCTCATATTTATAACTCTGCAACATGATATTTACCATGATAAGAAAAACATAAAGATTGTTCTGAGATTTGGCAAATGTAGGTTTTCAGCATCATCATTCACAGGCCCCATAACCTATGTAATATCCCCTTGTAATATTATCAGCATCTACAGTACAGCATCAGCCTAAAATAGTGTCCACTGCTGAACATAGGCTATGTTCCACTGCTGAACCTAGAACAGGAGACATGGTGCTGTGGATTGGGGGATATCTCGAATTAGGCAATGCCAACTAAAAACAGTATTATTTTCTTTGTTTCTGTTGTCCATTCTCTGTTACCATAAATTCCTACTCCTTTTCTCGTATAAGGCAATCCAAACTACAAAATAAACGCTATTATGTTCACTGTTCACCCCTTTTGCTCTCCAGACCACTCGTAGTGGTTCCTCCCCCCGGGCGCAACTTTGCGCCTAATTTGTGTGCTCAGTTAAGCTCGTTACGCCGTTTGTTTGACTGCGAATGCCCTTGTAATTTTTCATGCAAAATGAACTTTGTTTTTTGCTGGTTGTCGCGGATGATCTGAATGGATAAGGTTTTCTGAGGGGTGACCGCTTGCCATGTTGTGTTTGGATTTACCTTTTGTGTTGTTCGTTAATTGGTTTGTGATCACTTGGGCAATTTACCTAATATTAAGTAATTATGATATTTACTAAACGAAAGAGAACACATAGGTCACCCAGACAACTTCATTTAGCCCCATGCTAAGCAGAGCTTGTGTTATGGGTAGGAACTATTCAAGTATCGTTACTTTGCGTACTATACAAATAGGAGTAAAACTTTATTGCTAGATAATAGCAATAAAGTTTTACTCCTATTTGTATAGTACGCAAAGTAACGATACTTGAATATGTTTTTAAAAGCTTATTAAAGTGCTTAATCATAATCACACGATTATCTCGCTTTAACTTATTAACAGAAAAGATAACGAACAGCACATCATTATAAAAATGAGTAAATACTACACAGATTTATTATTAATCTACTATAGGTGTTGTTTCAATTGCAAATACTATTTCTGATTTGTTTTGAAATATTATTTTGAATGTAATTTTCTGGTAATAAAGTGGCTAAAATATCAAAATAAAAAATAACAAAGGGCAGCTCTGGTCGATCAGATCCAAGCTGAACAATTTCACCAGATTTATTACTTCTTCCAAATCTGGGTTTGATGTCTTGAATCATTTCGTTTTCCACACTTGATTTTAGTCCCTCGGTATAATTCCACCAGGAATTCCTTGATTATTGCAAAGGTGTCCGTAGTGCGTAGCGTACTGTGCATTTTTAAATTGATCGCACTAAATCATACACTAGTTATGTAAACACAAAATTCTACCTTACTCATCGTTTTGTACAAATAGCGCCACAGCGGATACCGATGGAACTAACT
This sequence comes from Eupithecia tripunctaria, assembly GCA_955876795.1. Classification (NCBI taxonomy): domain Eukaryota; kingdom Metazoa; phylum Arthropoda; class Insecta; order Lepidoptera; family Geometridae; genus Eupithecia; species Eupithecia tripunctaria. Next base: position 15,410,936 of record OY041611.1, on the reverse strand, counting down.
CCTGAAGGTTCACATTTTCAAGAACCTTAGCGAGGTTTTGTGAAAGCTTGGGGTTAGTTAGAGTTGAGCCGCGTTGTGAGTTAGTTCTACTGCCCTTACACAGATGGCGCTGGTAGTAGCGTTCATGCCGAATACAAATAACTTGCTGATATTATAGCTTATGCTTACTAAAAATTACTCATTATATTAAAGCGTTTAAGCCTAGATACAATATAATAGATAAATTATTATGGGTTGGCTATATTATAAACTCTTGATATGTACCTTTTATTTATATTTTATTTAATTAACATACAAACACATACTTACGTTTAAATAATCTAATTCAACAGCTTTATCATCATCATTATCATCAGCCTATATGAGTCCACTGCTAGACATAGGCCTCCCTTATTGAGCGCCATAGGGGCGTGTCTTCAGCTTGACGCATCATCTTTGTTTTTAAACGACTTCAAAGGAGTTTCTCAATTCAATTGTTTTTTTTTATGTTTGTTACCTCGGGACTTTTAACTGGGTGGTCCGATTCTCATGATTCTTTTTTATTTGAAAGCTGTTCCTGTTCTGTCAATGGGATCCATGAAAAAACTATGTATACCTAATTGAAGTCGGTTTATATGTAGTTAAAACAAAATCAATTATTATGCTGATAGATAAAACTGTAGTTCGAAGCGAGATTTCCCTAAAGATCATAACTTGCCATAAATATAATCTTGATTGTACTCATCTTGCCATCTTACCACTTATACCAGTCGAGTATCTTGTCACGATTTTCCTGTGAACCTTTTAGCCTAACAGAGGTAATAAAAACCATTAAAAATATAAAACGCAAAAACTCAAAGGACATTAACGACATGACTACACGGACATTTGACTACCTACCACCCTTTATATTTGACATTATATGTAAGCTTTGTAATAGGTGCCTTCAAGCCGGTGTATTTCCAAACACCCTGAAGTTAGTAAAAGTTCAACCTATTTACAAAGGAAAGGGCGAAATGACGGAGTGCAAAAACTTCCGGCCCATATCTCTCATTCCAATAATTGCTAAAATGCTTGAAAAACTGATGAGCAACAGATTGATGTCTTTTTTCAACGAATTTAATCTGCTTAACCCGCAACAGTACGCCTATCAGCCCGGAAGATCTACGGTAGATGCGATACGTGACGTAGTGCATAAAGTGATAAGCAAGCTAGACCTAGGACAGCACACAGCCGCGATCTTTTGTGACCTATCACGCGCATTTGAACTGGTAAATCACAAACTTCTCGTCACCAAACTTGAGCACTACGGAGTAAATGGCCCCTTTCTAAGGATGATTACCAGCTTTTTGACAAACCGAGAACAAATAACATCTGTACATGACATAAAATCAGACACCCTTCCTCTAGATAGCATAGCCGTGCCCCAGGGTTCAATTATGGGAAACAACCTATTCTTAATTCTAATCAATGATCTCACGGTGGCTTCCACACAAGCGGAATATGTCATGTATGCGGACGATGGATGTATCATAATATCTACGGAATCCCATAGCCTTCTTAACGCAAAAGTCAATCACGTGATCAAAAAAGTAGCTAAATGGTTCTCCGCAAATGGAATGTTACTAAACATTGAAAAAACAAACATTATCCATTTCTACTTGGGTAGGGACAAAAACAAAGGCAAACTGGATGTACTTTGCAATGGACTTAGGGTTCCCATCGTAGAGTCTGTCAAGTACCTGGGTTTCACTATAGACCAAAAACTAACGTGGGAACCTCATATTGACATAACTTGCAAAAAGCTATCCTCTGCGTGTTTTGCACTGTCCCGCCTAAATGGAAGCCTCGACCTCGACAACAAGCAAATGGCGTATCACGGGTACTTCCACTCTGTATTGACGTATGGTGTAGAATTTTTCGGGCAAGCGGCTGAACGTCTCAGACCGTTCCGTCTGCAGAAACGTGCCATCAGAATCCTGTGTGGCGTGGAGTGGGACCATCCTGCTCGGGAGCTCTTCAAGGAGACTAAAATACTGACGTTGCCATGCGAGTTTATTCTGCAAGCGGCCAATTTCGTCAGAAGTCACAGTTAAGGAGTTCCCGACGTGGGCTGATGCCCACAACTACCCCACAAGACATCGTCACCGTCTACAGCTACCCACAATAAGATTGACGAAAGCAAAAAACAAAATTGACCATGTAGGAGTAAAAATATATAATAATCTGCCAGACTCTTTAACTAGTGCCGCGTCGATGGCCATATTCACTAAAAAACTGAAGGGAATCCTAGTGGACAGGGCCTACTATAGTGTAGAAGAATTCTTAGGAGACAAACTCGAGGACGCCGATATCGTTGATCCAAACTTAAAATAAAAATAAAATAAGAAAATGTAATACTTACTTTTGGTAAGAAATATTATTATGTACTTAGTGTAAACTATTTTTGTACAATAAGTTGTTTAGTATATATCTATAATGTGTTTGACTTGTAAGATTTTTTTTCTTATCAATAAAAAACTGAACTGAACTGAACTGAACTGATTCGCGCTCGTGCAGGTCAAAGACTCGAGTCTCTCGAGACGCCAGTATCCGATTGAAGGGCGGAATACAGACGCATGACAGTAATCAGGGAATCTCTCTTTACAGAGCCAGGCACTCTGGCTGATCAACGTGAATACTGCTTGCACAGTATTTGCACGATAGTAACGCTCCTACAAGTGGGTACTTATGATGGAACTTTCATTGTCTCTTATATAGTTTCTCTTCTTATTGACCTTTAATTTTTTACCAATAATGTGTCGTGTTATGTGTGTGTTATGTAATGGCTCAAAATAAATGTGTTCTATTTCTTTCTTTAAAGTAAAAAATAATGACAAAATTAATGGTTAAGCTTCTGGTACCCGGAATTACCTACGTTCTGACATAAAGTTAGGAAAAGGGCACGGACCTATGGCCGATCAGAATAATTAACTTAAATAAATAAATAAATAAATAATGTTGGACAATTCACACAGCATTATCTAGCCCCAAGCTAAGCAGAGCTTGTGTTATGGGTACTAGATAACTGATATACATAATACAATACACTACATACATAGATATTTTTTACTATACATATAAAACACCCAGAACGCCCTGAACAAATATCTGCAGATTGTACACACATTTGTCCCGTGGCGGGAATCGAACCCGCAACCACCTGCGTCGCAGGCGGACCTTCGCCAACCGCGCCACAGAGGTCGTCGTCAACTTGTCTCTAGTTTTGCGTTTCAGTAGTTAATTTTATTATTTTGTGTGAATTTCAGAACATTTTCACAGTGGTGATATTTAAGCGACTTGCACAGCGATTTTAAGGCGAGTGAACAACGAGTTCGCTGCAATTGGTGATGGCGGCGAGCTCGCTGCGTGCCAGTGACATGTAGATAGCACTTCCTAGATTATCATGATCTAAATAACTTATATGAATTGATGGATGGATGACGTGACGGATAAATTTTATTATTAATATTATTGAACGGGTATTTATCGCGTTTTTTTTTACACACTGTCGTGGTCACCCGTTCAATATTAATGTGTTCAGATCGCGTAAGGATGATGGATATTTGGGAATCCCGAGAGATCTGGATGATCCACATGTAAACAACCATGCGACTGTTACCCAACAACAAGTTGTGTTCAGCTCCATCAAATCAACCGTGGTACAATCGTGTATTCAATCTCCTTAGAAAATCTCATCCATTTCTAGAATACTCCTAGGACTTACATTCAGTTGCATTTGCTTTTTCATTTCCTTTCAATCCTTAGCTTCTCTCATCTATTTACTCAGCGCTTAGTTATTTTACTCGGCGCTGAGTTATTTTCTCAGAAAAACGTGTTTATTCCCCGGAACACATAATGGGCTGTTAATTAATGACAGCTCGGTTTCCTGACATCCCGGGATTTCCTGGGACAGTGCTTGCGTTAGTTACTCATCGGGCTGTTATAAAACTTTCCGTGTCTGTGAAGAGATGTGAACAACTGGTATCAATAGGCAATCTCTCATCACCATATATGTACTTTTTTTTAATTGACTATTGACATTGATGTAAAAAAGGGAGATGAGAATGAAACTAACGAGAAACTTACATTCATAATGACGAATTCATTATGAATGTAAGACCAGCAAGGTTCGTGGTTAGCCCGCTTACATTAAATAAATAAATAAATAAATAACTGAACAATTCACACAGCATTATCTAGCTCCAAGCTAAGAAGAGCTTGTGTTATGGGTACTAGATAACTGATATACATAATACAATACACTAATCATAATGAATTCGTCAAACTACGAAAGTTTCTATAGTAAAATAGCCTCAAATTAGGTCCAATTGTGTCCTCCCACCTCAGACATAGTCGGAACGGCGCCGCTGGCGGTCGTTTTTCGCGTGCTAATTGTTGTCTCGGTCACTCTTCGGCCTAGGTACATCTTTCCATCTAAGTTTAAGTTGGTATATTGCAATCTCACCTAATGGAAAGCGTAGATATGGCCGATTGTATATCACAAAGGTCTAGAAGAAACCTATTCACCACTGCCTTAAAGAGACAAGAGAAGAGGGGTTGTTATTGGAAAAACCGACGCAGGAAGCGAGTTCCATTGCTGCTTCTGTTAACTGCTGAACATGTCTCCCCGAACAGTGGGTTTGCCATGATCACACGTTTGGCAGGTGGATTAGTGATTAGCAGTGGAAGTCTTTAAACTGAACACAGTAGCTGCTGTCATTCCTGGTATCGTTCCCCTTAATAGACTCTTACGACTTACACTTGTTGAATTGGAGGGGTTGATTCGCAATATATGTATGTACTAGCTGCGCCCCGCGGCTTTGCACGCCTATCCTACGGGAATTGATTTATGGGATAAAAAGCCTATGTGTTATTCCAGACCTAGAATTACCTGTATGCAAAATTTCAGCCCGATCCGTGTAGTAGTTTTTGCGTGAAAGAGCAACAAACATACATACAGACATGTTTACAAACTTACGCGTTTATAATATTAGTAGGATAAGTCTTTGAAAAGTTTGCTTTGTTTTGTTTCAGGTACGTTATGGTGATTATTCAGCTGTACTGGATCTATAGTGAGTAACAAGAACAAACTAGTACCTATATGTAAATTAATACGTAGAACCACCTCACGGGGTACGTATACGTAACGTACGCGTCGCTTCGACCAGACGCTATATTTTAAATCCAAATTAAATCGTTTAAAGGCGCATACGCGAGTAAAAGTGGTGCAAAGTAATATATACGAAGTGCCCCTTTTTGGCCACCAAACTCTATTTTCGCATCTCTACCTAAACTTTACAAGATAAAACATTTACAGAGGTATTAAAAAATAGCTTATAATAGATACCACAAACTATACAATAGATTTTTAAAATTTCCTGTGTTAAACGTAACAATATGATAAAATAGACGGCGGTGTCATATTGGCACCGCCGCCGCCGTCTATCTGGTATGCGCCTTAACATCGTCAAATATAAACCGAGTTTATTAAGTAGTCATTAAATCCCTATTAGTCGCAATTCGATAAACAACTACTCAGACAAGCCAACAATAAGTTAATTGACGCGCGTCTGCCACACGCACGTCATTCAATCTACTCCCGCTGGTTTCTAACCCACAAACGTCAAAAAAGTAAATAAATAGTTTATCAGAGAAAACATTGATTAAACAACTACTCATCGCCTGGAAGAACGCCCGACGGTCACGTGTCTATTTTTATATGCGCATACGCACGTAGAGTTCATTCATTCGATGTTTTAAATTTAGAATTGTGCTTTATTATGGCGGCGATCAGTTGGGTGCGAGCCGTGAGCGTGGGTGGGTGTCATCTGTTGATGGCGTCATGATTAAGTCGTGCGACTATCGAATAAACATAATCTTGTTCTCCAATGGCATCCATGAGAAAGCCATGTACCTAATTGAAGTGGGTTTATAGTTTTATAAGTAATGGGCAGATTTTCGTTGTTTTACTCGAGTATAATTTTTCAATGACTGAGGCATTTTTGAAGGAAATATCTATATTTTCACTGAGTTCTGAGCCAAGTTTGCTGTTCGCGAGTGTTGTGGTACTTAATTGAATAAATTTACAAACCACAACATAGAACAAACTTCAGAAAATTTTAAACTTTCAAAATCACTTTCAGCGAGCAAAGCCTCAAAATCGACGAAAGTTTTCGGAATGCCGCCTTTCCGAAATGCTTATTATTCAAAAAGTACTTTTTTCATCAAACCAACTTGTAACAACAATGCTGTACATTCGTAATTTGGAAGCTTCTTGGTGTTCCCGGCGATGTGACAAGGATGAATTCGCAAAGTGCGACCTACCGAGGTCTACCCGAGGTCGATGCGAACATTTTTTGAGTTATTTCTCAGCCATTTGTAAACAGAAGTGTAATAACTTCAGAGTGGTTTCTTTGATATGCCTCAGTCAGAACGACTTCGCTGATTTCTTATATTTTTTCCTAAAAACCGTAGGTTACTTCTTTTCGTAATTATTTTGTTTACCCCGCGGCTTCGCACGCCTATGGAAACGTTTAAAGGTATCTATCCTACGGGAACTGATCATCATCAATGGCCTTTACATCCACGAAGGATGGTTTATGTAGTGTTCGATTTTTGGCGTGCTTACGTAGATGACTTGTAAGGCCTATACGGGAACGACAGATGCGGCCGTATTTATCCCTTGCAAAACGTAAGGGAACTGATATATGGGATAAAAAGTATGTTTGATTCCAGGATTAGAATTACTTACCTGTATGCAAAATTTCAGCCCGATCCGTTGTAGTTTTGGCTTGAAAAGGCAACAAACACCCATGCATCCATCCAAACTTTCGCATTTATATATACATATAATACTAGTATGATTAGCTGCACCCGCGGCGCTAATTCGCTCGCTCCGAAATAATATAAATTTCTGTTTTTTTTTCTCACACGGTTGTTGGAATAGTTTTGTAAATAAAGAAATACGTGATTCATTATTTACTTATACCGAGTTTTGTGTGAATCGTACCAAGGAATAATAATTTTCTTGCTTTACGACGCTTTTAATCCCACAGAAGTTAATTTTTTAAATGAGATTTGCCTATGTTTTATTACAGAACCTAAGCTATCTACGTAAACTGTATCTAAATCGGATAAGTAGTTATGGAGATACGTCGTAAGAAACATTCACCCAGACTTTCATATTTAGTAGGATCATAGTATTAGGACCGGCCTACGGGAGCTGATGGCACGAACTTATGCATACCTACAACTGGAATAAAATTTACATATTTATGTATATAAACCATCGATCAAAAATTTCGCGGCGGGGGCCGGCGAAATTTTTGATCGATGATATAAACTTTGTAAACTAATATTTAGTAAAATTTGCCATGTAAATTCTGTTATCAAAGACGATGGACAAGCTTTGTCACGACTTTAAGCTCCCGTTTGTCGCTGTAATTGAGTGAAAAAAAATGGTAGTAATATGACTCGTGCTGATAAATAACCTTTTACATTATTATAAATATTCACGGGTATCCGCGTTTATTTACCTAAAAGCGATAATTTATAATTGCGATAAATACCCGTGAATATTTATAATAGGTACGAGTAATGTGTTCTGATCGCGTAAGTTTAAATAATTTTAACCTTTTATATGCCAGAGTCAGCGGTAGCAAACTGTTTGTTTGGTCACTTAAAGCCACCCCTGTGCACATGTCAGGCGTTTCCGTTACCCAATACGTCCATTAAAGCTCACCTTCGTTGCATACACGCCACCGCAATGCGATAAAAGTACCTTAATTTCATCATCACCATATTATGCAGCTGGATTTTAAACACTGTTGGGTAATAGGCCTGTTTGTACCATCCAATCGCGGTCCTACGCTAGCAGCATCTATGACGCCCCGCGACATGTACTTAGTCGACAAAGCTTGGCTAAACTAATCGATTTACTCTGATAATAGACATGTTTTGTTATTCTACTTTAGATGAAAGAAAATCAACGTTGAAACCAATCTAAAACCATGTTATCAATGTCCTTGCAAAAAGCACCGTACGCACTATCTGGAGTTTCTTTCACCAAAGGATTCTTAGTAGCAATTCAGCTACTATGGCACTTTCATGGTGAAGCGATTGGTCAGCAAAGTGGGTTGAAACCGTGTGTCTGACACTACTTTACGCCTCACGCGCTTTGCTCCATCTTACATTTTCGACGGCAGCTGTAAACCTGCTGAAACGTCAAAATGAACTAAAAAAATACTCGTTATTGAATATCCGTTTAAATTATAATCAAACATCCAGTAAAGGATTCAAGGGTCTCGTTTTCCATTTTCCGCGTCCCATCACTGCGTAATCGCTTGCTGGCCGAGTGCGGCGGAATAAATCAATTAAACCAATTGTTCCGGCTTCCCGAAGTTCCGTTTGAATATCATTTCCAAGAGTTTTCAACTCGTAATAAATAAAGTTACGGTTGACGGTTATGAACGAAACATTCCTAGACATAGCTATAGCATAGGCTAGACACGGAATTCCGCGGTTTTGAATAACAATTATATTGCTTTAACTTGTCTATTTTGGGCGATACGTTACGTACGTAACGTATCTTCGCCGTGACTTGGCATTCTCCAGCTGATGTGTGTCGAGAGGAACGGTTTGCGATTGTAATGTATAGGCGCGATCTGTAAAGGTGAGTATAGCTTAGGCAGAGAATTACCCCCTTATTCATAAAATAACTGCTAAGTAGTGTTATTTCTCAGTGTTACTTATGTCAATAGAAGAAGACAGAGCAAGATTTAGCAGCATTTAATGTCCACTAGTCGCAGTGGTTGTTGCCGAAACTAGACTAAACTACTCGTATTATGACAGGGTTAAAAATGATGTCATCCTTATTATTTTGATTGCTATGACAGCGACATTTTTAGTACTGTCAAATTAGTTTAGTTTAGTTTTGGCAACATCTGAAAAGACAACATTGGTGTCTATTCAGATGTTGCCAAAACTAGACTAAACTAATCTGACAGGACTAAAAATGACACCATCCTTATTATTTTGATCGTTATGACAGGGACAGCGACATTTTTAGTACTGTCAAATTAGTTTAGTTTAGATTTGGCGATATCTGAATAGACACCATTATCTACGAGACTCGGTACCTAGATGGTAGTAGACAACTCGCAGCTAAACCGTCCCATATCGACATCACCTATGCAGCCAACTGCCCACTAAAGAACAGATTCCGTCCAGCGGTTACAGGGACGCATTCAGGACAACTCTACGTTGGGTTTTTCAGACATAGCGCTCGAAAAACCCAACGTAGAGATGCCCTCTTGACTATTGAATTGACTATACAATGTTTGCGAATCATTGCTTCTCTCATGTAATTTATATAGATTCAGATAGATGTTAAATCTATGCTGCTTAAAATTCTAAATTATTAATTTTATCCACTGATCTAACTTGGCAGCTCTAAATCAACACTAAATTAAGCAGCGCTAAAGTGTATTTAATCAGTCTTCTCATCTCAACTCATCTAGTTAAACATTTTATTTATCTTGATTTCCTTAGAGTTCTAAGTCGGATTCAAAGTCAAGCTCAATTAATCATTATGTACACTTAGAAAAGGTTTGTAGACTAAAGTATAGAAACGACGAAGAAATCTTTATCCTGTTAGTTGTTATTTTTCGAGTTGGAGCAAAATCTCTCCCAAGCTATTCTATCCTCTAGAGATAATCTGATATTTTATAGTAAGCATTTTTGCACACCAAGGTTTCTACAGTTTGCTTATATTTTTCAACTCAGTGTTCTTGTAGTAGCGTATACAATTGCCCTTTAAAATATACATTAGTTTTAAGTTTTTAAATTATGATTAATCCATGGCCCCTGTTTGAGGTTCTGAGAGCGGCCCTGGCAGGTTGTGCTTTTATTTCACAGTACATTTATTTGCTGAAAGGCTCTCGTTCTAATTTATTGCCGACTAGTTCGCCGCAGGAAATACAAATGTTTTCCAGACAGTTTTATATGCCTTGCTCCGGACTCTCATGTTTTTATTTTAATAAATATCAATACAAGTTTGCAGTTTTGTAAACAATCCCTGTTTGCAGTTAGTTAAAAGTACTCAGTGAAGTTCCTTGTACCTTTTTATGTTTTAGATAGTGTTTTATTTTCTACCATTGCTAACGTAATCAATTTGTAAATGGAAGATTTTCAGAGAATTTTCGGGACAACTTCTGATCACTGGTGCTTCAGTACTTTCAACTTTACAGAACAGAGTACATACCTAACATGTATGACGATAAAACTTTTAAATTCGTTATGGATAACTATAGTCATTCCTATATATTGGAAAGCTCAAAACTCATAGTAAATATCCCGTTTAAATGTATGACGATGTTCCTTAGAAAAAAAACTATGACCCTTTTGTTTAAATCCCAGTGAGCCTGTCTACACAATCAGTGAAAGCGGCGTTTCAAATGAAAAGTAGAGCTGCTTTAAATGAGATTGAACGCTAGGTGGCGCTGTACAGAGGCCAATCAAAGAAACTGCCTCCCGGCGGCGATTCAATTAGAAATACTCTCGTGCACCGTGTGGTACAACGCATCAGCTGATCACTAGTTCCACTATTATATCAAAGACCATTATGGTCGTTCTCTATATTCAACCCATCTCTGGTATAACTGTAAATAAACATCGTAGTTTGACGAATTCATTACGCAAAGCGGGTTAATATTTACGTTGTTACGAATCTTATTTGTGTTTGTACCGCACTCTGAAGAAGTCCCTCGTAAAGCGATGAAACGTTAGTGTACTTCCAACACAAACTAGGTTCGTAGTCAAAGAGATAATTAAGTTAAGATATTTCAACTGAATCAGACTTACAATTTGCACCACCCGCACGCCCAACCCTTCTCGCGGGTGTTGTAAGAGGCGACTAAGGGATATCCACAGGGGCCATCAGCAAACTGCATGCCCAGCGTTTGGATTATGGGCACTACCCTCCATGATATAAACGCCAATAAGGGGATTATCAGGGGGAGGCCTGCGTCCAGCAGTGGACCAATACAGACTGTTGAAGTTGAGGTTGAATATTGTTTTGTGTTTTCATAAAAGTTCCATTCACCCTAGCTTAGGTTACGTAACTTTAACTTTTTTTTGCTACTTCGTAAGCTTTACACATTCATAAGAACGCCTCGTTTGGAAACACTCGGGTATATGCATGTGACTTCAAAAAAGCTAATATTTTTTTTACGTATTCTCTATTGATATAGAAATATATCTGTATATTTATTTTGTATTTTATGATGTTTGTATTGTGAAATTTATTCATTGAAAAGTAGATATTTTAAGTCTCAACAGCAAAATGTCTAAACGCAACGCTATTGGCATGTGAAGCGTGACGTCATACTTGAACATTTTTGTATGGGCATGAATGCCGACTACTGATGACTTTAAGTTTACATAGGGGACTCGATGATCCGTGACGCCATAAAATGCAATGGCTAACATGGCAGCGTTTTTATCACCCGAAACTGAGTGTAGTTTTACTTTTAGTTTTTTACCTCAATAATTTTTTTTTTTCGTTTATGTATTAATCTAAATAATCAATTTAAAAAAAACCATGCATATACCCTATTGAGTGATATAATGATGTCCGTGGATTAAAGTATCAAGACCAAAGAATCACGTGTTTCCCATACCTTAAGCCGAGCACAATATAAAATGGTATATCAAGGTTCGTCGCGGCTCCAGACTCGGGTAGGTAAATTGGGTCGCTCTAGATAATCCCTCTTCTGACCTTTCTTTTACTTTTCTTCAAATGTTTGCTCCTTTTACTGGCGGAGGTTAAATTGTCTTTTTATAAATTCTTTTGGATCTATAAATCCTCTTTGGAGCCGAATATTGGCGTGCAGAATAAAAGTCTTGATTTGAGCGTCTAATTTAGTTAGTTATCAGAATATTGGTTAGAATTTATTTATTAAATAATTAGTAACACTCTGAAAGCACGTTAAGCTCTTGCGCCTCTCCCCAGTCGTGTCGGTCTGCCGTCGCATCGGATTATGAGAGTGACGGAATAGAGAGTGCATTTGTGTTTGCGCGCACACTTGTGCACTATAATATGTCCTGCGCACCTAAATTCGGCTAGGAAGGGCACTATATCGTCTGCCCAGCAAGCCACCATCCGAAGCTACATTATTATTATTTATTTAATGTAACTACGCCCTTTGATGAAAACCGACCCTAAACATCTCCGCCTCCGACATTGAGGCATCGTGTTTATCGACTTTATCGGTTATTGATACGGGCTGGCACATAAAAACAAATTGTTTTGTGTATATGACGCCCGCGGCGAGCCGTTGCTTTTTACTGTTCCTCACTTCCCCTGCTCTGCACACGACTGGCCCAGTTCGCTTTTCAAATGTTCTAATCGAGAATGTAGCTGTTGATTGGACTATGGTCGACTCGAGTTAGTTTCGTGGCATTCGTAAAGGTGAGTTGATTGCTAACGTAGGTACTCATTCTCATCATCAGTGTGCAATGTTGTTCGATCTGATGTTATTAATACTAGAAAGTTCATCATCATCTGTGAGTATACGTCCAGTACTGAACATAGGCTTCCCCAACACGACGCAATGAATAGCGGTCTTGAGCTGCTTCCATCCATCGACTACCTGAGATCGCTACAACGTCGTCGGTCCATCGAGCGGGAGGTCTTCCCACCAGGAACCGTACAAACCCGATTTTGGGTAACCCCCTTCGAATGGGTAGCCCTGTGCATTGGGTTTTAGCAGCGATAGGGTTCCGATTAACTCGGGTTACCCGTGCAAAACCCTATCGAAGGGTAACCCCCTGCATTGGGTTTTAGCAACGATAGGGTTACCCTTTCGTTACGGAGTGTGGGAAGTTCCCAAACTCCTTTTCCTATTACATCGCGGTCGCCATTGATTAGGAAGCTTGTCAAGCAATTCAAGTCTATTTTACAAGAACCACCACAGGCAAAAGACGTTCATCGCTGGGCGGCGGTGACCCCAAAGACCGCCACAACGAACTGCCCTGCGCTGACCTATCCAGCGGTATTCCGCGACCTTCACCATCGATATAGGTGAACAAGTAATACCAAAATGGTATTCCAACCCCCGCCATAAAAGAAAGCAAATAAACTTATGACACTCATAGACCGGAGGCAAAAAATAAAAATACCCGCAAAATGTGAAGCACGTATCGTTCAGATAAGCAATCGTAAAGCGACACGGCGGCGCGGCGCGGCGCGTCGCGGGCACCGCGAGCCTGTTTTATTGCGCCCCCTGGCGTAAATATTGTCAGTCTCAGGCACAAGCCTAAAAGCCAAACTCTTAAATTATTCATTTCCAAACGATTGTTAGAGCCAAAACATCAAAGTTTTTAAACTTAATAATACTTGGTATTTTTAATTCTGTTCATTTTAGTCTTTATTATACTGATATGATTTGATATTTTGTAAACGAAACAAGTTTTGACAATACAGTCAATGAAACAAAGTCAATGAAACAATTTTTTGCGTAAGGTAATAACCGAAAATGTAATACGTATTGTATTACATTTTCGGTTATTACCTTACGATGCGGTTGATAGATAGGGGTCAGCACCTGTGTATGACAAAACAATTAACATCTTTATCTCTATAAGAAGCATTGAAAACAGATATTCAAGAAGAGAACTCTTTTAACTAGTTGTAAGTGAGTTTGGTTCAGCGAGTCAAAACCTTGAGGCGAATTCGTGGGCTGAATAACAAATGTTTAACAGATTTAGTCGATCTCCTTATTGCCTCTGGCTGTGTGTGACTTGTAAAAGAGGTAACATAACCAACCAGCATTCAAATTTAATTTAAAGATAAAAAATCGGTAAAATCAAACTAATTTCTTAAAACCACCCTTACCCGCCAACCACTCAAACGCAACTCAGTTGTAACCACGTCTCACTCAAGTGATGAATTTTTGAATAGTTTAGTTGAGTTTCTTGAGTAATTTAAGACGTGTTCTTCAACGTTGACGACCCCCACCTCCTAATGTTTGATCGTGTATGACTAAACCACGTATCGTCCAAAAGAACCTATCAGCTCATTTGTAAAAATATCTATCTGTAATGAATTGAATTAAGAGTGTGCAATAACCCGTTATGAGATGGATTTCGAGCGGGTTGACAAAATATAGTGTTCTCGCGAGTGAGAAGTACAGAGCAAAGACATGCACCGAATATTCGCCGAATGCGCCAAAACTGTTTTTACCTAATTTTACAAGTTTATGAAACATCCAATCGAAAAATTTAAAGACATAACTAAAGAAATACTTCTGGGTTTCTTAGCAAAACAAAAACCGAAGAAAAATTGTGTACTGTTCCTGATATATAGCAAAATGTGTACAAAACATCTTTTTTTCAAAAAATAAAACAATTAGAAAATGTTCACCAATCGTGTTTTTAAAACACGTAGTCCAAGATAAATGATCGAAGTAACATTTCCCTAAATATGAAGGTGGTAGCTTTCACAGATTCTGAAATAAATAACGATTTGTACGAAGTACAATTTGAAGTAAGCTTATAGTTATAGCACACTCTTAAGAATATCAGTGTTCTTAGCTTGGTATAGATTCTGCGGTGAGAACTGTTCAGCATTATTTATATAAATCTCTCCACCCGTTTGGGCACAGCGACAGCCAATGAAACTTACACACCAACAATATACTGTCATACATACATAAATCCATCCTCCGCAGTCGGGCAATTGCGAAGTGGCATAGTAAAGGGGCAGCTTAACTTGATAAATAGCTTTTAAGATTGTTTTAACTTTCGCAGCGGCCTACATGTTACTTCCAACTAAATTAAAATGAAATTTTCCACGCTTAATTCGTGAAACAAGCGAATTGATCCCATCTCTCAGGCACTTAGAAATGTTAATTAAAGAGAGCAGACTTTGCGTTTCCCTCAAAATTAATTTAAACTGGTCAACAATGGTTTTAAGTTTGCCGATCTAAAAAATAAATTGGATCTGTAACAATAAAAGGGTTCTTTAAGCATATACGAGTGAGCTTTTTTGTTCACATGTTTTTAAGCAAATCTTGTGTTTACTTAAGTGCGAACCTTCCACGTTATTATAGAAAATCTTCTGTTCGCGGCTGTGTACGTATACACACGTACGTACAATTCAGCTGTATGTTTTATATACATTGTTATCCGGTTTGATGATTCTTTCGCTTTTGTATAGAAAATGGTGATCTCTTAAAATATACATAAATTTGCAGGCCAGTGTAGAATTAGTAGATTGTACACCGAGCTGAGAAAGTTGCCAATTCCTAGATATATATATACAGTCGTGGTCAACTAATTAGGGACATGCAAGATAGTGAAGAACAATAACCGGTTATGTACATACAAATATAAAACCCTATTGATTTCTCAGTAATTATTATTTGCATAATTTGGTCCGATTATTATGCTTTAAATGGCTGTAAATAAAAGAATAAATAAATAGAAAAAAGTATTTAATATCAAAGGTTGAACATGTATTCAATTTTAAGGTATAATTCTGTTGCTGGACATTTAATTAAGGACAGTAAACTATAATGAAAAATAGAGTTAAACAAAACTAATAATCTGCAGTATTATAATATCTTTAACAGCTCCATTTTATTACGTGTAAAATCAGTACCCAGTAGCAAAACCTTTGTTAGTAATTACCGCTTGACACCGATGTGGCATAGACATTATCAGTTTCTGGCATGTTTCGACAGGAATGTTTGCCCATTCCTTACAAAAAGCTTCATTAAGTTCATCTAAAGTTGTGGTACGATAAGTGGCTACTTTTTTCTTGATTTCGTGCCAAAGGTGCTCGATTGGGTTAAGGTCCGGGCTATTTGCTGGCCAATCTAGCACCGATACTGACTGACTGGTAAGAAACGACTTGACTGAACGTGCGGTATGTTTCGGGTCGTTATCATGCTGAAACGTCCATATAATAGGGAGATGCTCCTCAGCATAGGGAAGCATCGTTTCCTCCAATATTGCCTTGTATTGATGTTGGTCTAAGTTACCCTGAACTTTCCTCACAGGTCCCACTCCACGTCCAGAAAATGAACCCCACATTTTAATGTTTCCACCGCCATGTTTCACCTGCTTTTTTGTGAATCTTGGATTCATTTCCGCTTTTACTGGACGCCGTACGTATTGCCTTCCATCTGAAGAAATCAAATTAACCTTGGTCTCGTCAGAGAATAATACATGTTGCCATTGGGCGTAGGTCCAATGTCCATATTTACGTGCAAACGCCAAACGAGCATTTCTATGTTCTTTCTTCAACAACGGTACTTTGCGAGCCACTCTTCCGAACAACCCTGCTTCTACCAGACGTCGTCGAACGGTCCTCGCTGAGACACCAGCTCTTTCGTCTGTCCCAAACACTTCGTGTTTAATTAAAATAGAGCCTAGAAACGGATCTTTCTTAGCTAACCTGGTTATCATTCTATCTTCTTGCGGAGTTGTTTTTCTCGATCTTTTTGTTCTGGGCACATTTAAATCTGTGTTATTGCGTCTGACATGTTGCACTGCATTGTATACCATAGTTTTTGAACAATTTAAATGTTCTGCTATCCTTCGGTATGGCCAACCATGCTCGACAACAAACTTCATGATAATTTTTCGTAGTGTTGGATCGCAACTTTTATTTTTACCCATTTTTCTTCAAAATATTTCTCAAAACTTAAAATAAATATCGGGATTGCCGCCAAAACTACCACGAAACAATAAGAGAAGAAGTAAAAAAGTATTGAGATTCAAATTTTGAAAATAGAACGCAATATCTCAGTGTCCCTAATTAAATGGCCAGCCAGCATTATTTGAACAAATAGCACTACGATAATCTATCAGCTATACTGTAAAGAGGTTTAATGTTTAAGAAGTTGTTATTGTTTGTATAATCGGGCACATAAATGACTAAATAAACTTACATGTAAGAGATATGGAATATGGTTTAGACTCGTTGTAAAATAAAAAATAAATTTACAATTCGGTTTAACCAAAGAGTGTCCCTAATTAGTTGACCACGACTGTATATATTAAGGAATAAGCAACTTTCTGAGCAGGTGTAGTATAAAGTCTTTTTATTGGATTCACACACAAACAGCACAGGAAAAGTAATAAAATAACAGTAACAGTATATTACCTATCTAATATGTAACTGAAATACTGTTACTGCAGCAGGTAAACAATTCTAATTTATTCACACGAACAACAATGAGTAATAAATGAAAGTGAAAGTCAACTAATATAACATCTTATAATAATAATTTAATAAATGTTGGACAATTTACAAAGCATTATTGTAGCCCCAAGCTTAGCAGAGCTTTTCTTATGGGCACTAGATGACTGATATACTTAATACGATACATTACACAGACAGTTTTGTTTTTTGTACATATAAAACACCCAAAAACACCCTGAAAAAATATTTGCAGATAGTAAAAACATTTGTCCCGAGGCGCGAATCGAACCCGCAACCTCTTGTATCGCAGGCGGACCTTCAATCGCTGCGCCAGAGGTCGTCATTAATTACAGGTCAAATATTTAATAGGGCGCCTGTCTAATAAATAGGCGCTAATAGAAAAGAAACTCGTGTCCTCTCGTTGGTCCATCAGATAACGCCCTTTGTGCCAGTAATTATATTAACAAGACTGTAATCAGCTGGTTATCGGGTTGCGTTTTTAATTGGATGCCGTTGTTGGGAGTCTTTTTTGTTAAATACGTTTTAAGTATAGTGAATAGACAGTAAGAAGAAACTAGTAATTGGAGTTTATTAAACACTGTCTCTCGGTTCCGCTATTGTAAAAGTGTAAACCGTTAAGGTATTTAAGGTATTCTTTAAATATTTATGAATACCTTCATAAATATTTAAAGAATGAAATAATATTCAAGTTCAACTATAAATTTTGGCTCTACGACAAATAATATAAGACAAAAATAGTTATTAAAAGCAAAAACAATAGGTACATAATACTAAAACTATATATTCTTTTTTCTAATTAATTTTATCCACTAGATTAAGTACCTACATACATTTAGTTGTTGCCGGGACTTATCTACAGTGATTGGTGATTTCTGATGGTTCCCTCACCTAGCCTAGTAAGAGAACCATCAGAAATCAGCCTGTATCGAAGAAACCTATGTACGACAATTCCAAGAGTGTTAAAATACTGTCAATTTAGAACATGACACACTACAACTTTCTTGGTTATTTATTGTATCCCTGGCACTACTACGCTGACTGTGGCATCTCGCAACAATCAGTCGTGGGGCAAAGTCAGTCGCTATTCGCAATAGCAACAGCCTGTATTGGTCCACTGCTGGACGCCTCCCTCTTATAGATATAGCTTTTATCTCATTCAATACCCCCCATTGCCCATAATCCCTACGCTGCGCGCTGGGTATGCTGCTTGAAATCGCAGTTTGGTGGTTAAATTGTTCCGTAGAGGGCGCTGTTGTCCGCCCCCGGCGGATATACCTTAGTCGACTCTCACGACATTCGCGGTTGAGGTGGGGTGGTGAATATTCTAAACCGACACCACACGGGACTATAGCATATCCTAGCTCTTATCATGATTATGTCCTAGCGAGTTTCCATGGCGGTCAGTTATACTTATAACGGATAGTACCCGAATTCAAAACAGGTCTGCCGCAGAAAATCAATTTCGGGCAGCCCAAGTACTTTACAACGAAAGCGACTGAAGTCTCCGGTTAATTTGCCAGCTTCGGTTTGCAAATTGGCCATCGTTCACGATTCGGCCCTGGCTGTGCAGACTCCGTTATTGAAAGCAGCCTGACCTAATATTTCAGACAAACTAATCAAGCAAATCGAGCCCTTTGAAAGCGGCTGAACGGAAATAAATGAATAGCCTGCATCGCTTTCAATGAGCAAGCGATTCCTTGCGTTGACATTAAATAAACGAGCCCTTTCATCATCATCACATCAGCCTACACTTCCTAATGAATACCATAGCGCCCCGTCATTAGCTTTGCCTTTGCGTTGACATTAAATAACACTTTCAGTGACCATGAGTCTCATGCACAGATTGAGCGTGTTCTAGCACGTGCGGCTGCGCGCCCCTGTTGGATCGCATCGCTGAATCCTGGGCAGTGAATGGGTTAACTTTGATAGAAAAATACCATGTCTCCTTTTAAATTCTATTTATTTAACGCTACATGAATTTTTAAAAGAAAATTTATCTTAAATATGTTCTTTGCGTTGCTCAGTCGTCTACTCGTAATTCTCGCACCATTGCCTTCAATGTCAATTCCATGCACTCCTGCCAGAGAGTTTTGTATCGATACGTACCACCTCTCTCCCAACTTTGTTTTCCTGCTCAAAGTAACAACTTCTCCACGCTTGAACACGTTTTTATACATGAAACTTCGATGGAAAAACTCCGGTTCGATCGGTTTAATTTAATGTTTTCGATGTCATGCACAGTATCGTGCGAGATATGCATTTATTTATACCTGGCGTGTCATGGTCCATCGTTAAAATGTAGTTCATGATTGTAATAACACAGTAGCGTTGTTTTGACCTAAAGAATGAGTCCCCTTGCCATTATATCAAAGCTTACCTAAAGTTCAAAATGATAAGTTCAATTTTTTGCCTAAAGGAACATGGCGAAGGATCATCCCACATCGTTACTCGATATCCGGTGAAATTATAATCAAAAGCTTATCAAAGGTCCTATGACATCAAAATCTTCTAATATGAGAAATAGGAACCAAAATCATGCGTATCTGTCTCATTGTATTACGAACCAATAAAAAAAAACCAACCTTGGAATTCCAAATAAAAGTCAAAGCTTTTTATTTCCGACTGGCTCGTTTTAGAACCAATAAGTGTAGGAAATGAATAAAGTGTTCTCTTTTTAAATTTAATAAATCAAATTATCCTACGCTAGTATTGTCAAAGATTCCTATAGGTAACTGCTACGATCTGTCTACGGCGTAGCAGTGCCTACGGCGTAGCAGTGGCTACGAGCGACTCGGCCGTGTAGCGCGCTCGCCTACGGTGCTAAGCTTTCCGATCTGATCTAACGGCGAACGACTAAATATTCACAAAATAAGTAAATAATGCTGGAGGATCTTACCCCGAGAATCATCTCACCTCAAACTAAGCAAAATCTAACTGAATAAAACACAATTTCCATTTACTTGTTCACAACTTTCCCTTTTAATATTTCAATCTAGTGAAAACAAATATCTTAGCCAACTTTAATAAACCTTTGAGCAAGTTTTTTTAATTAAACGCCAACATGAAACTATATTTGTTCATGCCGGTTTGAAATGCAATTTTCTCGGGAAACTATTGTGCTTAATTGAAAAGGACGAAGATCCGTATTTTTCAGCGCTGTTTGTGAAGGAATTTTCCCGGTTTTCAGCAGTATTGTGCGGTGAATTCGCTCGGTTGAACGTTTGGCCGGGATTGCTTTGAGCGTCCCGTGTTCCCTTGATTTTTGTGCGGTCCTTATAATTGGTCGATTCGCTGACAGATACCAATTGAAAATTGGAAGCGGCTATTTCAGCATGAAAGTTTGCTTCCCGTTTGGCTAAGTTGGGCATGCAGCATTCGCCAGAATTCCAACTTATTGGTAATATGAACTGTTTTCGTTCGAGAATTATCAAACACAAATTAATTGATTTCATAGAAATAAAAATAAAAGTAAAACTAAATCATTTAAATAAATTAACTACAACCAAAATGCTGCATAGTTTCACAGATCACATCAAAGAAAGTGTAAGTTTTGATAGTCTTACTGTTCGGCGAGTTTGTTCTTCGTCTTAAGAGAAGATGCTGGAAAATCAGAATCCTGTGCTCTCCAACATTGTGAAGATGTGAGATAATGGTGGAAGGTCAGAGTCCTGGCGTGTTCTTCTCTGGCGCCAACGGCACCGGGTACAGGCTGTCGCTGCGCGGAGTCAGGACCCTGAGGAGCTTCCTCCAAGACCATGGAGCCGACTGCGTCAAGCAGTTTATGCAGGTCAGCGTCATCTTGTATGCCAAAAGTGAACTGGATAGAACAGCAGCGCTTTTTAGGGTTCCGTACCTATAGGTAATGGTACGGAACCCTTAACCTGAACCCCTTTGTGCGCGAGCCGACTCGCACTTGGCCGGTTATTTTTATAATTGTTTCCTATAAATAATATTCCAACAACAACCTGGTTCTCTGAAAAACTAGACTGAGTAGCTGTAAAGGTTCCTAGTTAACCCGCTCACATCCGTAAAGAATTCGTCAAACTATAATTTTAATAGTAAAAAAGTGAGTAGGTGTCTTCTAGATCGTCGTGATACATCGTCGGCCACATCGTCACTTACCATCAGTTGAGATTGCGGGAGAACAAACGTCTATTCCTCATAAATTGATTGAGATTGTTTTAAACAACTATAAACTGACTTCAATTATATGGTTTGCTCATGGATGCCATTGTCAGAAATGGACCAATAGAAAGGAGACCACAAGGGAAGCACCAGCTTTTGATTGTAAAAATCATCTAAATAGGATCACCCAGTCAATAGATCTGAGCTTATACAAATATAAAATAAACAGTCGAATTGAGAAACTCCTCCTTTTTTTGAAGTCGGTTAAAATATGAGGAAGAGATCGCACTGAATCAATAATACAAATGGTAGCATTGGCACCTAAGTCTCTATTAACAAAGAACATTACATTTAAAAAATATAAACCAATTAGATCTAGTATTTTACAGTAGAAACAATTGAGCTAACTGCAAAAAACAACAACAATCTCTTGTCTTTTACTATTTTGGCTTATATTGGGGTAGTTCCCAGCCCGCTCCAAATCCCATAGTTTTCATAATTTGTGCTGCTGAGTGTCTGATTGATAGTTTAGTTACATTGTACTGTATTGTATAGTACAGCCTTAACATGGCCACGTACTTTAAGAAAGTGTTTAGGAATTTCACCCCGTAATTATCCAGTACCCACCCATAACACAAGCTCTGCTTAGCTTGGAGCTAGATGATGTTGTATGAATTGTCCAACATTATTTATTTTATTTTAAACTAGCCGAGAAAATAGCATAAGTCTGGAATACCATCTATTTCTCGTCCAATTTTTAATATGATCCGTTTAGTCCTGAAAGCGTAAAAGACAGACAAGAGTTATTCAGAATTTATAATATAACTAGTAAGAAAAAAAGTTTAGCTAACTTGAATCAAAATTCTAGACTGACAATATTTCATTACTGTTAGTACAATAGTTTATTACTGCGCCTGATGCTAATATTAATCCTGTCTTATTTTTTGTTACAGGTATTTTTTTAGAATATTTAATCTACTCTGAAACTCGTCGGTATACTCTACTTGGTAAAGGTAAGATCCATTCAAGAATACAAGATTTTTGGCTATATAGTTTACGATTTAGTAGGAACATTATAACATTTGAATTTACGTTTTAAAAGAGACTGCCAAAAATAATCCTAGTGTCGATTGGATCGAGCTTAGAGAATTAAATTACATAAATATAGCTTTATAAAATTACTAGCGACCTGCCCCGGCTTCGCACGGGTGCAATCCTGATGTGTTATACATATAAACCTTCCTCTTGAATCACTCTATATATGAAAAAATAGTAATAGTTTTAAAGATCTAAGCATACATAGAGACAGACAGACACCGGGAAGCGACTTTGTTTTATACGATGTATACATAACTATGTAGTTGGCCGTAGTTAGTCGTGTGCTAACTTTCCCTATTTTATGTAGTTTTCGCACAAAGCGCCGTCTAGCAGATGTTCTCGGAAATGTTTAGTTCAATTCTCTGCCAAAAGATGTCGCTACACACAAACAAGCTCTCCTCTGTTTCCCCCCTTCAAGATAAATTTAAGACCAACGGAATTCAATCTAGTTCCATGCCAAAAGCAAAATAAACACTTAAAGCTCACCGGCTCAGTTTAATGCTGCAATAACACAAGTGCTACTGCAAAAATAGCGTGTCTAAGTAAAGTGATCCCCTACTCTTATAATATATCTTTAAAAACATCCGACATCTTCTTTTATACTCCATAATAAAACGTCGAAGTGTAGGTACTATATACCGCGTCTACGAATTTATTTACTATTTGACAGATAAAGATGCAAATCTATCTGCTCGAAAAAATATTGGAACCTACCGACTTATGTAATATAACGTAACGAAGATATTTGATTGTTAGTCGAACTACCACAAATAAAATAATCTCATTGAATAGTTTCTATTGGCACTAGTTAGCATATACAAACATCTTTAAAGAAAAATTCAACAAACCTATCACTTGTCGACGGATTCTCGACACTGATATAACTAACTCCGCGGCAGATGGGCGAGGGCCACGCGCCGGTCGGTCGTCTCGCGAACTTCTCTACCTCCTGTATACTAATACACTTTATTTACACTGTTCTGTGAGAAATGGATAGTGAAACAGTGATATGGATAAAACGTGAATAAAAGTGGCAAGTGTTGGAAAGCCAAAAGGAATTGAGTGATAGTGATCAGAGCAGTGAACAAGTTTTACGTCGATTTGATGCGATTTTAATTATAAACTTATTTTACTAAAGTTGATTTCGCTTGTTTACGATACTTAAGTAGGTTGTTAATCTGCTCTCTACATTGTTGATGTTATAAAGGAATCTTCGTGATCAACACAGACAATTTGACAAATCTTCCATAATTTGATTATTGTCTACTCTATCCACATAGCTTTTTCCCTAAGATCTTATGAATGACTCTCGACATTCTTTTGATCGCATTAGGGCCCAATGAAAAGAAAAATATATTACTTCTCAGTTAAATACGAGAAACCGCTACATTTCTGAGATAAAACTGCGCCCTTTCACAAGAACCATCCTATTCAGTCCCTGGAACTAAAATCCAAAGCACCCTAATTCTCACTCATAAAACGTCTCTCACGTAATTCAGTGAATACCTGAAGTGCGTAGCTGCGATCGGCTCTGACTAATAGTTAATGCGACCGTCGTAAACGTGAGGTTAATGTTAATACAGGAGGTTTACAGCAGCTTTACAGTAGAGATAGATAGATAGAGATACATTTATTGCACAACACAGCTACAACACAGAACAGATAGATATAAGTAGGTAGGTACATACTATAAAACATAATATAAAAATATAATGCTGTAACGATGCAGGTCAAAGGGTTCCACCTCAGCTTGATGCTACCTCGCATTAATGCAAGGTAGCGCTGGTTTTCAGATGGAACCTCTGAGGTGACCTCGCAACTGAGCGCTGATGCGACAGGGCATCTCTTTCTACACTATGCAAACTGAGCGAGACGTAAAACCATTTTAGTCTAATTCAGCCAGGAAGCGTTCCGTGACAGATGGACTGCTGTTTCATTTTAGGGTAGACTGCGTTTAATTTGTAGGGTTTTGTCACATAAATGGTATAAACTTATAACCGAATCGTCACCGAACGCTTCTTGTGAAAAAGACTTAACAAGCCGTGCCAGCAAACAAATTGACACTGAGAGTCCTTTGGAACTGAAGGAAGAAAGAAGGAAGTCAAGTCAAACAAATTACAATAACATACCACAAGCGAGACAGTAGTTTTACAGACGGTACCGCGTGCCCTCTTGTACTTCGACTCACCTTTGCAGTTTCAAGGTGCGTGATATTTCTGAAAGGGCTTTTTAGGACTATTTGCTTACGGCTGAACAGAAAAGCAGCGGTTTTACTGCCGGTGCCATCTTGTACTTGCGACTCACCTGTGAAGTTTTAAGGCGTTTGATATTGCCACATAGTTTGTAAGTTGTTAAGAAGCAGGGAAGTTTTGTGATTATTTGTTTGTTACACCAAAAGTTCTTTGGTAAAACAATTACAATTTAGGACACTTTTCAAGCTTAAAGTTTCATATTTTTTATTACACAAAAAAACCGTTTATTTACCCGAAAAAAGTTGAGCTTGTTAATAGTAAATAGATTTATATTCAACTAGCAGCGCCTTGCGGTTTCTCCCGCGTAGTTCCAGTTTCCGTTGGAATTCCGGGATAAAATATAGCCTATGTCAGTTCCTGAAAAGTAAGCTTGTTAATTCGTCCAGTAGTTTCGGAGCCTATTCAATACAAACAAATTTACAAATAGTCAAATCTTTCCTCGTTATAATATTATATATATATATGTAAATCAATCAGCCCACTGTTAGATAAAGGCTTTTTCAATAACCTTTCTCTGTTTGGCAGTCGGGTAAAAACATATGCTCGATTAAATTTTCCCGTAGGGTCAACCAACCCTGAATTGAACCATATGAGTCCACTTTCGGTTTCGTGGAAGGATCGAGAGTGTTTTAAAACCCTTACTTATTAGCTCTCCGATCACGCTCTCTCGCTTTCATATGGTAATCGACAATGGACCTTTCGAGGAAGCGAACAATTCTCTTTAGGGATGCTTTCTATTGTTTAGTATTTTCCCATTATTTTCATCAATAAACCGGATTTCGAATCCTAGAAAGTTTTCACTTTAATCGACCTCAAAAAAAGGAGAAGGGTCTCAATTTAACCTGTATTTTATCTATCTTTGTTTCCTCAGAACTTTTCAGCAGGTGCTTTAATTTTGATGGTTATTTTTTTCCTATTTTGCCCAGTTCTGACAATGGCATCCAAAAGAATACCATATAATTGAAGTCGGTTTATAGTTTTTTCATACTAACTCAATTATATTTTTCCTAACTCGTCTTACCCACAAATATGCTAGTATGAGCAGATTATTAAATTATATCCAAATATTGAAATAATTTAAGACCAATAAAGTAGATGATGGCATGTCTCAGTGGATAACTGGGTCAATTGGCACTACTGAATTATTAATTGATTCCAACTGAACGCTTTCATACCTGTCACCTTGTATATGCTTAGATTTATATGTAAAAAAAAATCTGGTACAATCTCAAGGCTGTAAAAAGTGGAAGGAAAATCTCACCTACGCCAACTCTGAAATGTTATATCCATTCGATATCCCTTTTTAACAAAAAAAGGAACTTTCTTTTAAAAAAAATACAACTTTGTGTCCTCCTTCACAGTTATAATGAGGTTCTTCTTCCCAAGAGCCTTAAACTTAAATGTGCTCAGAAAGTCACAGCTTTCCTGTAAACTGAAACTAACTTTAAAAATCCCAACATCACTGCGGATAACCAAACTTAGTCTTACTTCAAGCTCCTGCCCAACATAAATTTAATTTAGAATAGAGAACTTATTTTTCTCTGAATAGTTTTACTTCGCTAATGATGTGGAAAATGGCGGTTGCTCATCAAAATGGCGGCTGAACATCGTGTTAGCTTCCTTTGATGGTTTTAACTCAGTGTAGTGAATTAAAATACTAATGATTTCTCGTTTGCTTTTAGGAGCAAAATGGTGAAGGAGAATATTGTCACAAAAATTAAATGAAGTCTAACCTTTGATGATGACTTGTAAAGGACCTGAGTGACTTGTAAAGGTAAACCTGTTCCCGGGAGTGTTGGGCAGCTTTATACCACATTATAAATACAATGTGATTAATGGAAAACAGCTGTATGGTGCTGGCTTAGAATTTGCACCACCCCAACTCTTCTTACTTCCCGCGGGTGTCCTAAGAGGCTACTAAGGGATATCCACCGGGGGGCGGGCAGGCTGTTGGGGTTGAGGTTTAGGTAATGGAAAACAAATGCAGCCATAGGTATACTATTTGTTGTGATTTCTGAATACGATATATATTAGGTCCTTACATATGAAATTGGCGTTTTGTATGGGAGGAACAAAAAGTCGAATATTTTTTAATATAATATATTTAATTAATCAAAGTATGAACCATTATTTTCTATGCACTTTTGCCATCTTATAGGTGGGATCCCTTTACTAAAAAAACCAGTCGGACGGGAATCAATAAAATCTTTGAAGGCGATTTGGACTGCCCCATCGGAGTTGAATTTTTTCCCTTGCATGAAGTTATCCAAATTTCGAAAAAAATGGTAATCTGTTGGAGCAAGGTCCGGGGAGTACGGAGGATGTCTTAGACTTTCCAATTGAAGCACTTCTAATTTAGTAGCCGTCTGTTGCGCAGTGTGTGGTCTAGCGTTGTCGTGAAGCAGCAGTGGCGTGGAGCGATTGACCAGCCTAGGTTGTTTAGCCGCTAGCTTTTCCATCATGGTTTGCAATTGCTGACAATAGACATCAGCCGTAATAGTCTGGCCAGATTTGAGAAAACTGTAATGAACAATACCGGCACTAGTCCACCAAACGCTTACAAGTAACTTTTTTGGGGTTAATTTTCGCTTGGGGCAGGATTTGGCTGGCTGGCCAGGATCCAACCATTGCGCTGAGCGCTTCCGATTATCGTAAAGAACCCATTTTTCATCACAGGTAATGATTCGGTTTAAAATACCTTCATTATTGTGCCGGTTTAGTAATGTAACGCAGCAGTCGACGCGCGTTTGCCGGTTTGCTTCAGTCAATTCGTGAGGTACCCACCTTTCAAGCTTTTTAATCTTCCCAATTTGCTTCAAGTGAATTAAAACAGTTTTATCACTAACATCGCAGCCTGCAGCTAACTCGGACGTGGTTTGCGATGGATCCGCTTCCACAATAGCCTTCAACTCTTCATTATCAACTTGAGTCTCAGGCCGTCCACGGGGCTTGTTCTGCAGGTCGAAATTTCCAGAACGAAAACGTTGGAACCAAAAACGAACTGTGTTTTCTTTTGCAACACGACCGCCATACACATCATTCACCCTTCGAGTTGTTTCCGCAGCACTAGTGCCACGGCGGAACTCGTACTCGTAAATAATGCGATATTTTAAGTTTTCCATTTTGTAAAATGAGTGACGCAAACAGAAAAAAACAGAAGAAAAAAAAACAAATGAATGACGATCATCGAAGCACAAATACATGAGTCTATAGCTGTACAAATTTGAATTTGGAATTCCTTACCAAAGAGGAGAAATTTGTGAATAAAGTGGCCAGTACGAAAAACGCCAATTTCATATGTAAGGACCTAATATTATCCCTTATCGCATAACCCGATTCGGGATTACCTAACGACGTGGGGGTTGTTATAAAAGTATTTGGGGCTGACAGGGGTTCCAACTTGTATTGTTGAATACTTATAGGTAGTATCGATGTTTTACTTGGCTATTAAGCTTTGTTTATTTTTAACTGACTTCAAAAAAGGAGGAGGTTCTATGTTAGATTGTATGTACGGTTTTTCATGTACTTATGTTCTTCGATTTCTCTGTGAATTGTGGACCTATTTAGAAAATTTTGTCGTTATTGTATAAAGGATGACCCCGACCCTAGTGGCCCCATGGTTTATTTTATTTTATTTCCGATGATAAGTATTGCAGGCAGATCAGTTTATTGCAAGCACAAAAGGATGATTTTATCGAAAAACTTTAAAACAGTGTTTTAAAAACATTCACATTAATAGCGACTCACCTAAACTGAACCCTTATTCGTTCTATCAGTTTGCTAAAGATATTTTAGTAGAAACAAGCATTTCCAGTAAGATGTATAAAATATGTGAAATTAACCACAAGATTTAAAAAGTTCGATCCTTAACCAGCAACCAGTATTCATTTCATATTCATTTTGTTAAATACATTATCGCTTAAATAACCACAACCGATATTACCGATAATTAGACAAATTTGAGCTAAATCCTTACTCAATGGATAATGTTTATTCATTCAAACGACTCTCCAGTCTGATAAGCCTAACAAGGGAGCAATTAGAGGCGATATCGGTTCGCTCGCGTATCCGGCTGCTATAACAGGTTTTTATCTGGGTAGGGCTGCCATACTAACAAACTGATGTCGTAGTTTATTGCTGAAATAACTTTTTACTCCTCCATCTCATTGGAAGGTTCATTATGCCAATGCCATTTAAAACGTCGTTACTAAACTTAATTTGTCGCGACTAAAGACAATAAATCAAAGACTAATGGCAATCAAGCTCACCGATGAAGGTGCTTAGGTGTATAGTGAAGTTTGAAAAAAAAGGCTTCTCAAAAGTTCAAAAGTCATTTATTTGCGAACATCTTTACTAATATTATAAAAAGGAAAGATTTGTTTGCTTGCTTGTAATAGGCTCCAAAACTTAATGATTTAAAACAATTCATATTTGCGTAGGTTCATAGCAAATATAGCTTACAAAAAACGATGTTTTCTCGAACTACACTAAACACCCTAGATAGGATTTGTAGATAATACATTATAATACATTATACAGTGCAATTATGGGTGAAACTAATATAAATCCAACCATGTATTTAGGTAAGCTACTCCATTCAACCTGTAATTAATGTAATTATATCAAATCAGTAGCATGTTTTTATTTTGGTCACCTACGCCTCAATACAAAAAGTCATCAACATTTTTAAAGTCCGTAATTAAGTAATAATGATCCTGTATTTTGTAGTAAAGTCTGGCAACCCTGTCGATCTCACGTAGAGCCAAACTTCCCGATCGCGTGACAAGAGACGCTAATTTCCCAACCGGAAGTATGTTCTCAGAATGCTATTTTCTAATGTTGCCAGCAAAAAGCTAAAAGCTGTGATTACCCCACGTTTTCTTTATCGTTGCAGTTGCGTTTATCTGGGTTTGTTATTGTTTCTAGGTATTGTATTACCTACCTAGTAGTTTCAACGTTAATTTTGCTACAAGCTAATTTTACAAAATAGTAGTACCTCCCTTGACGTTTCTTCTACTTTGAATTAGAGTAGTTTTACCGATTTTACTGGCTCAGTGACTCCAAGTGCTCCGACACTAAAGATCGCCAGTTGTCCAGGTCCTTTACAGTTTCAGTCCAGACGACGACGGCATGAAGTTCATGCAGATCTTTCTCAACTTCGTCACTCCAGCGGCACCTCGGAAGATCAATCGGCCTTTGGCTAGCAGAGTGTTCAATCAATTAATATAGTCCACTCGTCTGCGGAGAGGACGGGAAAAGGCCGATGACAAAAAAATCGTACAAGGGGGCTTAGTAATCGCGGCCTGGTCACCCGCGATGAAGCTAAGAGGAACCCATGAGGCCGTGCCTACGTAGACGGCGACATGGCTAGCCACGGGACGGACCGCTCTTCTGGGTTTTGCGCTCTAAGCCCAGTTGGAGCGGTAGTAGGTTGCGTCGCCACTGGTTGATGGCGGACGCGGTGGGGTCGCGGGGAGGAAGAGTCCCAATGTTATATAGTTAAGTTAGTCTGCTGTTTGTGTCTAGGTGTTCGCATAATACGTGTAGTAGTAATCTAACCAAACATTTATTTTTAACAAATAAATCAGTTCCCGTGGAATAGAACTCACCTTTAGATGTTTCCATATGAACAACGGGTGCGAAGCCGCGGGCGCAGCTAGTCAATTATAATTATTTATTTATTTATTTATAAAAATGTACATCTATCCTTACGGGCACACCCAATGCAATAGAGTACCGTTTTAATCTATTCTTGTCCTTATGTTCAAATTATATAATAATTAAAATAATCCTAAATACTTATGTCAACATTAATATTAATTGCACAATAAAAAATCATTTAAGGGTCTCAATGTTTTTTGTTATTTGATTCGATATCGTTCATTTGTAGTATTCTGACAATCGATGTAAAAATTTACATACATTTTTATTTTAATAGATTTTGTTTACTCGTATTTAGTATAGAATTTAGTAAAATGATTTAATGTATTGTATGTACTTATCTTTGTCATTGTAAATAATGTAATTGAACTTGTCCGTATTATTTAAGCCCTCTGGTGTTTGAAAATAAGTATACACATAATAAATAAATTGAATTAAAAAGCCATATTTTTGCATCGGGCGGGGGTTGAAAGGTCAGTGTACTAAGTACTAAGTCCATCCTTCATGTAACGCGATAGTGCACTGAAGAGGGTCTGGCTTTTAATTGTCGTCGCTGGAGCTTTTAAAAGCTTTAGTTATTCGAGTGAGAAACTCGTAAAAGCTCTCGTCTGTAATTTGATCTCTATGATCTCTGTTCGGTAGGAGCTCAGAAAATAATAATAATAATAAATAATTCTAGCATTATTTATTATATTTTATTATTTCCAGGCCAATTCACACAGCATCACCTAGCCCCAAGCTAAGCAGAGCTTGTGGTACTAAATGACTTATGTACATAATTTTATTAATACAATGTAATGTATTACATAATTTTTAAAAGTCATCCTAGATGTTATATATAAATATACCTATTTTTTATTATACATAGAAAATACCCAGAACACCTGGAACAAATACTTGTAGATCGTACAAACATTTGTTACAAAACGGCAATAGAACCCGAAACCTATAGGTACACGAAACTACTCAATATAAATTTTAAGGATGTTTGTTTCGGCAAACAACCACACGAGACAACTGGTGGTCTACGTGGAAATATTTTTTGGGATAACTAACCTGGATAAAATTTTATTTCTAGTTATGTGTATCACGTTATCTCAGTGGAACATATCTTCCGCGCAGATAACCAGTTGTCTGGTTAGAAATTACGTAAATAGACTCGATACATACCCGTGGATATTTAAATAAGGTTATATGCTTTTACTTAAAGTGCTCAACAATCCTACATTTTACTTCATTCATTTTGTTAGCTAGGTATAAGTACCTACCAGCGCCAAGTCTTAATTTAATAATTACTATAAATACTCGAGTATTTTGTTGTTAATTCTCTAAATTTAGAACTATGTAGAACACTAAAAACCTTCTGTCCAAAGCTTTACTCACGAGAAAATGAGACACATTCTAACGAGAAATTATTAACAATTTTCTGTTGAGCAACGTTAAACCGAGCCAAATACCTTTTGATTCTCATGTGGAGAGATACATATAATTTATATTTAAGGTTTAGGTATTCTTTTAACGTCATCAATGAATGAAATTGATTTTTAACCCACGAAAAAACGGAGGAGGTTCTATTATTATTTTTTATATAATAATTAAGCATAACTTTTTACTAGTCCGAATTCATTAGGAATGTAAGATGTTAACTTAGTTTGTGTTTAAAAAAAGAGTAGTGATTTTGATAGTCCTTAATTATTTCTTTCTTTTTTCTAAAACGTAGCCTAACCTTAGACTTTTAGACTCAGGAATATTGTAACTGTTAAGTAAAATAACCAAAACCTTTGTCGTTGGCGTTGTAGAAACCTAATAAAAACGAATGAGTTAATATACCCCACACAACTTAACCCTATCGCAAAATAAGTGAGCATATTACTAGTGATACCTGTCAACTAGCCTTAAAGCGGTCAGTGAACCCGCGGGTACCTGAAAGGGGCTGTAATTGGCTCGTTCGCGCTTCAAAACACAACAAAACAATTTCAACTTTAACAAAAAGGGTCAGGAATTGTTTCTGAAGTGCCGAAGGTGTGAGGTGACACCTACTGAATGAAGTAGAAAAAACTTTTTCAAACTCGGACGTTGATTTTACTGGATTTTTAAACAGGAAAGGTAACAAGATAATTAATTTTGTTTTAAAAAACTAAACCGACTTCAATTTTTACAGTTTTTTTATGTATTTTCATGGATCCCATTGTCAGAGCTGAACAAAATTTAAATGGGACCACACGGGAAGCACCAGCTTTCATATAAAAAAGAATCATGCTAATCGGACCACCCAGTCAAAAGTTCTGAGGTAACAAACATAAAAAAAGAGATGAATTGAGAACCTCCTCCTTTTTTTGAAGTCGGTTAATAAAATAAACTAAAACTTCACTACGGAATTCACCGATTCTGTATATTATTTAATATTTCAACAATGACATTTTCGACCCTTGCTTAGATCTCGCTATCTCGTTAAACCCCCAAAATTGTCTGACGTCATATACCCTATAACCACCGGGGTATTGAAACTAATCAATCGACACCGCATTTGTTAAAATCGAAGGAGTAGTTTCAGCGCTACGTGGGAACATAAAAATCGGCTACATACCATAAATCAGTTCCCGTGGGATGAAATCACCTTTAAACGTTTCCATGGGAACAATGCGTGCGAAGCCGCGGGGCGCAGCTAGTATATACATACAAACAAACAGGGTGACAACCTCATAACCCTCCTCCGTTGGTAGTCGGGTAAAAATTGTACCTCCCTTGTGACCTTCATTGTTTACCGATTGAGTAGACATTGGATATTGACACCAAATTAGTAAAGGGTACATCAGAAATCATTATCTTGTCAGGTTTCACGCAAACTCATCTACGAAGCAATCGTACTTGATAAGTCTTCTTGTTGCTAATAATCAAATCAGGGTTTATTTCGCCAGTCCGAGTTCGATTCGGAGTTAAAGGTTCGTAGTCAAAGTTAAAGGTTTCCAGCCTCGAGAATCGCAAAATCAACTGGTTTGAACGATACTGATAAGAGACAAAGGAAGAAAACAAATGTTAATGCCATTCAACGTGGCAATCATTAATCATTTGAAATTGTAATTGTATTATTATACTTAGTTATAATAGTTATTTTCTGACATGTAATATGTTTTTACCAATAAATTGATAATTCTCGATTATTCAATGCTGCCAGCATTCTGGGCACTCAGTTCTACTTACTCTTCTTTATCTGGTGACGTCGACGTCTGGAGTAAAAAAAAGTTAAATGAGTAAATACCAGCTGTACCTAATTATTTTATTCTGTAATTGATAAATAAAGAAAATCAAATTAGCTCACAAAAAGGCATACACATATATTGATATATTTCTGCCGTCGTCGAGGAAAGACGTGCTGTATTATAAACAATTCGCAAATAATCGATTGCAAAATCGTGACCTCGTTTTTTTTTACCGGTAGTGACAATAACTAATGTGTGCTAACTTTAAAATAAAATGAAAGATTATTGCTGACAAACAAAACAGTAGTGTAAAATGGATATACCCAGTCCATTTGGGAGTCGGAGCAGGATGACGGCGCGATCGCCGCCTCCTACCCCCACCACGCCCGGTCCTGAGCCCCCCTCTCGCCCTAATGAGCCCGCCACCCAAGAAGCCGAGTATCATGTTGTGACCACTCCGGAAATACAAGGCTGGATGACCTCAATCAACCAGTACCTGAACGAGGTGTGCACCATCACTACCGAAGGAAGTAAGATGAACTCCGAGCAAAAACAACGAGTCAGTGCTCTCTGCCGGAAAGTGTGTAACGGCACCTCGCAGATGGCCATCCATTACCAGTCCTTAAAAACGAAATGTGTGAAGGCCCATAGTACCATAGAAATGCTGGAAAACCAACTTGCCCAATCTCACCAGCTGAAGGACCTAATAAAGACGATTGAAAAAACGTCAAAATCAGTCGTAGAAACTTCATTTGCCGACATGGTCAAAAAAGGGACTAACAATTTTATAAAGCCCACAAATGTAAGTTCGGTGGCCATCTACCCGAACGACAAAATGAAGACCAGCGAGGACACGAAAACTCTAGTCCAAAAAATTATCTGCCCCGAGGATATGAAGTTACATGTGAGAGGGCTTCGCAAGACCAAGAACGGTGGTGTCATCATCAGCACGGACACCAAAGACGATATCGAAAAGCTGAAAAACACCGTCCAAATTACTAACTCGGGTCTTACAGTTGATGAGCCGCCTAAGCGAAGGCCGAGAGTTGTTATCATCGGGGTGCCGACTTCGATGCCGGATAAAGAAGTTTTCTCCTGCATCTACCACCAAAACCTATCCGATACTTTCAAGAACTGTGACCTGGAAAAGTTTCTGGCCTCCATACGATTAAGCCACAAGTCGGGCAGAAAGAACGCAGAGCACTGTAATTTTGTCATTGAGGTTCCAGCTATCGTACGAAAGGCACTAATTACCAAGGACCGTATATTTGTAAACTGGTTCTCGTGTCCAGTTCGAGACTTCACTCTTGTCACCCGCTGCTACAAGTGCCAACAGTATGGACACGCGGCGAAGTCATGTCGCGACGTAGCTCATACCTGCGGTCACTGTGGTGGCCAAGGACACACCGACAAAGAGTGCACAAAGAAGGCCGAGGACCCCAAATGCGCAACCTGTCTACACTACAAGAAACCGGACCAACACGCCACCGGCTCCGCCGACTGCCCGGCGAAAATAGCGGCCGAAAGGAGGTATATTAATTCTATCGACTATGGGGGCGCCTAAGAGCGCCGTTACTTAATATTTTTTCTGACCTTTCCCTTAATTTATATTTTCTTAATAATAAAAATGATAAGTAGTTTAATTCATGATTTAGATAATTTTTCTATATCAGAGTCTAAATTAGTTGAAGTGGAAAATGGCAAGCGTTATGTATCCTCATTTAGTAATCCATTAACTATACTAACACAAAACATTCGCAGTGTATATAAAAATTTCGATAACTTTAACGTCTTTCAAAACAGATTAAACATTAACTGTGACATCATTGTACTAACAGAATGCTGGCTTGCCAAACAATACAAAGTGCCACTAATGCCGGGATATACCATGTACCAAAGCACCAAAAATTACAACCAAAATGATGGGTTAATAGTTTACGCAAAGGACCATCTCAACGTATCTGTTGAAGAACCGAATTTTCAGGACTGCAACAGACTACTGGTTAAAATTGGGTCAGATTTTGCAATACTCGCTTTGTATCGACCTCCTTCATTTAGAAACTTAAGCAACTTTAACGATTCTCTAAATAACACCTTGCAAAACTTATCATCATTCAAAAATATTATTGTCATAGGAGATATTAACATCAACATTCTTCCTGAAAGTAAAGACCCCAACGCACAGGACTACTTAAATCTATGTTCCTTTCATGGCATGCTTCCGGCGCATACGCTTCCAACTCATCAAGCCGGATCCTGTTTGGATCACATCATACTGAAATCGAATTTTCCCTCACTTTCGCTTGTTATGAATTCATCCATAACCGATCACAATGCTGCCCTAGTAACCTTAAATTGTAAAATGCCTAAACTAAACAACATTCGTACTTGTTCTAAGGTAAACTGGAATCAATTTGAAGCTGACTTAAGTAACATAGATTTTGCCCCAGTTTACGTTTCCGCTGACCCGCAGTTTGCAATGTCATTTATCATAGAAAATGTCCAACAGGCGTTAAATAAAAATACGAGTACTATTCGTTTGAGTAAAAAGAACTTTAACATAAAACCTTGGATCACAGCTGGTCTAATTCGGTGTATGAAGCACAGAGACAAGTTACATATGAAAGCTAAATCGAATCCCACGAATTCTGTTCTCCAGTTATCGTACAAGCGATACCGAAATTTTTGTAATAACATACTTAAGAAAGTAAAGATTAGCTACGATAAAATGACATTGGAAAATGCCGGGAAAAATAGTAAAAAGATCTGGAACTGTATTAAAGCTGTAACTCATATAACGAAGCAACGTGAGTCACCTTCGTGTTTATTGCAAGCTTGCTCTACACCGCTTGAATCTGCTAACATAGCAAATAATTTTTTCATTAACGTAGGTAAGTGTTTGGCGGAAAAATGTCACCCGCAACTTACCACTAGCACACATTTTCCATGCCATTCAACACTAACCTCATTTGCTTTGCTGAACACTGATGAAACTGAAATAAATAGTATAATAATGAGCCTTAAGGATGAATGCGCAGTAGGTTGGGACAATATATCGACCAAAATA
Organism: Eupithecia tripunctaria; assembly: GCA_955876795.1. Classification (NCBI taxonomy): domain Eukaryota; kingdom Metazoa; phylum Arthropoda; class Insecta; order Lepidoptera; family Geometridae; genus Eupithecia; species Eupithecia tripunctaria. The sequence goes on along the minus strand of OY041611.1, from coordinate 15,374,282 downwards.
ATAAAACAGAACAGTCGTATTCTTACCCCACCACTGACACATATTTTTAACGAATGCCTGAGCCAAGGGCATTTTCCCAAATGCCTTAAAAAAGCTGTAGTTGTCCCGGTCTACAAAACTGGCCCTAAAGATCAAGTCACCAATTACAGACCGATATCCCTGCTTCCTGCCTTTTCAAAAATATTAGAAAAAATTATAAATAAACGGTTAGTGAAGTACCTAGAAGAAAAGTCGGTTCTATCACCAATGCAATTCGGGTTCAGAGCTAAGGTTTCTACTGTAGATGCAGTTCATCACCTTACTCACCACCTTGAACAAGAACTGGATCAAAGTAACCACACACTTGGAATATTTTTAGACCTAGCCAAATGCTTTGACACCGTTTCCGTGCCCATATTATTGCGCAAGCTTGAAACACTGGGTATCAGAGACACGCAGCTGAAACTTTTCACAAGCTACCTCGAAGACCGCACACAGTGCGTCAGGATAGGCGATGTCCTCAGCAATGATCAGAAAAACACTGAGTTTGGTGTTCCCCAAGGCAGTATTTTAGGACCTACTTTGTTTTTAATTTATATCAATGACCTTTGCAATTTAAAATTAGACCATGGCAAAATCATATCATATGCTGACGACACTGCCCTCCTTTTTTCTGCTGCCTCTGAAGAAGAACTGTATAAGCTTGCACAATGTGGATTTAATATTGTAAATAAATGGCTTGAGCACAACTTACTAACTCTAAATGCAGATAAGACAAAGTATATTAGGTTTTCGATACGCAACCGGCCGTTAACCGAGATTTTCCCAAAATTGTATGCGCATTATTGTGCAGATACTACTAACGTATGTACATGCCCTACTATAAATAAGACACATAAAATAAAATATCTTGGCATTATATTGGATGAAACACTCTCATTCAAACCTCATTTAGAAGCTTTAGTAAGTAGAGTTCGCAAGTTAATTTTTGTTTTTAAAAACCTACGTCAAATTGCTGATCGAAAACTTATTCTACAAGTTTACCGGGCCCTATGCGAATCTATTTTGACCTACTGCATTACATCATGGGGCGGAGTGGGTAAAACATTATTACTAACTGTCGAACGAGCACAAAGAGCGATACTTAAGGTATCAACTTTCCGTCCTTTTATTTTTTCTACAAACCTGCTTTTTAAATCATGTGGAGTACTCACAGTTCGACAGTTATTCATAATGAACATTGTACTTAAACAACACGCAGCCCTTCCATATGTCACTGATAGAGCTAACAAAAGGAGGAAAAATAACGTTTGCCCTAAACAACTAGATCGGAAACATACTTTTTCAAATAAATTTTACAGTATCCTTGGTCCTTTCCTATATAATAGATTAAATGTGTTAACCGATATTTATTCCCTAAATTATAATAGTTGTAAGAAAAAACTTAAGGATACACTGCAATGTATGTCATATGATGACACAGAAAATTTATTGACAGTTATAAAGTAGGCCACAAAAATTTCAAGCACCTGTATTAATTAAGTAAACTAGGCTAGTTTTAGGTAGTTATCATTTTAAAGTACGCACCATTTTGCCTTATATAATTATTACGTTCTATCTGATTATTTTATTTGTTATTAGCACTCATTTTGCCTGAAAAACAGGATTTTACCTAGTTTAGGCACCCGCAATATTTTATAAGATTAGAATTTAAGATGAACCTATTTGTTATCCTTCTAGCCCTAAGTTATTTTGAATAAATTATTATTATTATTATTATTATTATTATTATACAAATTGTTAATTTCTTTGTCCGCCGAGATTCTATCGCGATCTGGATATTACCGACTTCAAAAAAGGAGGAGTCCTTTTTTGAAGTTGGTTAAAAACCAATCGTTCTCAATTTGTCTATATTTTTTTATGTTTGTTACTCCAGAACTTTTGACTAGGTGGTCCGACTTTCATCATTATTTTTATATGAAAGCTGGTGCTTCCCGTGTGGTCCTATTCTAATGGGGTTCAGTGTTGACAATGGGATCCATGGAAATACATAAAAAAACTATAAAAATTGAATTCGGTTATAGTATCTTAAAACAAAATTAAATATGATTTTAAAAATGTATTTAAAAAGTATGTCAGACATCTGGATCCATAACAAGCTCGCCTAGATAGCGGCTAGATGATGATGTGCGAATACGCCCATCATTAGTAGATTCTTATTATTTAACGTAGTTATTTCCTTGTAAGAAGCTAAGGCCCCAAAAGATTATAATCTCACCATAATCATGAGAAAAACTCAATTCCGAATAAATAAGCAGTGAACTGTGAAATTTGATGACACAAGCTTCAAGCTCCAGTTTGCTTTGGCATATATTTTTAGATACGCTCTTCCGCTCCCGAAATGGGATCTATTTTATCTGTAAAGGTATCTTGTATCTCAAATAAGCCTCCTTTGCGAAAATGTTCGGTCATCATTACAGATGGATAAATTACATTAAAATCGCCTTACATGATACCTACTGCACAAAAGAAAAACGGAATAAGTATCTATTCTATGACGAGGCTTTTATTAATAGATCTGCGGGCGTTCTCTATCAAAATATAACTATTTGCGGTACTTTCAAATAATTTAATTGTTTAGACAAAACTACGAACTGACTTAGAATCCCTTAGTTTGAAACTTTAAGTAATAGTTTAAATTGTGCGGGATAAGTACTTAACCCTTGGTAATACAATTTTAATGGGTCCACCTTGGGATCACCTCTATAGTGCGAAAGAATCATCCAAATCGGTCTATAATGACGAATAGAGTTGGTTATAATAATAACCCTAGCTTCGAACATCTACTTTACAGAATTAAGTTAATAATTTCGGATAAATCGACATAAAAACTACATACAGACGAACAAAGAACCTTCACCTTTTTATTATAAAAACTATAGTAGTTTGACGAATTCATTATAAATGTAAGTAAGCAAGTTAACCACGAAATGTATTTGTTTGGAAGAACACGAACCTTAATCCCTTAACGAGGGACATCTTCATGGCGAACGTTGGGTTCTTCCAACACAAATAAGCTTCGAAGTTAACCCGCTTACATCCGTAATGAACCTTCTCCTTTTTTTAAATTCGGATGAAAATTTTGAATATCCTTCTACATCAAATACAACAGAAACAGTAAAACAAAGGCAATAAAATCTCATCAAAGTATCACGCATCATTGCATTGGTGTTTATCTTCGCCAAGCAGGATATGGTGGCCACTAGCTCTTACGTGTCATGTCATGTCCGTGATATATCGCGATCTATCATCCTCAATCACGCACGTCGACAAAGGTTATCCTTACTAGAAAGAGAACTAAACGGTTTTAAAGATTAACCCCCATGTTCATAATAGTCTGCTAACTTAGCACACTGCTAAATCTCGCTCTGTCTTCTATTGACATAAGTCAGACTGTGAGATAACACTACTTAGCAGCTGTTTTATGTTACAATCTGTTGACGACTTGGACTTTACTATACTTTACCTCTCCTAGTAAGCCCACATTTTTTTTTGGAACGTGTTTTCGTTTGAAATTTTTGTTTGGTTTTGGTCCCAGATGTATCCTTCGTATATTGAAAGCATCATTCATTTAAAAGAACAAGTAAATAATTCGTTATAAGCTCTCAATGTAAACAAAAAAAATGCGAGGAAGGTCCACTTTCTCTAATTAAAGCTTATTACAAAGGTATACCACATTTAGCCGACTTGTCAAAAATTAACATTATACTACTACACTATCCCTTCACAGTTCACACCCACCGAGTTTGTCTGACCCTCCACCAAACACTCTGTATAGTAAGCAAGCTGCTGCTCGCGACTTCGCACGCTCTTTCCGACCGAGAGAAAGTATACTATGTCCATCCCCGGATACCATCTATCTTCATGCCAAATTTCATTAATATCCGTTGAGACGTTAGCTGATGAAAAGGTAGGTAATAATGATCATATCCAATAGGCACTTTATTAGCTCACTACATCCTGCCTCAGAGTGCGAGCAAATTAAACAAAGGTATACAATATAAAATAGGTTTTACAGAAAACTTAACGCAATCAATGGTCACCGACAGAGTTTTAATTTCGAATAAATCATTTTTAATACGGATTCGCTTTTCACTATGGTGTTCTAAACATTTTTGCGAGCAGAGCTTATGTTCGTTCCCGCGGTAAATTAAAACTCTTGAGGCGAGCGCATGAACCATCAACGATATTCGGTTGAACTGAGCGAACGATTGCTCAGAACGAAATGTTCGCTCGGCAAGGCCGCGAAAGACGCTTGAACTGTAGCTCAAGCATGCTTTTGTTTCGCTCCGATGGTGATATGATACTCGTAACTAGAAGACGTGCGAACACATCCCGTCAGCACGAATAGAGTTGGTTATAATAACCCTAGCTTCGAACATCTACTTCACAGAAGTTAGTTAATAACTGAGATGAATGTCTGCATCACGTATTATATTATTCATATTACTTCATCACTCATCGTGTCTAGTAAGGTGTTACCGTTCGTAACGTGGTATGTCTGCTACAGAGTAAGTGCCATATACCAACGGCAATATTGCGTTTCTTTGCAGATACTTTTTTGGGTAGTGTATGTGTTATTTTCTTTTAAAGCCACAGTGGTACAGCTTATATACCTACTCGTAAATACAAAATAAGAGTGTGCCATAAGCAATTTACTTCAAAGTTGTACTTCAAAATCGTTGTTTATCTCAGAATCTGTGAAAGCTACCACCATTATTATTATTTAGGGAATACCACCTTCATATTTAGGAAAATGTTACTTCGATTTTTTATCTTGAGTTACGTGTGTTAATAAAAACACGATTGGTGAAAGTTTGCTCATTAGTTTATTTTTTGAAAAATAGATGTTTTGCACACATTTTGCTATGTATCTCAGAAACAACACATTTTTTTCTTCGGTTTATGTTTTGGTAAGAAACCTTGAAGTATTCCTTTACCTATGTATGTCTTAACTTTTACGATTGACGATTGGTTGTTTCTTTAACTTGTTATTAGGTAAAAACAATTTTGGCGCGTAGAAAATTCGGTGCACGTCTCTGCTATGTACTTCTCACTCGCGAGAAAACCATATCTTGTCATCCCGCTCACAATTCATCTCGTAGCGGCTTTACTGGCACCCTCTTAAGGGTTCGGAGAAGCTTAAGCCCAACCTGCCACAGAAACGTGGCTCTAAAAACTAGCAAAACTTTTAGCTTTTAGTTAGTTGCCATGCTGTTACTTTAATTAAAGGGCTGGAAGATTAAGACGGAACTAAAGATTCTTTGTGAGGCATAAACGTAAACGTTGATGAACATTATAGACATTGAAAATGCACATAAGTTAACTAAATACTTAGCTAAAGCGCCTAACAAAAGGTAAATTATTCAGATCGGAATCTCGCCACGTTTTTTGCCCTTCCAATCTGGCACTGTTTACGGTTATTTCTGGCAATATATTTGTTGGGAAGAGATGATTTTCCACGGCCCGTCGGCTTAAGATCTAACTTTCAATGGTTATACTCTTTCGTTATATTGTTTTTCTATTTTTCGTTCGAATTAGGTAGAGATGAATAAAAAGACATAATGGAGAAACAAAATTATATCTTATTGCTTTGTAATTTATAATGAATCAATAGTTTTACTAAGAAGTTTCTGATAATGAATAATAGTTTGATTGAAAAGATTTATTAAAAAATATTATAAAAGTAGTTAAAATAGTTAAGATTTGGGTTTTGTCTTATAATGCGAAAATGTCACGTCCACCAGTGCGATGTGTCGGTAATATACGCAATACGCTATATTGGTATCCTGAATGTGTACTGCCGTACCGTTTAAAATAAAAAAAACAGTTTAAAATAAAACAGCAAATAGATTAGCACAGGACCGAGGCGAATGGCATAAACAAAGAGAGCCCTACGCCCAGCAGTGAGTCAACAAGGGTTGATGATGATGACGCGAAAATTAACTGTAACCTTTCACTTTGTTCTCTAACTCTATATAGATTAGATACCCACGAAAAGTTCAATTTAAACGAACCTTTAAACATTTTGTACAACAAAAACAAACTCACTTAAAACTAAACTCTACTGTTTAAATTCGTATGAAATCCACCCTCAAAGCGAACTATTTCCGACATTCCCGAATATAACCAGCTTCATTATGCATTGTCTGTCAGTTCTACCAAGCAGCCCGTGGCAAGTTTACCCGAAACTCATGGTGGTATGATGTGATAATAGAGAATTTATATTCTGCAGCGAGTGAGTAAAGCTAACAGGATTTGCGAACTTGTTATAAATTAACTATCACGGGTGTATCCATCGATTTAACTAATAATTAATTTTGTTTTAAAAAACTTTAAACCGACTTAAATTTTTATAGTTTTTTCATGAACTTTCATGGATCCCATTGTCAGAACTGAACAAAGTTAAAATGGGACCACACGGGAAGCATCAGCTTTCATGAAACGGACCACCCAATCAAAAGTTCCAAGGTAAAAAACATAAAAAAAAACGGTCGAATTGAGAACCTTCTTTTTTAAGTTGGTTAAAGGGGGGGGGGGGGGGGGGGGGTTCCTCTTCTTTAGAATGAAAGATGCAATGAAGTCCACGCACCTCAGTCATTGTTGGACCGACGGACGTTCTTGTTACGTTTCTTTCTACAACGCACTTGACTGCACTCATGTACACGCACTGCAAGTCGCCGACTGCAAAGCAACTACACCTGACGACTGCAGGCGACGGCAGCTTAGATCGGTATGAGATGGTGGTATGAGGATATCCTCCTTCGCCCATAAGTGCACTCCTAAACACGCCTCCTCCAAATAAGCGGGATTTGGCCGTAATAACTACGCACGGCAAACATTTTCTTATCAATAAGTAATTGAAACTGAAACGAGATGCGCAATGGAGGTTTCTTTCATCTAAGGATGTTACGATTCTGCGCTGATACCATAGTTAAGCGATTGATTAGCTGAATTGGAAGTATTACCATTTAGAGAGAGAGAGAATCAATTTAACCCAAAAACCTCTAAATTGGTAGGTACAATACAGAAATGTAGGTAACTTAAAACAATCTTATTAACTATGATTTATCCATTTTGAATGAAGCATGTTAGTAAACAAAGTACGACACAAATAACAAAATCCCACTTGCTTGGCGTCGAGTTTCAGATATAATTGTAAGCAATTTTTATTGAAGGGAGGATCTAAAATCGACAAGTAATGTAAATTACGTATAAAAGGACGCGACAACAAAGTAAATTTTAGGTCAAGTATGGGCGGTTTGTTTACATTTATGCTCCATTCAAAATGGATACGATTTAGGTACTTACACTAAATAGTAGGTGGTAAAAGGTAAAATGGGTCCCTGCCTCAGCATGTCGCAGTATAAGCATTGGCCTAACACTGCGCTAGTTTTCAGGCAGGCATTTATATCACCTACAAAAAAGTAGTTCTATGTGCCCTGGTTTTAACTTGTCATTTGCAGCAGTAGATTAAAAAACATAGAACAGGGAAATATACTCTAAACAATAACAGTAACAAATAAGTTTTCCCGTAAAAAGACACATTCAGTGCCACGTACGACGTTACTATTCAATGTTAAAAAGACCAGCGTGGTGAAAAACTACCCCTCACTTTCACAGCTCGCTCGTAAACCAGACCAATTACTGCGTGCGGTCCCAATGGACACGGTTTGATGGCTCCCGGCCGCGTCCGAAATCTCAGGAACCGAAGGTTAACATAAAACTGTAGATCTACAGTAAAGCAAATTACGGGTTAAGGTTGATCATTTCCGTTGAGATTCAAATGAATGAATTTGGGAAAATAAGAGATGTTGAGCTGCATATTACATTTTATACTAACACTTTCATGGCCTTAGTCGCAGATGTGGCTTATTGGTGTGACCGACGGCAGTGCAGAGGCTAAGCAGTGAATGCGTTGGTATAAAATGGATTACGATTGGCGGGAAATTACTTTTCCGCTAGTTTTATTCCCTGTAGAAAATTTTAAACCACTAAAGAATTTGAATCTCACGCCAACAGGAAACAATCAACCTTAACGCAACGTCCTTCTTCTGCATGTGTACGAATAGATAGAATAGAAGACAGTACGGTACGACAGACAGCCCCCGTAATAGGTGCAATGATCTTTTTAGTTGATACCGTACGTGAAATAGTTCTTAGAAAACGTACGTGAAATAGTTCTGTTTATAAATCCCTACAGCTCCAATGCTATTTGACTTTGCATAGCGTAAATGAATAAGAGCAGGTACTCGTAGTCGCAGTTCTTTGAAAACAGGGAGCGAAGAAAATTCCGCAGAAATATATTTCGATCACAAAAAGTTTTTTTCTGTTGCTCTTAGTATGCCTAAAATTTACTTTATTAAATTTTTGAGCGCCCGCCCTGACTGTGGTTTTATTGCTTTATAACTTCTAAATTATTTAACAAATAACTACCGCCTTGCCTTATTCTTAACATAGTTACAATGCACTTAATTTCGTTCGTGTCTAGTTTTCCTCCTAGGCATTACAGGAGTAAAATATCTTACAGAAAACAAAAGTTTTTATAAACTCCTTCAAATTTATATCAAGTCGAACTGTTGTTTTAACGCGAGGTTCAGCTCCTAATATAACTATAAAGTTTGCAATAGAATATCCGATATCAATCGACCTACAAGACTTTTCTCTGCTGTTCTTTCTCTTATATTTTCTGATTTAAACCTGCTGTAAACGCGGACTACTTCCAAATTTTACTCGATCTGTTAAGTCGGTGTTTCGGGGCGTATGTAATGTACCATTGGCAGCGAGCATGATAGCTAATATTCGTCTGATTGCTCGTCGCGAGCACTTTCTTTTCCGGCACGGACAGCGCGAATGCTCGCTGTGTAACAACACGTTACATTACGCTCCGTTACGCCGGTCAGTACACCCGCCCTTAGACGATGCTCATCCTACGTCCTACCTACTAAAACTCTTCAGATGAACCGTAGTTTATTCTACATAGCACGGACGATGTAGTAAGAACATCATTTTCTTAATTCGAAGCTTGGCAGGTGTGTAGGAAATAGTCCAGTCCATTAACCAGTACCTCATCTTCGTTTTTAATAAATCAATGGGTAAAGCTATATTAACTTACCCAGAAAGTGTAGCTACCTGAGACGATTTCCAGTGCAAGTGTTATGATCAATCGGTGTGATTTATATCGAAAACTCATAGTTCTAAAGACATTAAATGATGAAACACAAAAGAGGAAAGACTTATGTTTATGGTCAGAAGGCGGACAGCTATATACGTGTTCAGTGTCGGTGTTAAAATGATAAGGGCGTGAAACTGGCCCCTGGTCAAGAGACAGATAGTCAGAAGACAGTTGAGGTGTTGAGTGAAGTCAGAAACATGGTGGAGTGGTGAGTGTGCGCTGCGCTGGCCGCGGCATGGTCGCGCGCGATGCGCGGCGGCGCGTGCGCGTGGCTCGGCACGCCGTGCGCGCGCAGGAACGGAGCTGTCTGCAGCTGCCGTGTCCATACTGCTCTGCTACAGGTTGGTCTCTATCATCTCTGACAATAGACGTCCTCTGCTGGACATAAGCCTCTCCCACAGATCGCCACAAAGACTAGAAACTGCACTGTCAGCAGCAGCCGTGTCCATACTGCTCTGCTACAGGCTCGTTTCGACTATCATCAATTAACGCATTTTTACTCTCAGATGGCTGTTAAACAAAAGCTCCAAAGTCCAGAGTGGTTCAGTCTTCTCTAAAGACGCCAAAATTATTTGATTCATATTTTCATTTTCAATAATATAATATATAACCAAGTAACTTTTCGTTTGTTCTGTAATCATGGACAGAATAAACTCATTCTTATCTCAATGCTCGATTATATCCTTGTCTACATACCCAGAGTCCATCCGGCCTCGCAGCGCACAGACCTTGTATCGATGTAATTACTGGATGCCGCCGCTGCGTCCTATCCTAATGAAATTCCTCTGGCATGCCTAATTTGATCTGAGCAGATTTAATAGCCTCAAAGGCTAGTTCAGTCCAGTCAATCCTTCGTTGATCAAGGTACTTTCACGCATATGTGTAATGTAGGTGGTGTAAGTACATGTCTGTCTCATCATCAACCTATTAAATAGTCCACGGCTGGACATAAGCCTCCCCTGAGTGCCATAGTGCTTTATCTTCAGCTGGCCGCATCCAGCATCTGCCTGCAGTCTTTCACAGGTCGTCATCCCACCAGGTCGGAGGGTGTGCTACACAACGTTTACCTAGCCGCGATTTCCACTCAAGGACATTGCCGCTACATCTTGCTAATTCTTTGAGCGATGTCGATAACTTTGGATCTCTGTCGGATGTATTCGTTACAAATCCTTTAGAGAAAATCCAAGCTTAGCTCTTTCCATTCCTCCTCCCCTTACATTATCATCATCATCATCAGCCTATATTAGTCCAACTGGACTGGACATAGGCCTCCACTAATTGATTTCACCTTGCATCTGCCTGCAGTCTTTCGCCTTACATTCTGGTAACAATAAAAATCCACCTAAACATCATGTGATCCATTTGATTGTTCCAACAATTGGTGTAAATATAAGAATTCTACTCTAGTTTCATTCGTCTACCAATCATCTTTTTTATATCCAATTATCATTGAACTGTCATATAGTATGTGTGCGACCCTTTGTCCGTACCAAATGTGGTGAAACTACAAGGACAAATGCGACGACAATTCCCATTTCATCTGTCCAAAGCGGTGTCCCGTTGTGCTCCAATATATTGTATTGACAGGCCATTGTGCAATGCCTTTATCAGTTCTTCTGTTTGTCTAAGCGTTTGTGCACAAACGTGACAGAGAACCATAAAATAAAACCTGTTATTTTGAAACCTTGATCAATCTTAGGTTTGTTTTGATACGAAGCGTGATCAATACAAGACTACTTTCATCACTATATTAGGAGCGCCATAGTGCCCTGTTCTCAGTTTGACGCATCCAGCATCTGCCTGTAGTCTTTCGCAGATCATTATCACACCTGGCCAGAGGGCATCTTACACTATATTTACCGAGTCGCGGACCCCACTCAAGAACTCGTTTACCCCAGAGCGGTTGACAAGACTACTATACTCCAGCTAAATTCAATGTGAAATTATTGTAAACAAACCGCCGATACATAAAAATCACTCTTTGCCGTCAAGTACGGAAAACATTGTGGTCGAAGATCTTTCCTTCAATTATATTGCTGACAATATTTATTGAAGGAATTCGAAACTCGACGCCAATCAAATTAAGGTACCAGTATTATTAACCAACTTCAAAAAAGGAGCAGGTTATGTTTGTTACCTCAGATCTTTTTACTGGGTGATCCGATTTTGATGATTCTTTTTGATTATTACTTTTATGTTTTTACAGTGGTTACTCTCACACTTCAGAACATTTTTCATACTCTTTTATGCTCTCAATTTTATGCTTTTCTCATGGATGCCACTGTCAGAACTGGACCAGGATGGAACCACACGGGAAGAACCTGATATAAAAAAAAAAGAATCATAAAAATCGGACCACCCCGTCAAAAGTTCTGAGGTAACAAACATAAAATAAGAACAATCGAATTGAGAACCTCCTCTTTTTTTGAAGTCGGTTAAAAAGTATTTAATGCAGAAGTTTAGAAACTCCATGCTCTCACGAGCTAAATAAAACCGTATACCGTGGCTTGCGATATAAACAATTCAACAAGTCTCTTCCCAATATACATACAACCAGAATACTACAGAGCAGCCGAGATAATTAGTCGATCGATTACTCTATCACTCCTCTAATAAAGGACGGCGGGACACATCGATGTGACACTTTACGATATATTTATGTTATGCCATCATCATATACTCTTTAGTGTCATCTGCCCACTGTATTACGGCACTTATGTTGTAAAACCATGGATATGACATGAGGGTAAAAATATCGAGAAAACAGAGGATCACCTGTTTTTATGGTGTTGGGAGTAATATGTTGGGTAACTTTATTAGGCAAGCGAGTACGGTTCTTATCGATCGAATGCCACATATTTTTAAGCTATTGCATAGCTTCTATCGCGGGCCTTGGGCGCGGGGACCGAATCCAGAAATTCCGTAACGAAAAAACCTTGACGTTTGTCTCTTTAGTTCAGCAACTCGCCTCTAGATGGCATTGCAATAGCTTTACCGCGGCAGTCCCCGAGTGCCACACGTCTTTTTTTTGTTGACTTATCGTCTTATTATAGATCTGCCTCGTTGGTCTAGATGTCAGCTATTTCAACCGAGGTCTTGGGCTAATAGGTTACTGTGGTTTTTTTAGCATCACATCCATACAAACTTTCGGATTTATAATATTAGTGTGACTACTTTCATTGTTTCTTCTATGTAGTTTTCTTGTTTTTACTGACCTCAAATTTCTACCTTTAAAGTGTGTTGTTATGTGTGTGTTATGTAATGGCTCCAAATAAATGTATTTTCTTTCTTCTTCGTATATAAATAACATAAATCTTAGACTGCGTCTCTCAAAATCAAAAAAATACATTAGATAATTTATATTCTCTTAATTATTTCACCCTCAAAATAATTATTAATATTTGTGGTGTAGCTACAGCTACTCAGTCCTGCAAACAGCGCTTGCATATCTAGCTAATGGTGCATTAATGTGGGCTCGCCGTGCCGAGATGTCCTGGGTAAGCCCGGAGAGACAAATTTGCTTATGGTAATGCGGCAAATGCAGTCTCGAAATGATAACTGAAGCTGGGTACGGATGGCACATTCGTACATAAAACACAAGCAAAAGTAAAACTCTAAATGAGAATGGTAATGGAATTCTTTGGACAGTAGCTTCTAAAGAAAGTTAATTAATGTCTAACTTTTACCAATCTACGGACGGACTCCGCGGATACGCTCTAGCTGTGTGGCTGGTGGCTTAGAATTTGCACCACCCCAACTCATCTTCAAAAAAATTGTCTTAAAAACGATCGTAGTTTAATTCATTACTTATGTAACCGGGTGACTACACCGTATTTGTGTTGGAAGAACGCAATGTTTATAGTTAACCCGTTTAGTTAGCTTAGTTAACCCATTTTACTCATAGCCATAGTTTCGTGAAAATTATATTTATCAAAAGATCTTAAATAAACTAATACTCGTAGTAATATGCCATCAGCATCTCATCAACAATTCTCTATCTAATATATGTATATTATTCAGTATATAAAAAAGTCTATCTACGTATTGTATTAAGTATATCAGTTATCCAGTACCCAAAACACAAGCTCTGTTATTCGGCATTATTAGTATTATTTATTTACGACTAGCTTCGCCCCGCGGCTTCGCACGTTGTACCTATGGAAACGTTTAACGGTGATTTTTATCCCACGGTTACTGATTTATGGTTACGTGATTAGGATTACGTGTATGCAAAATTACAGCCAGATCCGTTCAGTAGTTTTGGTGTGAAGAGGTAACAAACATCCATCCATCCATCCATACATCTATACAAACTTTCGCATTTATAATATTAGTATGATATTATTTATTTATAGGGGGGCCCCCTAATGTCTGGGCCAAGTGTAGGCTGATGATGATTATTTATTTACAAGAGAGTTGAAAATAAGGAATCCTGCGAACATTCCTCACCTACTGTAAGCCTGAATCCCATCTGTATCCTTCCTTCTGGTGGATAACAGTTTAGAACTGTGTTCACGGCTCTACGAGTGCCTGAAAAGATTTATTAGAGCGCCGCTAACTGAATGGAAGCCAGCCTTGTGTGATAACTACCAGCAGACCCGGGGACTTGCTTAATTTTTGCTGAATATCTCTTTAACTAGAAGTTTCTAAAGTTCTTTGAATGTGGCTGTCGTTTACAGTGGAGAAATAAAGCAAAAAATATGTCAAATGTTGGTTAAAATAGAAACAAAACATTCGGACTAAAGTAACAGTGAAAAGTGAATGTCGCAGATGGCCGCACCGGTGCGGCACAGCACAAAAGTGCGCTTTATAAGGTGCAAGAGTGTGCAATATGTAAATTAAATAAATAAATAAATAATTCTGGGCAATTCACACAGCATTACCTAGCCCCAAGCTAAGCAGAGCTTGTGTTTTGGGTACTAGATAACTGATATACTTAAGACAATACACTACATAATGTAAATAGATATTTTTATTATACATAGAAAACATCCAGAACGCCCTGAACAAATATCTGCAGATCGTACAAACATTTGTCCCGAGGCGGGAATCGAACCCGCAACCTCCTGCGTCGCAGGCGGACCTTTGCCCACCGCGCCACAGAGGTTGTCTATTAATTAGTAGTTCGAAATCGTTCTCAATCTCAGAATCTGCGAAAGCTACCCACTTCAAATTCAAGGTAAAGGCTTTTGTCTTGGATTACGTGTTTTAAAAACACGATAAGTCAAGATTTTCGAAATATATTTATTTTATTTTTTTGCATTAACATTTTACATTTTTATGGTTAGGTACAGTATCACACTAATATTATAAATGTAAAAGTTTGGATGTATGGATGGATGTTTGTAACCTCCTCACGCCAAAACTACTGAACGGAACAGGCTGAAATTTTCCTTACAGATAATTATAATCCTGGAATCAAACATAGTCTACTTTTTATCCCATAAATCAGTTGACGCAGAAATAAATCACCTTTAAACGTTTCATAGGAACAACGCATGCAAACTATGCAAAGTCGCTGAGCGCTCTTTAAAAATATCAAGCAAATCCTTTTATAGTGGAACTACCGCCTAGCTGCCATTCTTTATCTCCATAAATATGCAGTTTTCCGGATTCCTACAAGACTCTTTTGACAGCTTCACTCAGGCCTCCGGGGTTCGACTTTACTCGGCTTTACCAACTCTAACTTTGAGTTGAATCGTTAAACGTTAAAAAGGTTTCGCTTCCGGGCGCCGTGTTTGTACAAATTATTGTTTGGTTATACTTTGTAGTTAATTTGCAAGTTTGCTTTGAATTAGCTGCCGGTATCAGCCAGTAGTTTGTTTATCTTTTGTTCGGTTTAGCAGTTGCGAAAATGTTGTCTTAATTTGTGTTTCCGGTCACAGATTTTTATCCAACTACGCACGAGAGGTTATAATAATAATAATAATAAAAACATTTATTTCAGGTCATAAAAAGGAACCCATAGGTTATTTATATAAATAAAATCTGTTTTACTAGTCTGTTCAAAAAGAGAAGAGTCGTGGGAATTTAGGGCGCTCGTGTACCAATTGGCAACTTTTGTTGCGTTGACAACACTGCTCTGAGTCAGAGTCAAATCGTTTATTTCTTTAGACTTACAAAATAAGCACTTAGACGCACTTGTCATAAGCAGTACGACTAAAAGTGTTATCTCACCGTAAAGCTACGACTATTCTCTTTTGCAACAGACTACTAGTATGAATAAAATCTACTCCATTATCTTCCCATTTAATTGAGATCCTGTCTCATAAATTTTAGTACATATTAATATATATAGAATTTCAACAAAACAGCAAGACAAGATTTGTTACTTTCCTTTTTTTGCGGGCTATACGCGAGTGGAGTTATTTAACGCTGATGTTTGATCGCTATAATGATAAGAAATAAAGTATTTTCAGATCAAACAAGGCCTTACCTAACACGTGGTTGTTATCTCAAGCCGAGAGATGCGAGTAAGCCTAGATATCCTTCTAATTTATAGCGTCCGCGAGAACGGACACGTGATTTATTGCTCGGATTCGACGCCTCCGGATTTTTCCAGAAGGAATCTTTCTTTCGCAACAGTTGTCTTTATTTTACCGCTGTTATCATGCTCATATCATAGAGAACTTAAGCCCCTAAACAATATAAATACAAGACGTCAAATACAACATTTTACAGTAACAAAATAGCTTCCCACAAGCTTTAAACGATTCCGCGAGCTTTCGCGAGCATTATAAAATACAACTTAGTTTTACGAGTTAAAGCTCACATTTTAGTGCAGCAGTGCTTTCCACGTGTGCGACAAGCTCAAATCTCTTTACACTTGTCATCTTAAAGCTGTGTGTCTACCATGAGTTTTCACAGCGGCCAACCCGTCCTACTTCTCATACAAACGCTCTTACGTGATTATGGCGTTGTAACAGATCTTTTGTTTGAAACTTTTAACTAATAGGTATCTTGTGCACTATTAATAGGTTTCTATCATAACAAAAAATCGAAATTTGGAGTAACAAATTCAGTACAAGCCTCCAAAAATCTGCTTTTTTATACAAATTTGACCTGAACTTTGGGCGTTCATAATGTATTCATAAACTGTAAAAGTAAAGAAAATATTTGGATTGGAGAAACCTTGCAAATGTAATGGAGCTTCTAAACGACAAAGTTTTATTTCACAAACATGTAAGGCTTACTGAAAAACACGTAACACCTGGAACAAGTTTTTTGAAATTTCCTCACACTATTCTTCCAATTGCCGACTACCCGCGAGTGAGCGGCGAAAGCAACAGAATGCCAACCGAGCGATCAGGCGCTTTCTCTCTCTTTTCGCTTAGCCTCTTATTCGCATACGCAGATTTTTCTCTACGCGACTCGTATCGAAAAAAAACAAATAACAGGCTAAAGTTTTCTTCGTCGTTTCTTTATATCTTCTTACATCCGAAGCGGCCGAAATAAGAAATACCACTGTATTTCTGTGTCAGTGTAATTTTTTATATTATTTGACCTTTTCAAGTCTACAATTATTGTATTTGTGTAATAAATCATTTTTGAGTTTGAGTTTGATACTGCATTTTAGCATCCAACTATCCGCTAGAGGCGCGTTAGAAGTTTCCATACATTTTTTTAACTACAGTCGCTAGGGAGTATAGTTTGCGAAAACTCATAGTAGACACACTGTCTCTCATTGTCTTTGTTTGCTACAGTACTAACTAACCTCCACATCTCTGCATGCAGATGACTCGGGACTATACTAACAGTCTAATTCAGGTGGCTCTGGTCTAGAATCTAGATCAAGGGCGCAGGTTCATTTGTGGCGTTTACTCTGTGTGGCCTTAGCGCAATCAATGGACGCTTTTAGTTTAGGCTTTGAGATTTCAAGGTGCCTGGAGTCTTGCTACGAATAGGGTGGGTCAGGGATGGTCTCTGTAAAGCTGGTAAGACCTTGGATGTCTTTGAGACACCAGTGTATGTGAGTCTTCCGACCTTTGCAATACATCGTCTCTCGGATCGTTACTTACCAGCAAGTAGAAGTTTAAAGTAAGGTTAGCCTTTTCGTGGTAAGGATGCAATTTCTTTGTTATGTCCTTCTTTATACGACATGACAGCGAATTTTTCCTTGATCTGGCTCATATTGCTAATTCTTGGTCTTTCTTGTCTGCTTAAAGTTATTACTTGTTGGTTTCGTTTTACCCGTCTCTAATTTTCATAATATTAGGTTTAACACATAATAACTGCATACATTTTGAGCAGGGTCAACTATGGAGTACGCGACTGTTTGACCCCACTCACACTAGTGTGACTAAACTATTTTTTTAATATTATTTTTACGTTAAATGTAGGTTTCAAAAACCCGTCTTGGTTTGTACCTATCAGATTATTTTTAATTTCCGTTTGCCATTCTGGCCATAAAATATTATACGTGTTTGAAAATAGTCCGCATCAAAATGTATGAAAATGTCGATGTCGCCAATGCAAACTGAACCCGTCACGTCAGTTATCGGATAACTATCAGTCTCACTCGGCTTGATGGATCCTGTTATATTTCTATTTTATAACAGTCACGTTAATTCCCAGAGCAAAATTTAATTTGCGCGCTCAAAAAATACGAGTTGCTGCGGAACTTTATGCTGTTGTAAATTTAATCGCCATTTTGAAGGTGTCCGACGAAATTGCGGTCTGACGGCGCTAAGTGGCCTTTCAGAATGCGTTATCTACTTGCTGGCGTAAATGAAACGTTAAACATTTAAAAAATGCATTTTTCATATAATTTCATGACAGCTTTCAATAGAGGTAAATAACCGTTGTCAATTTTAGTGTCACAATTTATGGTGGTATAATGAGTACCTAGATACTTTACTATAAAAACTATCGTAGTTTGACGAATTCATTACGGGGTGGTACCCCGAGGCACACTAGCGCCGCCGCCTATTTTATCTTATTATACATTGAACAATCGAATTTTCAAAAAATGATAGGCCTGTTTGTGATAAATTGCATACGCTGAAACCGGTTAACTACGAACCTTATTTGTGTCGGAAGAACACCAACGTTTCATCCCTGAACGAGAGACATCTTCAGAATGTTCACTTTCAATCTGGTGACTAACGTCATATTCTCTTTGTCTGCAGGAATTCGCGACACTCACAAAAGAACTCAATCAGGCCCGAGAGCACCTATTAGAGCGAGAGGAAGAGATCTCAGAACTCAAGGCAGAAAGAAACAACACCAGGGTAAGTAACCAATGAAACTCGTGGAAGATGAAAAGCACAAGGTTGCCACAAATAGCCGGCTAGCAGAATAGTACCAAACTAAAATTTAATAAAACTGTTTTCCAACTTCCCGATCTTCGACCTCAGTTAAGCTTTGAGAAAAACGAGTTACGTAACGAACGGACTACAAATCCTTACGTTAAAACTTTTACAGAAATTCAGTAACAGATGTAGCCTTCGGCAAAACATGTTGAATAATTCATCCGTCTAGACCCGTAAACCGGATTTGTTGGCCTGCAAGATCGGTTAACTGTTTGCAGTACCTAAGCAATGAGTGTTCCTTCCTTAAATAAGTACCTGCCTGCATAGTCTGTAAGCCTCTGTTTACTTTTGTCTTCTAATTCCTATTTCC
This sequence comes from Eupithecia tripunctaria, assembly GCA_955876795.1. Lineage (NCBI taxonomy): Eukaryota > Metazoa > Arthropoda > Insecta > Lepidoptera > Geometridae > Eupithecia > Eupithecia tripunctaria. The sequence continues at coordinate 15,355,447 of OY041611.1, read as the reverse complement.
GCGATACTGGTGACCTGTACCACAGCTTTAAAAAAACCTATTTCAGGAACCAGTCTCTCAGAACATAGGTCATATTCTTATAATAGTGGTAACAATAGTGTTTACGTACTTTTAGTTAAGACCTTTGTGAGAGACAAATAAACAAATTATACGATTAAAAAAATTATGTATTATTTCTTCTAAACTGCTTTAATATTGAGCTACGCTGTCTCCAGCGATGTAAGCGGTCATACGAGTACAACACGAACAATTAAAATTGACGACGATTAAAACAATTGAAACAAACAAACGGTGAAATACGTAATTAGAGGGATTTGTCGACTCCAGGCGAATCTCTATATTCGATTTTTTTAAACCCTGCCCAAATGATAAACAAACCAGCAGTAAGTACTTAACCTCATTTACCTGTTTAAACATAATGGAAAGTACTTGCTGATTTGAGATCCTTTTTTCAATAAATATTGTCCGATTATATCTCGACTCCAAGCATGTGTATTTTAATTTATGTTATTGGAATCTATTGACATAATTTGAAGCTTTATGACAAATAGATCATAAGTACGAAATTCACCGTTTTCGCCAAAACTACGGCTACTATTAGCTGGATCGAGATCAAATTCGCAACACCTATTGTGTGACCAGTTCTTGAACTCAGTTTAGCGCATGAAATGGATCAACTTTATGTCGTGAAATGCGCAGGTCTGCTTGCGATGCAGGTAGTTGCGGGTTCGATTCCCGCCTCGGTATAAATGTTTGTACGTTCTCCAGATATTTTTCCGTGTGTTTTCTTTGTATAGTAAAAATATCTATCTATTTAGCGTTATCTAAGACATAAGCTCTGCTTAGCTCATGGCTCGATGATGCTCTGTGGATTATCCAACATTATAATTTACTAGCTGCGCCCGCGGCTTCACACGCATTGTACCCATGGAAACGTTTTATCCCACGGGAACTGATGTATGGGATAATAGTAGCCGATGTTTCCAGAATTAGAATTACCTGTTCAGTTTTGGCGTGAAGAAGTAACCAACATCCATATTATAGCCTCCACGGAAGATCAGCGCTCTGGCAGGACACATCCTGCCATAGCATTTGCTGAGTGTTGGCCATTTTTTTAACCATTATCTTGTGTACCCATTTATTTAGTATGTCCTAATTACTCTTGTGTAATGGTTGCAAAATAAACGCCTGTTTACTTTACCTTAGAGTTGCATTTATAATATGAATGTGATGTTCCCCAGTTACTCCTAGAGCACCTAGAATGTCTGGTCTCCCGGCACGAGCGGTCGCTCCGCATGACGGTGGTGAAGCGGCAGGCGGCTGCGCAGTCCGGGGTCTCCTCCGAGGTGGAGGTGCTCAAGGCACTCAAGAGCCTGTTCGAACACCACAAGGCTTTAGACGAGAAGGTAATTACCTCCAATACAAATCTTTCTCGTGTTTATTAATACATATAAAAGTACAAATATCTTTGTAGTCTATACTTATATAGTGGCGTAGTGGGCAAAGGTCCGCCTGCGACGCGGGAGGGTGCGGGTTCGATTCCCTCCTCGGGACAAATGTGTGTACGATCTGCAGATATTTGTTCAGGGCATTCTGGATGTTTTTCTATGTATAATAAAAAATATCCATCTATGTAGTGTATTGTATTAAGTATATCAGTTGTCTAGTACCCATAACACAAGCTCTGCTTAGCTTGGGGCTTGATAAAGCTGTGTGAATTGTCCAACATTATTTATTTATTTACAGTATACTTATATGTGTATAGTACGCAAACCCGAAATTACGAATCGTGTGGTACCGGCTTAGAATTTACACCACCACCCCAAGTCTCCTCGGGTGTCGTAGGAAAAGACTAAGGGATATCCATGCATGCCCAGCGTGGGGATTATGGGCATTACCCCCATGAGAAAACAAGCAATAAAGGCGCTTATCAGGGAGGCCTGCGTCCAGCAGTGGACTAATACAGGCTGTTGAGATTGAGGACATGAATGCCTTTAATCGTCTCGCAGTGACTGTGAAAAATAGAATATACTCCTCATTGATAAAGCTGTCTTCATCTAGAACGTGTTTAAATCCCTCGCGTACTCAACATTCGAATAAAGGACTTTACACATGGCAGCTATAATGTATATGTTTACAGATATGAAATATGAAGGAATGTAATATACAATATACGTTACAGCTGCCGTGTGTAGTGAACCCCATAATTCCTATAAACCTGAGTTGCGCTCGAGATTCAATTAGCGCATGTGACGTAAGACATTGCTTTATCCCTTGGGTCTACAATCAAACTCCCTTTCAAAGTGCAATCATAACTAGCATCGTTTATAACTTCACTAGAAGCCATAGCGCTCAAAATGAACCAGCAAAGTTGCAGTATTTCCTCGAACATGCTCTTTGAAGAAAAACCATTTTTTTCTAATATTGCAATGTTTCTGGAAAAATTATACTGTTATTTTAATTGAAACGTGATTTCTGTTTCAGGTTCGGGAACGGTTACGGGTTGCGTTAGAAAGGAATACGGCGTTAGAAGAAGAATTAGCTTTAACCAAAGAAGAAGTAAGTCCTTCCACTCGTAGTTCTCGTCTACATAGCAATTGTTTTCGAAATTAATAAAATGATCATAATTTTTTTTGAATATTTTCTCTAAATAAGTGGTATCTAAAGTACAGGTATAATGTAATTTAATTCTGGATTATGGAGCACCGTGATAAAAATGTCAGTCTGCCCGGTTTAGATCTATCGCGTTTGTGAAAAAATAATTAATTACCCGTGCTGCTATCTCACTACATAGCCTTTTCCCTTTTGCTATTACATGATTTCGAACAGTTGTAGTCGCGTTGTTAAATTTCTGTTCAAAAAAGATTGAAAAGCGCACGTTTTAAATGTACGATTTTAAATTTATGTAATTTTCTTGACCATTTTTTATTGAGTTTTTATGTTTCAGTTACAAAACGTAAAATCTGGTCTGGACAGCGACAAGCCAAAGGAAAACGGCCAAGTGCAAACCGGCTCGCCGGAACAAAATGGCGAACCTGTAGTTAAGGTAAACCATAAGTCTTAAATCTATCTGAATTTATAGGCGTTCTTATACACGGATGGCAAGTTGCCGACTGCAATGCTCGACTGTAGGCGATTGCAACCGACTGGCATTGCCGTCCGTGTATAAAAACCCAAAGTTACATGCTCGCTGCTTTTGCGTTCAATCGAGCAGAAGTTAAACGTTGATATTCGAGCAAAGACGTCGTAAATTTTGCTTGTTGAATGCCTCCGAATTGTAGAGCCAAGTCTCAGATATGTTCAGTGACATTTTGTTAGACGAGCAAGTATCTACAATCTACGTGTAGTACAAAATAATAGGTGGACGATTGAATATTAAGCAGCACAAACACACGAACACAATTTGACAGAAACACTAGCTCCCAGATTCCACCAAAGCATAGAGATGTGTTGAAAAAACAAACAATAATAAAGGAAAATTTTAAAACCTGCCGCGATCGCTTTTGTGTTTCGTACACAAGAGGCATGGATTTGTGACATCGTTCGTCATTGTGGATAATTGTATGAAAAAACTAAAAACACAATCGAGTCACCTTTTGAAATAACTATGACTTTTTTTGACATGTCATGGTACGCATTTTGACAGTTTGAGTTATTTTTACACATCTCTTCCTTTGATGCGAACCGGGCTTAATTGATGTGATCGAAGTAGATGCTTAGAGAATGGTGACTGTGCTACTAGGTATGCTATGACATGACTGAGCCAATTTTGATTCCGTTTATATTGAGTTTTAAGGTCTAATGTAGCCAGTGATAGTCCAAATTGGCCCAGTTTGTGTTCGACAATTTAAACCTTGGATTTTTAGGAATGGCTTTACTCAATCGATGTTCAAATATCAATGAAACTCGTAGTGTAGTCTTTATGTTGGAACGAAATTTCTTGTAAAAATGAGTGATTGAAACAATAACTGAATCGTTGTGTGTAGTTCAAATACTAGATACTCGTAAATAGATATGCTTGTACAGAAATTCAACTATGGTAAAAATGCAAAACAAAATTAATTAAAAATCAATTATTAATAATTACATAACACTTTAGTTCTTATTTGATAATATTTTTCGTTTAAAATGTAACTTATTTTAAGAGCTAATTAAAGCCAAAAGAAATAAACTTTATTGATTTCTGATTTCTACGTATCAATATCTCAGTAAACGTAAACGCAGCTTTGGCCTCGATTACACTTTATCACCGTCTGTTGTACCTATATCTCAACTCATAAATTGAGTAAAGCCATACAAATAGTTTAGTATTTTGTTTCTTAAATGTTTTGTTTGATGGTGGGCACAGGAGCAAAATAATGTGAGCACAGAGGTGGAAAGCGGCCGCCGAATCACAGACCTACAAAACACTGTCGCCAAACAGGTTAGCCTGGCATGACCAGCTGATCGACTACGTATTGTGATATTAACTTATTTAACTAAGGCCGAAAACGCAAGAAAATGCATACATATTTAGAATTAACTAAACTAGCAGCAAGTCGCGGTTTCACACGCGTAGTTCCCGTGTCCGTGGGAATTCCAGGATATAACATAGCCACTCCCTGAAAAGTATAAGCTATTGATTTTTTTTATCTGTCCACTACTTTCCGAGCCTATTCCATGCAAACAAACAAACTATCAAATCTTTTCTCTTTGATGCACATGCCTGGGTAAAATATAAGAACCAAAATCCGACGGAATTTTTAGGGTATTATTTGAATTCTTGGCAATGCACTGTTCTAATGTTATTTACAACGGGATATTCACCAGGGTTTGAGTTTTGAGCTTTTGAGCAGCTTTAGTGTCGATAACCATGATGGATTCAAAAGTTTTACTTTTACGAAATATATGAATCAGGGGCTCGTTCGAAGAATAAACATTTGTCCAAACAGCCCCGTTTTGAGTGAACACCTTAATCCTTTCATGTATTTTCCGGTCTATATATCATAAAATTATGTGTTTTCGATAGTTTAAATCTAATATGAAATCCTTTATTGTTGTCGAATACAAACCAAAGTCCAGTAGAATTTTCGTTAAAGCGCAAGCTTATACAAGCAAATAGAATATAATACAAAAGTATGATCAATTTGAAGATGAAAAAAATAAAAATAATGTAATAAAAATGTATTTAATCATCAACACAAGTTTCTTAGTAGGCAGGTATCCACTACACATTATTTCTACAACAAATGAATTGTGAGGGTTTTCTACCTCAAGTGACAACGAATCACTGGGCTGGGCCTGTATCGTTCAAGTGTAATTTGAACGAGAAAGTTTCACAATACGTATTTGATCAAACAGACCATAACAACACGGTCTGTCGCCATTGCATCGTGTCGCCATCTATTTATATTTCCATACATTTATGTATACTATACAAACATCCAGCCTGCTTTATTATGCCATATTATACATACACAACAACACTGCAAGAGCTACATTAAACCATGTATAGTCTATAATATATTATATAATGTAGGTACTGCATTAAAAACAACATGTATTTAAGTAGTATATTAGTCATCTAGTACTTAAAAGTAAGCCTTGCATATTTTGGGCTAGATGACTTTATGTGAAAATGTATATACACTAGCCATACTCGATGTAGAATGTTTGTAAACAAACCGCTCATACTTAACCTAAAATTCACTCTTGTCGCGTCTTTTCATACGCAATTTAAATTGCTTGTCGTTTTGAGATCCATCCTTTAATATTACTTATTACATAATAATATCTAAAACTCAACGCCACGCAAGCACGGTAAAGTCATCTATACAGTACTGTGACTCCGCCCTATTCTTGAAATAATTACCTACAGCCGCGTCAGCCGCGTTACGCGCTAGGGCTGCCTACCTGCAGTATTTTAATGTCATCTACCTAGGTACCTACTTGGAATGAACTCGCTTGGAATGAATGAATTTTCTTTTTGCCATTCAAGGCGTCTGAAAAAAAATCCCGTATTCTAAGTAGGTAACAAAAAACCGCTGTCGTCAAACTCCAATCGACAACAAAAACTTCAACACCTACCTACTCAACCAAAATGCAAGAAACGATAATAATATTTTTTAACCTCAGCTTATTAAGGTCCCCATTATCACAAACTATCGAAATTCCTGGAATCAAACATAAGCTACTTTTAATCCCATAAATCAATTCCCTTGGGATAGAAATCACCATTAAACATTTCCATAGAAACATCGCGTACGAAGCTAGGGGCAGAAACTAGTTATAAGTATTTATAAAGATGTTGTTATCTGTACCTACCAACTGCGATCTTTACAACGATACCCCACCGGGCACGGACCACCCAGTCAAAAGTTCTGAGCTAACAAAGATAAAAAAAAACACAATATGAGAACCTCCTATTTTTAAAGTCGGTTAAAAGAAACTAATCAACTAGTGGGTATAAAAAATGTTTTAGTCTTACCTTTCGGAGTTTTCAGGTAATTTAAAAAATGTTATCTCCGAGTGCGTTATTGTCGAATTTAAACACACAAAAACAGCACAATATAGTCTATACTTTCTTTTCTCCATATTAATTTAGTATTTTTAACCCTTAACTGTAGTGGTCAAAAATAGTCACTTATCTATAGTCGTGGGTCCATGGGACCCACCTATTTTAGATTGTACTTTTTGTGTAAAAAACAAAAACCAATTCTATTTTTACACTCTTTTATTATTCATTTATATATTTAACAATCATAGTTTTACAAAAAATCAACTATAGGAACTTTTATTCTTATCTTTAATGGCACTTCTTATAATCAGTCGTTATTTACTTAACCTTAAAACATGCTTACGAAAAAAAATCACATTAAATGGAAACACACGATAAAAAAATTAAAATCAACTCTTCGTACACATAAGATAACAATTTTTAAGATAACTAAAACAAAAACAAATATACTTCTTCTATAAAAATTTTGACATCACCAAATGATGAGCCAAGTTATAAGCATGAATTACACACTGTTTTAGCACAAGTCATAAAATAGGCAGTCTACACTTAGGACATAAATGTACAGTCTTCGCCCTTTTGTTTGGCGGACAAAAAGAGCATCTCTTTCTCTTACTCCTCTCCAATTTCAGGTTTTCATCGTGTGATAGTTTCATCTTCATCGCTGTCTACTTCAGCGTTCAACCACTGCTCTAATATGTCATCTCTGTTTGAGGAAACATTCCTTCGGTTTGCCATCTCAAAAACCTGAAAAAAACGGTAAAAGGAATATTATAACATCAATGAAAAAAGTTACGCATCTATAGTCGTGGGTCCCATGGACCCACTCGCACACCAATACTCACCTTAGGAATAGCGAGCGAAACGCGTCCGTCCACTTACGCGCGCTTCGGCCTACTGTCGGAAGGTACCTAGGCGCGGGAGGCGCTCGGGCACGCGCTGTGATTTTTACACGAGTTCGAAGATTGAACCTGGGTCCATTGGACCCACAACTACAGTTAAGGGTTAATATAATATAATTACAAACTGCTGGAAAATCTCACGTGGCTTGAGATTTTGTATTTAGAGTTTAGAATTAAGAATTTGAATTTGAATTGTGAAGGCGGCGCGGCGCGCCCCGCCTTGTTCGTTCGTTACTGCCAACCGCGACATGTCACGGTTTGTTGTGTACCGAGAGTGTACCGAACACGAGGCGCGTAGGTATGACACACGTTCCGGCCATTTGTATGAAGATACAATACAGTATAGTTATCTTTACAGTGACGCAAGTGCGTTTTAGTTATTTGTGTCGTGGTTTGTTTACAAACATTCTACATCGAGTTTGGATAGTGTATAGCATTATATAGCTATTATTATAAGCCATAGACGCATGTATAAGTACAATAATGTAGAAAGCATCGTATTATATAGATCGGCAGATAAGTACATATATAACAAGTACTGTAATGGACTTCACCATTAACTACTAACAAGGAATATCGTCATATCAATCATGGTAGTTGGTGCACTAATTATAACATCATAAAACATTACCCTACTTCTTGGCCTGTCGGGTAAAAACAATCTGCACTAAAATGTAAAAAGTTTAGTACATTTTTTGCATAATTTTATAAAACAAAACTATGCTAGTATAGTATTCTTTGAACGACTCAAGAACTGTTTTCAGTACGGCTGCCACGGGCGCCGCTAATCGATATGTGCGCGCTTATTGGGCCACGAAACTGTTAATTAATTTTTCTAATAAAGATAGTTTTTAATGAGACAAAACAATTAAACCAAGTCCCTTATCTATCCAATTATAATTAATTTTGTTATAAAAAACTATAAACCGACTTCAATTTTTATAGTTTTTTCATGAAAATTCATGGATCCCATTGTCAGAACTGAACCAAATTGGGACCACACGAGAAGCACCAGCTTTCATATAAAAAAAGAATCATGAAAATCGGATCACCCAGTCAAAAAATCTGAGATACCAAAAATAAAAAAATACAGTTGAATTGAGAACCTCCTCCTTTTTTTGAAGTCGGTTAAAAAGAACTGTTCTCGGTACGGCTGCCACGGGCGCCGCTAACCGGTACATCCGCGCTTTATGGGCCATGATACTTTTAATTTACGACGCATAAAACCATTAACCCAAATGCCACAATATATCCAATTGAAAGCAGAAAAGCTCACAACGTCCAAAAAGAAAGCTCCATCAATATCTTTTGAGTCACAAGAGGTGTCACATTCCAGTCAGCAGAACTGAGCTCCTGGCAGCGGCGGGTGGCCGAGCTGAACAACAAGATGTCGGAGATGGAGGAGCGGCTCGCGAAGGGGGAGAAGGAGCTGGTGAAGAAGCAAGAGGAGTGCGCCAAGCTGCAGCGGGATCTGAGGGAAAACGTCGCCCAGAAGGAAGATCAGGTCAGTGGCTAATGCAATTTTTTTTTTTATTGCTGATGGATTAGCGTTTGGCTACCAACTCACTTTAAGAAAGCGAAGATGTAGCCTAAGGTGGAACACGCTTTTATAGAAGGAGCTTATTTACCCTAGATTTGAAGACTTCAAGATAGTACTCGAATGGGAAGACAGATGCAGGAATTGATAGGTGACGTTGGTGTTCTTCGCGTCAACCCGCATGCCCAGCGTGGGGATTATGGGCATTACCCCTTATTACATAAACGCTAACAAGGCGCTTATCAGGGGGAGGCTTGCGTCCAGCAGTGGACCAATACAGGTTGTTGAGGAAGCTACAATAGATTATTTGTAACAGCTGCTAATAGGGTATAATTATGCATGTGATTTCAAAATGGCTAAAAAAATATATACGTATTCTCTATTGATATAGAAACATATCTACATATTTATTTTTGCATTTTGAGATGTTTTTATTGTAGAATTTAACCATTGAAAAATTGATATTTTAAATCTCAATCGCAAAATTTCAAAACGCTACGCCATTGACTAGAGCGGACGTGACATCACTGTGCACATTGTTTCTTTTTTTATTCTGCTTGCTGCACCATGATTTGACACTATTCTACCCACTTGACATTTCGTATTGTCGATTATTTTCAGTTTTTTCGGAAAACCTCTTTCCTGAGATGATCACTACCGACGTCGTCACCAAAGGTTTTAATCAAGTGTGTACGTCGACGTCACATAAACATGGCGCCAATATGGCAGCGTTTTTATCACCCGAAAATGATTGTAGTTTTGATTTGTTTTTTTTACCTTGTTAATGCGAAATTCAGTGAGCGTCTTATCATTCCTCGGTTAAATAATGACCTAAAGAATCGATTAAAACAATAAAAAAAATCGATGGTATATGCATCGATTTTTTTTATTGTTTTAATCTATTAAGTAGTTTTAATTTAATTCTTTTTCAATAAAGGCTTATTTATTACTAGCTGTGCCCCGCGGCTTCGCACGCGTTGTTTATATGGAAACGTTTAAAGGTAATTTCTATCCCACGGGAACCGATTTATGAAATAAAAAGGAGCCAATGTTTAATTCCAGGATTAGAATTACCTGTTTGCAAATTACAGCCTGATCCGTTCAGTAATTTTTGTCGTGAAGAGGTAACAAACATCCATCCACCCATCCAAACTTTCGCATTTATAATATTCGTGTGATTTTTCCAATTCTTCCAGGAGGAACGCATCACAACCCTGGAGAAGCGATACCTGAACGCGCAACGCGAATCCTCCTCCCTGCATGACCTCAATGAGAAGCTGGAACAAGAGTTGCAGCACAAACAAGCGCAGCTCAAGGTGAACACGCGATTTTGACTCTTATCTTATTACTGTGTGTCTACCATGTGGGTGTGTGTTAATTTTCTGTGTTTATTTGTATATTAATGTGTCATCAATTTCGCCACCGTCAGCTTCTAAACGTACCGATCCTATCCATCCAAAGGTTACCTGGAAGAGATCGCTGTTAGCGATAAGGCCGCCGATTGTGCCTCTCTAGATTAGTTAGCAGTAATTTCTTTGTTTGTTTTTGTTATGTATTGATGGTGCAATAAAGTTATAATCTATCTATCTACCATGAGTTTTGACAATCTTAATTCGCTAGCGACTGTGGTTAAAAAAATGTTTGGAAACTTCTAAAGCGCCTCTAGCGGATAGTTGGGTACTAAAATGCGCTGTGGATAACTATATGCGTATTTACGTAACCACTGTAGTAACGTCAGTCGATTTAACTGTGACAACTCATGGTAGACACACTGTAATACGGTATCTTATCGTACTCCTTAGGGTTTTTATCCACGACTGCACGACGGCAAGACGAGCAGTCCGTGTATAACAACCCTTAGGAAATTTGTAGTAAACTAACACGAGCAGCAGCCTTTTAGCCTACACATTGCAGCCACTTACATTTTAAACTATGTGTCACTAATGCGATGCATTACATATCAATAATAACATGAAAGAACTCTTGCTTATAAGCTGGACGAAATATAAACCCGAAAATCAAAATTATGCATAATATCAATGTGTTGTAAAAATATTAATATAACATTTCAACCAAACATTAACATTAAGTTTGCGCTCAAGGAATTGCGTCCAAAATATTGGAATCGACAGTAAAAAATTGTATGGTCATTTTCTCTCTCTGGCTTTGAAAAAATAAGAATATCTGTAAAAATATTATAAATGTATGCGGGTCAACTACGAACCAAGTCGGTGTTCTTCCAACACGAACAATACACGGTGACCCGTACCAACGGCTTTATAAACCTCTTTCAGGCACCAGTCTCTTGAAAAACAAGATAACTAGATATAAACTATTTGTAATCCATAAATTGTAAGCTATTGGTGTCTATTCAAATGCTACCAAAACTAGGCTAAACTAATCTGAGAGTACTAAAAATGATGCTATCCCTATTATTTTGATCGTTTTGATAGAGACAGCGACATTTTTAGTGTTGTCAAATTAGTTTAGTTTAGTTTTGGTAACATCTGAACCGACACCATTATCTTCTGTAACAGAAAATAAATACATTAAATACAATAGATTATTGTCGATTCTACTGAGCCTTACAACTTGTGCTAACCGCCATAGACTCCATTGTAACAAGATAGCGTCATTCAGCTTCGCCTCACTCCACAGCTTCAAGAAGAGAAGACTTCAGCTATAGAAGAGAAGCTGGAGCTATCCTCGCAGAAGCTGGCGCAGATGTCTTCGCTGCCCGAGATGGAGGAACAGCTGAAGGCGAGGATGGAGGCTCTCAGTCAGGTATGTAAGAGAAATAATGGAGTCGGTTCGATCGGAACAAGACTATACGAATTTGATTGGACTAAATATTTATTTATTTATTTATTGCATACATGTCCATTAAAAGTTGTTAACAATTTTATAGGTAGAATCTACATGAACCCTGTAAGGGCGTTGCAACATTCTGGGTTAGAGTTCTTATGTAGGTATAAAAGTTAGTAATTTTATAGTTGCGATACAAAGGAAAAGAAATACATATTATGTTGTCAGCATTAAGTAGGGCTATAATAATTATTATGTCAGAAATAAAATTTAAATAAATGGAAAATTATAAAAATTAAAGAATGTGAAAATGTCAATAGGAAATATAAAAAAATATGTCGCTTGATATGATGATATGGACAGGACTGTGTGGAGTGGCACAAACGTTTGGAACCATATGTCCAGCAGTGGGTGAAGTCTGTTTGCGGATGATGATGATAAAACAGGTCGTGTTTTTTTATAACTTAATTATTATGTTATAAATTAAAATAATGGATTGACAAATTTATGTAGTAAATTTTTATAATGTTAATAATTTTTGTATGAAAACTATAAAACGATATTTAACAATAACACTAAGTAGGTAAACTATTGCATTAGGTGTCTTGTAAAATTAGTGAACCTAGGTACTTTTCATTATGTTTGTTATCTCAAAACTTTTGACTGGTTGGTCCGATTTTCATGATTCTTCTTTTGTTTGAAAGCTTGTGCTTACCGTGTGGTCCCATTTTAATTTGCCCTAGTTCTGACAATGAGATCCATATAAATTAAGTCGGTTTATAGTTTTTTTTAACAAAATCAATTATTGTGCCAATCGAATCAACACTAGGCAATTTAAGAGCTATGGTTTAACAAAAAATCTGAGAGAAAAAGTAAAAATGGGCAATCAAATAATCTGCGAAGGTTGCAAGGTATATATAAAATTGGACCAGTAGATTCGGAGATAACCAGTTAAATACAAACTGACCAGGGTTGTAGAAAGTGTCACTATTATCTGAACTAAAAGTGTGAATATTTTTTGTGTTCATGATGGCGCTTATTGCTTCTCACTTCCATGTAAAATTGTTAGCTAACCCGTAACATTTCCTTGCTTTCTGCGTTATTCAACTATACATTTGCTCAGTTCCGAGCTAGATGTCGCAGTGTGAAATATCTCTATGCACTTTGCATTCGTAAAGTATCAGTTGTAAGAAGTAAATCCAGAACTATATTTGTATACATACATGTCAGTGGCCGGCATCGTGCCATAATACTGTTTACTACAAAGTTAGCGTTACTTTATTTACTATGGAATTGTGACAGCGCTCCAAGCGGGAAGTTTGCATAACTTTCACATTTCCATAGGAAATAAAGTAACCGCAATATTTGTAGTACACAGTACACACTAGAAACCCGCCGTACTTTACTTTCAGAATGTATTGATGCCATGTCCATGAAAACCTGTCTGGTCTGTGAGTCTGACACTCTAGTGTCACAATATTCTACGTCACTATCAAGTAGCAAATTTGCGTAGAAATTGTGTCACCTACGTAACAACTATGACTCGGAATGCCATATCTGCAGTGGAATTACGGAAAACCACACATCGTTTAAAAACATTTGAAAGCCCTTTACATGGCCTTCGTTATTTGCAATAGTATGGCGTAAGCTATTAAAATGGCTTTCAAGGCCATCAAAAGAGCTTTCACATGTCAAATAATGGATGGGAGATTTTACCGTAATCAGTCTGCGGCTATGCGACTACGCAAAACCACCCATCATATACTTAACATATGTAAGTCCCATGAATGGCCTTGAAAGCCGTTTCAATGGCCTTCGCCACCTGGTATTAATCTAAGAACTGAATTACATAATAAGTTCATTACGGATGTAAGCGGGTTAACAACGAACCTTATTTGTGTTGGAAGAACACCAACGTTCCGTAATGAATTAGTCAAACTACGATAGTTTTTATAATAAAATACATAATAAGTATAAATTTTTCGATATTGATATAAAAAGTCTTAAACAACAGTTCCACCCCCAGGCTCAAGAGCGCCACGGCTCCGCGGAGGACCGCATCCAGCGGCTGGAGGCCAGCGTGGAGGAGAAGAACGCGGAGCTGATGAGGCTGAACCAGCGTCTGCGCATGAACGAAGAGCACAACACGCGCCTCTCCGCCACGGTGGACAAGCTGCTGTCAGAGTCTAACGACAGGTGAGTCTGAGGAATAGCTCAACAAAAGAACAACTACAAACGTTAAACGAAACGCAAAAGGAATTATAGAATTTCAAGGAAAATACGAGAATCTTTTTAACCGACTTCAAAAAAAGGAGGAGGTTCTCAATTCGACTGGTTTTTTTGAGTCTTATTGCTCAACAAAAGAACGACTGAAAACGTTAAAAGAAACACAAAAGGAATTATAGAATTTCAAGGAAAATACGAGAATCTTTTTAACCGACTTCAAAAAAAGGATGAGGTTCTCAATTCGACTGGTTTTTTATATGTTTGTTACTTCAGAACTTTTGACTGGGTTGTCCGATATTCATGATTATTTTTTTTTATATGAAAGCTAGTGCTTTCCGTGTGGTCCCATTTTACACATTTGACACTGGGTTCCACGAAAATTCATGAGAAAAAAAAATTGAAGTAGGTTTATAGTTTTTTTAAACTAAATTAATTATAGATGATAATGAAAAGACTCAAAGGACTGAAATAAAATTAAAATAAACTAAGAGAACAGGTAGAGGCACTTGAAAACATATGCATTACAATAAGGAATACGTATGAAAAACTATAACACAGAACAAGAAATCTACGTATTATTAAAAACGATGGAACAACTTGTAATGAAAAAAAATTGCAACCAGCTACGGTCGCGTTTAGAACATCTCGCTCAGTTCAGTTGATTTATTTATAATGGAACATACATTACAGGTCAAAAAATTGATAGTTATAAATTATCACTATCAGTATAACATAATTGAATTGCATTTATGTACTTAAACATGGCATTTGCAAGTACCACACTTATTCACTTTCGGGCTTATGAGCTCATTAAAGGTGTAGGATATCTGGTCGACAAGCCAGCGATTTATGTAGTTTGAATTTGAGACTAGGAGCCTTATCTTTTTATGCAATCGGTTAAACCGTTGGTGCTGTTGTTGGTGTTAGCTATGCAGGGTTTCACTGGAACCCCTAATACAGATTAGGTGAACTATTCTCATTTTCATCAAAAAGACTATGTTATTATTTCCCCACAAAAGGGTACCATAAGACATAATACTTTGGAAATAGCTTGAATAAACTAGTATAGAAATATCTATGTCATTAAGATACCGTAATTTCTACTGAAAATGTTACAGAAAAAAAACCCCTTCTATAGCTTATTTTTGTTAAACATTGTTTACTATCTCGAGTGGATTCCTTTTTAAGTCGCTTGAAAATACCACATTGCCTGCACGGTATTTTTTTTCCTTTAGGTCTACATCATACCTTGATACATTATATTCGATATGATAAATCAAATTAGATATTATAAATATCTGTAGCCTAATGGTTTTTATCCGTTTTCCAGATTACAAGTCCACCTGAAGGAGCGCATGCACGCGTTGGACGAGAAGAATGCTCTGACGCAAGAACTGGAGAAGACGCGGAAGTACGCTGATGAACTGCTGCTCGAGAAACAAGAGATTCTAAAGGAACTGGCCAAGTGGAGGATGGAGACTGAACAGGTGAAATTATTCAGATAGATTCATATATTGGTAAAAGATAATATACATGTCAAAAACGGTGTAGGTGCATAATTATACACATAATGGTACACGAGTTAACAAATTAAACTAAATTAAATACACAGTCAAAAGAAAAATGGGTCAAATAACAAATTAATAATATGTATAAAAATTACATACATACAGTAAAAAAATAGAGGTCAGGTAAACGTTAGACACAAAAACTCTTTCACTGTGTAGAAGGCTTGCTCGATAAGCCACTTGAACACACTAAACCCACAATGATCATCACTAATCATATAAATACGAAAGTTTGGATTTAAGGATGTTTGTTTCTTTATTACAAAAAATTGACTGATTGGGCGAAAATTGTGCATAGATTTGGTCTAGGTCTAGACACGCTACTTTATCCGATAATTTTGGTTCATTCATTTAATTCCCTTCTATTCTCAAAAAATAAACGTGACTTCACGTCACATAGCGCCCCAAGGCGTCCCATAAGCTTACTAACGCACGCTAACCTGCGTGATTTAGCGTTTGTTGATCGCTAATAGGCTTACAGAGCTTGTGTTATGGCTACTAGATGACTGATTATACTCTTGAATTCTGTTCTGATCTGATTGTTTGTCAAGTAAAATTTAACAGAATTTTTCAAAATTCCCTAATAGTCTTACTGCTGAGCTTGGAGCTGAAATGCAGTGTGAATTGCCCACCATATTTTTAGTATTAAGATCCATTTTGTAAATATCGAATAACATGAGAGAAGTCACTATTCTTAACTACACTATCGGCGAGAAGAAACTATTGACTCACCAAATCAAAAATCTCAAAAATCCCTTAGGGATAATTTTCTTCTATAAACTGCTAGCTTAACTTAACTCCCACTTTTTGTTATTACAGTTAAAACGTCAAATGTTGGAACAGGAGATAGCTTTCAACATCCAACAAACGGACGCGTTGACACGCTCGCTGTCGCCCGGCGCGCCGCAAGCGCCGCCCTCGCAGTTGTTCCAAGCCAAGGTAACACTGCAGCGCAGCTGAAACGGCAGATGTTGGAACATTCAGAGAGGCTAATGCGTTAACAACGGCCCTCAGTCGAATATGACTTCCTCGACATCTTTCGTTTCTTCGAGAGCATATTTCCTTTTTAACTAATAAAAAAAATCGGACTTCTACCAAATCGCTTAACATGGTGGGTCTGTTCGGAGCCAATCTCATTCAAACTTTACTTCAATAAACTGGTAAATTTTTACCAGTTTAGCAGTTTTTTAGCAGTTTTTAGTCAGTTTTAATGCCGACAGTACAGTTTTCAATTAAAATATGTCAACAAAACAGACCTGAGAGATGTAAGATTGAAACATCCTGAATAACATGCGTACTGAATGAGATAGAGAATGACGTCATCTCTCATACTGTCCCGCTCAACTGTGGAATTGCGCTAAAACCACCCATCCATATTTACATTTGAAAACCCTTTGAATGTCTTCGTAATTTGCGATTATATGGCGAAAGCCAAAGGGCTTTCAAATGTCATTCTAGGTGGTTTTCGCGTAAAAGCACAGCAGATTGGATTCAAACTGAACAGGAGAGTCAACTCAACTAAAAAGAACAAGCGTTTCTCTTAGGTTAATTTGGTGTATTCATGCTTGATGTCTTTTTTGTTTATTCTTCAAATTACCGTCTGTAACATTGTTGTGTTTTAATATAAATAAAGTTACTTTTGTGCATTAATAAACGAAAAATAAAATGAATAGAGTTTACTTCAATCCCGCTGTAGATGTAGAGAGATTATTATGAGTACTTAGTTGTTGCAGCTGGACGGTTCGTGGGAGAAGCTGCAACAAGCGCACGTGCTCGCGAACGTGCAGCAACAGTACGACGTGTCGAGCGACGCGGAGGTGAGCAACAACTTCACAGCTTATATCAAATCAAATCAAATCAAATCTTGTTACATGGTTGCTATGATAATTTTAAAATATCCCTTGCGATGGCTTACCAGCTAGACCACCAAAGCTGGTGTGCAAAAATTATATTATGGCTATTAGACATGCAGATCGGAAAATTTATTAAAAATAATGTACAAGCTATTAAAACGACTAACATGACAAAAAAATGGAAAAACAATGTCGAATAATAAAATACCGGACCACTGCTGGACGCTCTCATCTCAGGGTTCGGGGGGGGTTATGCCCATAATCGTGATAAAGATTATTTTTTTTGGTATTTTTTTGGCATCAAGGCTAAGGGGACGATTCGCGGCCGTTGGGTGGTTTCTTAATTAAATCTGTGTGCTTTGTCGATCGTCCAGCACTATTATTGTTATAATCTGACGAACTGACCGTGAAAAATTAGCTTCAGTGGGGTGGGGGTGATTTGCGGCCTGTGGATTGTTGCCCAATCATATCTAACGGCCGTTAGGTTGTTTCTAAATGAAACCTACATACCCTATTGTTTAAAATCAGCTGTGCAGAGGGTAAAGCCGCTTCGAGGTCCTTACGATGTTCCTAAATTATAAGTTATAGCGTCACCTATCAAATAATAGTTTCCGTGAAGAGTGGGGCGGCCTTTTTTCTCTGGTGATGTTGGATTCTTTAACTAGCTCCCCGGTTTTACAGACTCTTAACCCTTAATTGTAATTAAATAACCCTTAACCCCGTATTCCCTGGTTATAGAACTCGTCGTCGGACGGCGGCGTGGAAGGCGGGCACACGGACGCGGCGGCGCTGGCGCTGATGCTGCAGGAGCAGCTGGACGCCATCAACACGGAGATTCGGCTCATCCAGGAGGAGAAGCAAAGCACCGAGGCGCGGGCGGAGGAGCTCGAGTCGAGGGTTAGTCGGGAACACACTTAATTGCCTATGCGTGCCTTATATGTCATTTGTTACCCTCCTGGATGAGATTAGAGACTCCCCTCGATGTCATTACTCACCACCCTCCACGTCATTCGTTGCCCCCTCGATGTCATTCCTCCTCCATCATGCCTCGCCCCCGCGATGTCATTTCTCCCCACTCGCCTCGGTCCTATTTGTTGCCTCTCTCGATGTCATTTCTCGCCGCCTTTCATATCATTCCTCCCCCACGCCCCTCTATCGGTTCTATTTTTTTGCCTCGCTTGATGTCATTCCTCACCTCATCGATATCATACCTCTACCCTCCCTCGATGTCATTCCTTCCCACGCTCCTCGGTCCTATTCCTTGCCTCTCTCCATGTCATTCCTCGCCCCCCATGATATCATTCTCGCCACCATCGAGAGCGATGTCATTCATTGCCCCCTCGAAGTTATTTCTCGCCACACACCATGTCCCTTTACACTTTGATCTGCTAAGTAGTGCATAAAATTAACGCTTACAACCTTACATTATACTTAGCATAAGAATATCAACTTTATAACGAAGAAATTAAGGTGGTTTATTGTTTGTCCATAGGCCCCCTTCTCATCGCCATTGTTCCCGCAGGTGGGCAGCTACGAGCACATGAATGTTCTCTCGCGGCGCGAGTCCCCCCCGCGCGCGCCCTCGCCCTCCCCGGGGCCCCCCCTCCCGCCGCCTGCCTTCAATAAGTACCACACGGTGAGTGCACTGCACACATAGGTACATCGGTAACTTCCGTTGCCCAGACTTTTAAAAGACTATGGCACTAACGCACAACGCAGCAGGGTCTATAGTGAAACCTAAGTATATAAGAGTCTACTCTGTACATCTATGGAATACAATGAATGATTGAGTATTAAACGTTAATCCGTTTGTGTATTACTGCTCCTAAAGACATGGACACTTATCAAATCATAAACTCTTTATATCCATCAATATAATAACTATATACTTACTTCAAAAGGTCAAATTATCAAATTATAAAATTAAACACTGACTCGGATATAAACTCATATGTTTTTATTTCTGTCGCTTCTATAAACTAACTTAAGTAAAAAAGCGACGAAGAAACCTTTGGCCTATTTCATATTAATACTAGTAACATCACATGTAAAATATAATATATTTTTTTTTTTTTTTTTTTGGGCGGTAGGCGCGAAAACGTAAACACTAACTATTTAGACCAAATATTTTAAAGTTTTATTAAAAATAGCTACAGGCTAAATATCTACATTATTTATGCACTAGATTAACTACTTGTGTACCCTACCTGCCATCCAGTGTTTTCTCACAAAACAAACAAACAATTCTCCAAGTTCTAGAGACAGTCCACCACACAGCACTAACCTACAAATTGTTAACATGGATTCTCAAACCATCCAGAGCTCAATGTCTCAGCTGAGCACCATATTTGCTGACACAATGGCTGAGTTTGAAGAGAAGCTGCAGAAGTCAAAGTCGCCAATTAGTGATGTGGCAGGGCTTGTAAATGAATTTGCTCTCTTCAAGTCCTTTATTACGAAGTCACTGAAGGCACTCCAAAATCAAGTGGTGATGCTTGCTGGTGAGATTGACAGGCTTGAGATGCGTGGCAGACGCAAAATACTACTGATCCATGGAGTGCCAGAGACCAGCCAAGAGGTCATCGAAGATGTAGCGGTAAGAACTTTCATCGACAAACTTAAAGTCTCCAATGTTAAAAAGTCTGACATCAGCCGCTGCCATCGCATGGGACGCTCCACCACAGACAGACCTCGCCCAATACTATGTAAGTTACGAGAAATGTCTCTACGCGACAAGTTGTGGGCGTCCAAAACCTCGTTGAAGGACTCCGGGATAACTCTATCGGAGTTTCTTACTAAGGCTCGTCACGACACTTTTATGGAGGCGCGTAAACGCTTTGGCCTAACCAAATGCTGGACGAGTCAGGGCTTCGTCTTCGTGGTTGGTGTTGATGGATCGCGGCATCGGGTCTCCAGCATAGCGGAACTGTCGTCGATCCCTGCGGCTACAAGATCAGCGCCTGCACCGGCGGCACCTGCTAAGGACGCAGGCCCCTCAAAAAAAAGCAGCCGAGCAGCTGCTTCCAAAAAGTAATTTTCGTAGCATATCGTAAGCGTCGATTCTTGCCATGATCCGACCGGTTGTAATATCAGTTGTTTGTACTCAGTAATACTTCTGTGCAACATTAATGTAGGTAGATAGAAGTTTTTGCTGTTTTTTACTTTTTTTGTTTCCAAACTGTACCCGAAACCTAAAAACTGTGTTATTTTTTCTTCAATGTTTCAATAACTTAGAGGACAATGTTTGTGGACTAACATGGCAGTTGACACTAGCGATGTCATTTTTATGACAGACGCGTGACGCGTAGAGTGATTTCCTTTGTCCATAGGTTATTAGGGTGTTTACGTTTCTTTCTACGCACTGTTTCGAACTTTATCCAATTAGACATAATTCTTGTTACCACCACAAACGAGAGTGATGCGGTCGGATCATCTTATTATTTTTTAATTTGTTTTATTGTATACTCTGAGTATTTTACCGTGAATATCTCTGTTTTTTCTTTGATACGGTTCTTAATTTTTATTTTTATTTCGTTTATTGTTTTGTTTGTAAATTTCTTTCATTAGATAACTGGCAGGTGGACACAAACAGGTAGCGCACAAACGCGTTGATAAAGTTTTCATTAAGTCATATTTTATAATTTATTATTAGTATTATATTAGTAGGTAGGTACATACCCATATTCTTAAATTATGAATACTAGTGATGATGACGACTTTCTGTCGTGTTCATCTTCTGACAAATCTAGCTTGAATGGTGACGATGACAGTTTTATGAGCATTCCAACTCTTTCTGACACCTTGGAGTCTACTTTCTCCGATGTCCCTAAAAATTTTAATGTGGTGCATATTAACGCGCAAAGTATACCGGCCCATTTCACAGATATACTGGCGTCATTTAACCTGGGTAATATCCACGCGATACTTGTTTCCGAGTCCTGGTTAAAAACCTGCTTACCTTCAACCCTTTACTCCCTTCCTGGCTTTGATCTAATCCGCAACGACCGCACTGGCTCTGTAGGTGGGGGCGTGGCCATATATATTCGTTCACACATTCCGTACACTATTATTGATATGTCTGCACAACCACCTCCGTCCAGTGCTGGTGAACATCTCTTCATTCAGATTCTGCTTTCTCACCGTAAAATACTCCTTGGCGTTTATTACTCTCCATCTCTCCGCATCAACTACTTCCCTTCCTTTGAGAAGCTCCTTGACGACCTCACTGCCATGCATGATCACACTATCATCATGGGTGATTTTAACACATGTCTGTTGAAGCAAAATTTTCGCTCCACGATGCTTGAACGTCTAGTTCTGGCCAACAACCTGTCCATTCTTCCTCTTAGTCCCACTCATAACCTTCCAAACTATAATCCTTCGCTTTTGGATCTCATATTCGTGTCCTCATTATCCCATGTCGCCAAGCATGGTCAGTGCCCTGCCGACGCCTTTTCGTATCACGACCTGATCTTCCTTTCTTACAAAATTCGTCCTCCTATAGCGAAGCCTAAAATCCTTCTGCAGCGTAATTTTGGTAGGATGGTCGTTGAGTCTTTGCGCAAAGATGCGCAAGAGGCAGACTGGGCTAAGGTCATTGATGCAGCTGACATGGACAGTAAAATCATACAATTTAGTCGTATCTTAATAGGTTTGTACGACGTGCACGCCCCGGTAAGGGCGGTTAAAATGAAGCACCATCCTGCACCGTGGCTGACAAATGAAATTAGAGCCGAACTTCACAAAAAACTCGCAGCCAAAGCCAGGTATAAACGCACGCCTACTGCTGAAAACAAGGAGTTTTATGTAATGTCACGTAATCACTGCAATAAGGTGTGTAGGGATGCACAACGCCGATACATCCACAAATCTGTAGAGAATAATGAACCTGCTAAGGTATGGAAATTTCTTAAATCATTAGGAGTTGGTAAATCACGAGATAACAATTCTACTAATGACTTGGACATAGACTCTCTCAATCTACATTTCTCTGCTTCTTCCAAGTTTGAGGGAACTATCAAAGCCCAAACTCTTAATACACTCTCTCTTATTGAAACTCCTGATTTTCCTCCTTTCATATTCCGTGAATTCACTGATGGTGAGGTTAAGAAGTGCATTTCTTCCATCACTTCCAATGCTGTAGGTACTGATTCCATCAGTAAGAAAATGATCATGCCCATTCTCGATGATATTGTCCCTGTTATAACTTATCTGCTAAACTTTTCTATAGACAGCGGAGTGTTTCCTAGCGCGTGGAAGGAAGCGCAAGTAACACCACTACCAAAAAAGTCCAAACCCTCTTCTTTTTCCGATTTCCGGCCTATATCTATATTTCCTTTCCTCTCTAAAGTCCTGGAACGTCTTGTTCACCACCAACTTAACCTTTTCCTTAATACCAACAATCTCCTTAATCCCTTCCAGTCCGGTTTTCGTCCAGGTCACAGTACCACCACTGCTCTCGTTAAGATTAGTGATGACCTACGAGATGGTATCGAGAATCGCCTCGTCACCATCCTTACCCTTCTAGATTTCAGTAGTGCCTTTAATAACGTCGACTTCGATGTTCTGCTAAGTATCCTGCGCTCCCTTAACTTATCTCCATCAGTAGTTCACTGGTTTCATAGCTATCTTATCGGTCGCCGGCAGCGCGTTACTATTGAGGACAAATCTTCTTCATGGTGTGAACTGCATGCCGGTGTACCTCAAGGCGGTGTTTTATCTCCTCTTCTTTTTTCTATCTTTATCAACTCTATCTCTAAACAGCTATCTTCTTCCTACCACCTTTACGCAGATGACTTACAAATTTATACCCAGGCTCCTGTAGAACGGTTAACTGACGCTATCGACGAAACCAACAGTGATCTAAGCACTATCCTTGAGTGGAGTAATTCGCATGGGTTGAAGGTGAACCCCTCAAAAACCCAGGTCATTATTATTGGGAGCTCAAGAATGATAGCAAGGATAGATTGGCCTAACCTTCCGCAAGTTTTCTTTGGTAACACACCAATCCAAATCAGTAAAACCGTTAAAAACCTAGGTATATTCATGGACAGGCAATTCTCGTGGGAAACACAATTGGCAGAGGTAAGCCGTAAGACCTTTGCATCGGCCGCCTCGCTTAAGAGGTTACGTAATTTTCTACCAACGTCTACCAAAATTGCGCTCGCCCAGTCACTCCTGCTCCCTATCCTCGACTACGCCGACGCCAGCTATCCCGATCTTACCCAAATGCAGCTTGACAGGCTTGAGCGGCTTCAAAACTTCGCAATACGCTTCATCTTCGGTCTGCGTAAGTATGACCACATTACCGAATACCGCAATAAGCTTAAATGGTTGCCAATCCGCCTTCGCCGGGACGCACACTTTCTCTCCCTCTTGTACTCCATCCTCTTCATCCCTAATACTCCGCATTACCTTAAGGAACGTTTTGAGTACGTCCACCAAACCCATTCCCGTTCACTTCGTTCCACCGAAACCCTCTCCTTGACAACCCGCTCCTGTCACACCCACAGCTCTTCCTTCACCGTGCGTGCCACAAAGCTATGGAATGCTCTACCGACTACCATAAGACGTGCAAAGTCTCTCCCTGTATTTAAGAATATGGTCTATGAACACTATCTCTCTTCAGTTATAAATTGTTAGTTTATATTTCATCTTTGAAGCTTGGTATGTATTATTTTTTATGGTAGGTATATTATGTATTTTTTAGTATATTATGTATTTTTTTGTATGTATTATATGTATTTATTGTATTAAAACGCCACCGTCTATACGTGTACAACTGCATCGTGTCCATCCCAAGGTTGTCTGGAAGAGATCGCTTTCAGCGATAAGGCCGCCCATTGTGCAACTTTGTTATCATTCTTTTCCTGTATTTGTGTATTTTATTTTTGGTGTGCAATAAAGTGTATTGTATTGTATTGTATTGTATAATAGCTAACACATGGTTTTTTAATGTTTTGTGGTATAATTATAGCTACTAGAAAAAATCTGTAGGTGACCATCCAAAGGCTTCGATGAAAAGACTAGGCTCCTAGTGAGGTCCTCTTGTACAAAATCTATGTTTATCTTCTACTATAATATGTTTCTCAGTGTGTTTATAAAGTTGTTTTTATACATTGCACAATATCTTTATATATTTGTATTGTACAATGTATAGTGATGTAAAGTGTGTACGGCTAGGCCCCCGCGGCGATGTCCCCGGCGCATGCGCACTACCGCGCGGCGCACCCCGCCTCCGAGAGCCTGCCGTCCAGTCAGGTCGGTCTGCACCCCCCCGAACCCCTCCAAGGATCTCACAGAGCCCTTCCTCCTTACCCCTCAACGTTCCCATCCGCCTTTCCCCATTCCTTTAGTAGAGAATTACCTCAAAAATCACATAAAGTGTTCAATACCGCCGCTACGAAATCGATTTCGAACAGGATGACAAGATATGGTTTTCTCGCGAGTGAGAAGTATGCATAATTAGCCTACCAACTTTAAACAGTAGTTACATCCGAATTTAAATTAAGAACCATTGAATGAGTGACATTGTTGTTTTCACTTACTCGGTTTTTCATAGAAAATGTATGGGATTTGTTTCTTTTAATTATTGACAAAACTTACGACTTAATTTGTTAAGTTACTGGGAAAAAGTGCTCCTGGTTGGAAATAGAGTCGATTAAGACCAACTTGTTTTTTTTAAATGTCATTTTTTGGGCGAACCCTACTTTTTTTCAAAAAACTAAAAATGACAATATCTTTTTCTTCAAAAAAAAATAGAAGGTCCCTAAGAAAAAAACCTTCCAACTAAGTACATAAGAAACGGTAGCTACCCTTAAGGGGCCAAAAGTTTGCTCCATCCTATACAAACTTCAAATTATTAAGTATACAAACTTCAAATTATTAAAGTAGAAAAAACCAACCAGATTAAAGTCATCTAGTAAATAAACAATTCAAATTGAACATCAAGGTCTGCTCTAACTTCCCACTTAAAACCCACTCTATCTCCCTCACATGCTAGCCCATCTCTTTCCCTCCTACAGTAAACAGAAGAAAATTGTTTGGCACATCGCACGAGATTGCTCCACAGCTTTTGTTTGTATAATAATTAAAGTACCTATTATATTTAATATATATAATAAAGTATATGTTTATGAAGTGTAGATAATTATTGTGTGTGTGTATCCAAAGGCTTACCAGCATAATGTAAAGCAATGTCAAATTGTTGAAACAAACTACTTTATGTAGCTCAACTAATAAAAGTTCGAAAAACCTGTTGAAAACGTAAAAAATTATATTAATTGAATATCTTTCTAGCTAAGCAAATCACACTGCACTGCTTCAAGCAAATTTAGATTGGCAAATGCTTATTTTTAATGGCCGATTGAAAGGCAAAATATTTAATATTGTAATAAATATAAAAGTAACAAATATGGTTGTTAATAATATAAGTAATACTCGCTTCTTCGGTATTTGTTCATTAGTAAGTATAGTAATATTTGAGTTGCTAAATGCAATATGCTATGTAAAATAATGTATCATATTCAAGTAAAATGTACTTATGTATGTATATTCTTAAATAAAACGTAGATATGTACAGTCAGGGCTCATTTACACGGACGGCAACTGCACGCGTCGACTGCAAGCGACGGCAGTCCACGTGTGCAGGTACCTAGCAGTCTTATGAAAGAGTTCGCATGCAATATAACTGCATTCAAATTTTGTGGTATTTTTTTTTTAATAAAGTTACAAATTTCGGGGCACTTTGTATCAAAGTGTGTGCGTTATAGCATTCGTACCTGTACGATATCGACGCAGGAGAGCTCAGGGACAGGAGTGAAACGACCTCTGATTGGTAACACACAAGTTTATTGTACTGAGGTGACGCGGCTGGTGCAGGCACGCACACATACGTAGACACTTATAACTACATACGTAACAGTACCCCAGCTGTACAACTTGATTCAAGGGTGTGTGAAAGCCTAGCATTCATTTCCCAGCCTTAGTTATGACAGGACGAAGTCGTTCTGGATGTTTTCTATGTACAGGGTGGCCCAAATTAACGTTGACAAGATGTTTTTATAAATATTTAATAAATTTTACACGTGAGTTAAATAAGGTTACGAATTATAAAACTACACTCTATTATATACGAAAATCCCTATTCGTCTTCAAAATAAACTCCTTTAGCGCGGATACATAGATTCAAACGCTTGGTAAAATTTTCAACAATTTTCCGCAGTTCCTCCACCGATATTTTGTCCCACTCCCGTTTAAGAATTGCCTTTAGCTCGTCAACGCTTCTATGACGCGTAGCACAGGACCTTGTTTCTAAGATAGACCACAAACTGTAATCCATCGGATTCAGATCAGGCGAGTAGGGTGGCCATTCTTTGGAGCTGATGAAATCAGGAAAATTGTCTTTGCACCACTGTTGAACACTTAAGGCCCTGTGAGCTGGAGCAGAGTCCTGTTGAAATATCCATCTACGGTTACTAAAGTGCTGTTGACTCCAAGGAAGAAGCACATTTTCAAGAATGTCTCGACGGTAGTTTTCTTGGTTGATTTTGATACCCTTTTCTACAAAAACTAGGGGAGTTTTGCCAGTAGCGCAAATCGCACCCCAAACCATAACTGTTTCAGCGTTTTGGCGATGTGGAACAATTGCAGCAGCTCCAGGACGAGTGGAAGACCAGATCCTGTCGTTTTCGCGATTATGGGCTTGCTCTATCGAAAATAATTTTTCGTCAGAGAATACGATATTTTCCCAATTTGACGCTGTGGAGCGTTGTTTAAGCAAACGACATCGCTCAAGCCGAACTTTTTTATCTTTGTCCGTAAGCAATTGCGCTTTTCTGAGTTTATATGGTACCAATTGTAGATCATGTTTTACGATACGCTGTATGCTGGAGCGACTAATCCCCAAGTCTCGCGCCATTTTCCTCACCTTGGTCTGTGGATTGCGGACTAATCTTTGTTTGATAATGTGTCGGTTCCTACAAGTTGTAAGAGTCCTCTTGCGTCCTCTTCCAGGACGGTCTCCGATGTGGCCGAGCTCGTTATAACGTTTCATTGCTGAAGAAACTAACTGACGACTAACACCGAGAATGTTTGCCATCTCACTCTGCCCTTTTCCACGCTCATGCAATGAAATTATGGCTCCACGTTGCACTGACATAGCGAAACAAAATAATTTTAACACTTTTTAGTAGAAAAAATATGTTTAAAATGACGCCGAAGAATGAATTTAAATAAAAAATTACAAAATAAAACGCAAACAATTCCATTTTTGAAATTTTTACTTTTTAATTTTGTCAACGTTATTTTGGGCCACGATGTATAATAAAAAATATATGTAGTATATTATGTATATCAGTTATCTAGTACCCATAACACAAACTGCTTAGCTTGGGGCTAGATAATGCTATAAATAGGGTTTTTGTAAACGTGGTTAGCAAATTGTTCAGCATTATTTATTTATAGTACAACTTGCCAAACGCACCATGGTCTCCCAGTATCTTATACATTGATGACAAAGTGTCGTTGGTACCTCAGATGCAGCTATGTGACGACGGCGGCGGCGGCATAGGAGGCATGGTGTCGATGCCGCCGGGCGAAGGCGCGGAGTCCCCGCTCACGGCGCGGTCGCTCCGCCTGGAGCGCGCCGCCCGCGCCATTCACGCGGAGAGAGACCGGCTGCGGACACACTACCAGACCCCGTACGACTCGTGAGTATGATGATGTCTTCCTAGACATGTTTTGACTGGCGGCCAGTCTCATCGGAGACTAGCCAGATGCTCAGGACATATTATAGTGATCAAGTGTTTGCGCAAACACAGGTGTGATCAATCCGAACTTTTTCATTCACTCTTATAATCAGGGCAAGCAGTCTCGACACAGATGGCGACCGACATCGATCGCAAAGTTTTACCGGATATATTTTACGTATTTTGATTTTCTTTACAAGAATCGAGTTTCAAATGATTCAATAACTATTTATTTGCATAAATACAGTAGAACAACACAAAGAAAAGGTTAAATTTCTAATATTCATATTGATTTAACATCGGAACTATTCATTTTTGTCGCAAACGACCGTCATCTTTACGGTGATATCAGGCTGTCTAATTTGCTCGCAAACCGAAATCGTAAAGTTTGCGACAAAAATCGGCAAATCGGACGCGGGTTCGAGACCCGTTGAAGCCGATTTTTTTTGGCATATCATATGATTTCTTTGAAATTACCCATAGTGTAATGTAAGCTATAAAACAAAAACTTTATCCTAATGTTCTTTTACATTTCACGCTGCCAGGACTTCAATGATGTCAGGAAGCCTCGCAAGGATTCCCATACACAGGTGGCCACCTAGACCTATACAAAAACCGTGGGATTTTAAACCTTATGTGTCGGAGATAAACTTAGCAAACATCTGGTGCGACTGTCCAGATACATTGTTCAATTATGCACCTCACAGACTTTGCATGAAGTCCAACTTGTACAGAACTGTGGAAAGCTACTTGTTCCATCATCCGAGTTTGGTGAAGAGTGCCAGTTATATTTAAAAGACTTCTTGGTCAGTGATATTAACCTGTCGTGATTGACCAAAAATTCCTATGCACGCTTCAAAAGCAGTCGTTAATTAAACAAATTATTTTTGGTATTTTCGCTTACAAATCTGTTGTGATAAATAAAATGGAATTACTAATGTGTTCAGTTTTATGTGAAGCCAATTATTTTGGGTCGTTATGGTATGTTTTTTACATTTATTAAGTGTGATCCCTTGTAGAAGCTACGTGTCGTTTAGTAATTCCATTTTAGTGATGCTAGGCGATATGCTATTACAGTTTAAAACGTATTTAAAGTCTTCTAGGCATTGAATTTTTCTAGAGAAAAATTCAATGTTTAGCATTTGGATTACTAGTTTTTTCCTTGCTGTAAAACCTTTGCTTGATTTCTAACAATTAGCAAAGGCTTACCTCGTATCCATCTTGTTCTATCGATGATTAATCTGGGGTTAAACAAAATTTGCTTAAATCTCGAGTCCTTGTAAAATACGTTATTGGTGCGCAGGGCGTATTTGATTGCATGAAGGCATTGAGCTCAAGCCCGACTTTGGAGATTATTGTTTTCGTGTATGTCCAACTAATAAAAACGATAATAATAATAATACTGGACATTCCACACAGCATCATCTAACCTCAAGCTAAGCAGAAAGTAACACCAACCATAAATCCACCAAAGGTTGGCAGCTAGAGAGAGTTATCTGGCATTATGCTCGCCAATTAAAACTTGATAAAACTTGATTGAGATCTGTATGTTTGAAACGAAATAAACTCAAAAACTATTTATTTATTTTGCTTACATGTACATGGTATACAGTTTAGGTCGCATTAGTAAATGTACCCTGTAGGGCACTGCAAAAGAATTTATACATTTAAAGTGGCAGAATACAATTAGATAGGATTATGTAGATATTAGATAATTATTTCACACACAAGGTCAAGTCATTTAAATTAGAAAGCTAGGGTGGTTATAATCACATAGGTAAGGTATCGAGGTCATTGATCTTATTTTATGTTATCTAGTAGTTTGTCGAATAGGAACTACTAGACCGATTTCAAAAAATATTTCATTATTACAAAGCAAACCCTGAGTAACGTAGGCTATATTATATTTTGAAAAATAAATGTGTAAACGTCCAAAGCCGGGACGGGTCCGCTAAAGTATAAGGATGTCTCACGACACACCGTGCACTTGTTTGCCGTTCGGTACAGCGCAGCGTGAGTGTGTCCACACAAAATATTTGTAATAATAGTAGACCGTGCCACGACTGACACTCGGCTCGGACCCGGCATGGTGCAGCGTGAATCATCCTTTATTCTATCTATCGATCTATAAATCCAAATATATATTTGTCAGCTCAAGCCAAGAATCCCTCGGCGGTTCCATGTCAATGTCTGCGAGTACCTGGGGCGGGGGCGCGTCGCCCGGCCTGCCGCGGGGCGTGGCCGCCGCCGCCTCGGCCGTCTCCATCGCCTCCATGCACCAGCAGAAGAAGCGCGGCATCAAGAGCTCTCTCGGACGGTTCTTCAGTAAAAAGGAGAAGGCTGGTTTACCGGTGAGTTTATTTATTTATTTATTATATATAAAAAGTACACATACTTTTACAGTGACACCTAATACAATAGTGTACCTACTTCGTCTTATAATATAATTATCATAAAAAAGTTAATCAAACATTTCTTCTAATAAAATAAAAATTATCTACCTTTCCAACCATAGTTACACAAATCCATAACATAATAAGTACTTATAATAATTATTAATGATATAGAAAATAAAACTCATATAAGTTAGTCATTTATAGTATACTAGCTGCGCTGAGAACTGAATTATGGGATAGAAAGTCTATGTCTGATTCCAGGATTACAATTACCTGTATGCGGATTTATAATATAATATTAGTGTGATGTGATTTCAGTAACGTGATCGGGAATTATGTAGTTGCACCCCTTTTGCAGTAAAACTTGAGTCGTGGCGCGGACTCTATGTAGACTTCTCGCTTGGAGCGCTGTCACATTTTCATAGAAAATAGAATAACGCAAACTTTGTAGTAAACAGACAGTTGACACTCAGCATACTGACCTTGAAGAGTGCAGCAGTGGTAATGTTAATGATGGTTTTCAGATGGCTGGTTCTGCGCCGCGGTCGCTGTCGTCGACGTCGTCGCTGGGGCTGGTGTCGCTGGCGGACGACGGCCAGCTCCCGCCGCCCGCAGACAACCCTCTGCAAGACCTCGCTAGGGGCAAGTCCAAGTGAGTGATCTATACTCCAGTATACTCCAATTATAGCAGAGCTCTGATTAACAATGTCGTCATTTGTATTTATTTATTCTCCAAGTTAAAAGTACATTGTATTATAACGTTCCTGCCAAACTGTGCAACAGTTTGTCGGCAGTGGGTAATTTAAAATGGCCGCCGAAAAAACCTTAACCTCAACAGCTCCACTGCTGGTCGCAGGCCAGGCCTACTCCTGATAAGTGCCTTATTGGCCACGCTGGGCATGCGGGATGGGGATCGCAGTTTGGTGATAGAACTGTTCCACAGGGGGCGTTGCTTCCCATCCCCAGTGGATATCCTTTAGTCGCCTCTTACGACACTCCTGGGAAGGGTTGGCGTGGTGCGAATTCTAAGACCACACCACACAGCAGGTTGAGATAAGAAAGCTCCGACCAGCGGGCGCCGAAAAATGTCAATTTGTTGTCTTCATTTCTCAGTTTCTGAATGAATGTACATGAGTAATAACATTTTATTTTATAAACATGCTAGTGGTTTCTCTTTCACGTCTTCCGCTAGTAGACAAAAAACTAAATTTTATTAGACCATATTTCTTATTTTATAGTAATGAATATTTATCAAGCTGTTTATGTATATGATAAAAATTTGACTTGTCTATGGCCCTTATTATGAAAGCTTACTCAGTCATCAATCTATGCTTCAGTAACTCTTTCGTCACTCAAGCATTGATCTAATTGATGACTAAGAGAGCTTTCATAATACGGGCCTAAGTGCTTATTTTGTAAGTCTAAAGAACTAAACGATTAGACTCTGACTCATTGTTATTTCAGAGAGAGAGACTACCGACACGAGCTGCTCGGCGAGGCGATGCGCGCCGGCACGCCCTTCGCGCTGTGGAACGGACCCACGGTGGTGGCCTGGCTGGAGCTGTGGGTCGGCATGCCCGCCTGGTACGTGGCCGCCTGCCGCGCCAACGTCAAGAGCGGAGCCATCATGTCTGCGCTCTCCGACCAGGAGATACAGAGAGAGATAGGTTCGTTTCACTTCACTTGGTTTAGGCCCCGCCAACGTCAAGAGCGGAGCCATCATGCTGGACTTGACCTGCCCTTAATAAGCATGGTAAGCAATAAGCAAGCTATGGCCCTTGTAGGGAGAGACAATGTTGAAGACAGGGCGTTATGCCGCATCTAGTATCTGCCTGCTGTCTTTCGCAGATCTTCACTCCATCTATCCACAGGGAGTCCTACACTATAGAATAGAATAGAATAGAATTTCGTTTATTTCGACACACACACATAGGTACAAAGAAAAATGAAAACATACACTACTGTAGTGTTTGAACATTCTGCGGGTGGGAGAGGACGTGCATACCGAGCTATTGGTGACGTAACGAGCCAATGTAGCTACCAGCTTAATGCTGTCTGTACCAAGTGTGCGTAAGCAAGTACTACGACTACTATTGTTGTCGTATTCCTGTCTACTCCTTTACATTATCTGTGGATGTGATTCCAGGCATCAGCAACCCCCTGCACCGACTGAAGCTGCGGCTCGCGATCCAAGAGATGGTGTCTCTGACGTCACCGTCCGCGCCGCGCGGCACCGCCTGCGCCGCGCTCGCCTTCGGGGATATGAACCACGAGTGGATCGGCAACGTGTGGCTGCCATCTCTAGGTACTTACATAATGTATCACTAGCTACCTCTACCTACCCCCTGCACCGACTGAAGGGAGATATGTCTCTGACGTCACCGCCTGCGCCGACAGAAAAGCTGAAACGAAGCTGTCAATCACCAAAAAATCCTGCTCCGGTACTTCAAGGAGCTGGGCTGGTTAAGGCCTAGTTAGGCAGGGGGACAGAGCACAATACTCTCTTATGCGATATGTCAGTGCAAATCGATATGTCAGTGCAGATCGAGATCGTCAGTGTGTATCCCAGTAACCCTTTTTAGAACCAGAATGATAGCAATCATCATTGCCAGCATCTATTACTCCAGTTTAGACATCTCCTAATTTCCACCATTTTCTCCTCTATCTCTGGTTTCAGGACTCGACTAGGCCATATACCGTTTTTATGTCATCGGACTTTGTGCTTTGGGTCTCCCTGACCCTCTTGCTTCCTATGTGAGGTCTCATCTACACTGCTTTATAGTCCGATTCAAAACCCTGGGTACTTTTTGACAAATAGGTTACCAAACCTAAGGAGTATTGTTGGAAAATATTTAACGACATTGCATTGGTATCATCGAAGCAAGCATACTTTCATTTTCGAATTCATATTTAGACATTTTTAGCTGCACATATTCGCAGGGGGTTGCGGGTTCGACTCCCGCCTCGGGGCTCGGTGCTAATATGTGTACGATCTGCATATATTTGTTCAGGGCGTTCTGGATGTTTTCTGTGTATGCGTATAATAAAAAAATATACATATCTATGTAGTGTGTTATGTTATGTATATCAGTTATCTAGTAGCCATAACACAGGCTCTGCTTAGCTCGGGGCAAGATAATGCTGTGTGAATTGTTCAGGATGATTTATTTATAATATTGAATTTATTTTTATTTGAGACATGCTTGAATGTGTTTCAGGTTTACCACAGTATAGGACAACGTTTATGGAATGTCTGGTGGACGCGCGGATGTTGGAACATCTCACTAAGCGAGATCTGAGAACGCAGCTCAAGATGGTTGATAGTTTTCACAGGTCAGTGTCAAATTATGTTAGGTATGTTAATTTATGTATGTCACAATAAGATTCAAGACTCAAATAAATAAAAACAACAGATAAATTTCTACTATTATAAAAGAATCTTTACAATTTACAGGGTTTAGAATTGTCGAAAAAATTTACAATTTAAGGCACAGTCTGCACGTCTCAAATACACGGACTGCAAGTAACTAACTGACGGTTGCGACTTCTTATTCGTGAATAAGAGCTTTTAATGAATGTTCAAAGTTCTTTATCTCCTTTACACCTTACAGGCCTCTCCCCTTAGATATTATAAATAACTTTAATAAATTATCCAAGTTAGTGCGGCGAGCGAAGCAAGCTCTATCTCACAGAGTCGGGCGAGTAAAGCGAGCCGCGCTGCTACATTCTAGCGCGCACAGGACGTTTCGTCACTGCGGCTGCGTTCTTACATATTTGATTGTTTTGTTTCTGTTTCCAGAACATCGCTACACTTCGGCGTAGCTTGCCTAAAGCGGGTAGGCTATTCCGTCCGCGCATTGGAAGAGAGACGGCGGGCGGCGGAGCTGGCGCCGCCAAACGCGCCGCGGGACGTCATGGTGTGGACCAACGAGCGGCTGCAGCGCTGGCTGGCCAACATCGGACTGAAGGTATCACTGCACCTCAACCTCAACCTCAACAGCCTATATTGGTCCACTGCTGGACGCAGGCCTCCCCCTGATAAGCGCCTTGGCTCTTATATCATGGGGGTAATGCCCATAATCCCCACGCTGGGTATGCGGGTTGGGGATCGCAGTTTGGCGAGATAATTGTTCGGCAGGCACTAACTACATAGACAACAAGAATGTGGCGACAACTATCGACAAGCGAATGGAACTATAAAGAAACTCCAAACGTCCAAAGCAACACATACCTCATCGCAACAGATATTGGTCCACTGCTGGACGGCAGACCTTCCCCTGATAAGCGCCTTATTGAATTTCATCTCGGAGGGTATTGCCTATAATACCCATGCTGGGCATGCGGGTTGGGGATCGCAGATAGGTGGTGGTAGAATTTTTCTGCAGGTGGCGCAACTGCCCGCCCCCGACGGATATCCCTCTTACGACCCCCGCGGGAAGAGTTGGGGTGGAGCAAATTCTAAGCCGGCACCATACGTCACAAGTAGCACATGAATGGATTTTCACTATATACTGTGGTCTCAAAGATTGTTCTGTATTTACCACTCTGAATCTACTGCAATCTGTCAGTTGTTGTCCCGCGGCCACTTTACCACCTTTACAAACTTACGACTTTGCATCAGCAAATTGTGTAAAGATTAAGTAACTGTAGGTAACTCTGGATTCATCTGTCTTCGCTGCGGTCCGTTAAACAAAATCCATTTGAGTGCTCACAAAATTGGTCCGTTGTCCGTTAGTGCTTCTATAGTTGATAGCGAATAGGTGACATATCCGGCGACATCTGCGCTTACAACGCCCATGCTACCGTCGCTGTGAAGCGACTGCTGCGCTCCGCGGCTTCGCACGCGTTGATTCTATGGAAACTTTTACATGTAATTTATATCCCACGGGAACTGATTTATGGGATAAAAAGCCTAGCCTATGTTCGATTCCAGGATTAGGATTACCTGCATGCAAAATTTTGGCCCGATCCGTTCGGTAGTTTTGGCGTGAAGAGGTAACAAACATACCATACAAACTTTCACATTTATAATATTAGGTCCTTACATATGAAATTGGCGTTTTTCGTACTGGCCACTTTAATCACAAATTTCTCCTCTTTGGTAAGGAATTCCAAATTCAAATTTGTACAGCTATAGACTCATGTATTTGTGCTTCGATGATCGTCATTCATTTGTTTTTTTTCTTCTGTTTTTTTCTGTTTGCGTCACTCATTTTACAAAATGGAAAACTTAAAATATCGCATTATTTACGAGTACGAGTTCCGCCGTGGCACTAGTGCTGCTGAAACAACTCGAAGGGTGAATGATGTGTATGGCGGTCGTGTTGCAAAAGAAAACACAGTTCGTTTTTGGTTCCAACGTTTTCGTTCTGGAAATTTCGACCTGCAGAACAAGCCCCGTGGACGGCCTGAGACTCAAGTTGATAATGAAGAGTTGAAGGCTATTGTGGAAGCGGATCCATCGCAAACCACGTCCGAGTTAGCTGCAGGCTGCGATGTTAGTGATAAAACTGTTTTAATTCACTTGAAGCAAATTGGGAAGATTAAAAAGCTTGAAAGGTGGGTACCTCACGAATTGACTGAAGCAAACCGGCAAACGCGCGTCGACTGCTGCGTTACATTACTAAACCGGCACAATAATGAAGGTATTTTAAACCGAATCATTACCTGTGATGAAAAATGGGTTCTTTACGATAATCGGAAGCGCTCAGCGCAATGGTTGGATCCTGGCCAGCCAGCCAAATCCTGCCCCAAGCTAAAATTAACCCCAAAAAAGTTACTTGTAAGCGTTTGGTGGACTAGTGCCGGTATTGTTCATTTACAGTTTTCTCAAATCTGGCCAGACTATTACGGCTGATGTCTATTGTCAGCAATTGCAAACCATGATGGAAAAGCTAGCGGCTAAACAACCTAGGCTGGTCAATCGCTCCACGCCACTGCTGCTTCACGACAACGCTAGACCACACACTGCGCAACAGACGGCTACTAAATTAGAAGAGCAATTGGAAAGTCTAAGACATCCTCCGTACTCCCCGGACCTTGCTCCAACAGATTACCATTTTTTTCGAAATTTGGATAACTTCTTGCAAGGGAAAAAATTCAACTCCGATGGGGCAGTCCAAATCGCCTTCAAAGATTTTATTGATTCCCGTCCGACTGGTTTTTTTAGTAAAGGGATCAATGAACTACCTATAAGATGGCAAAAGTGCATAGAAAATAATGGTTCATACTTTGATTAATTAAATATATTATATTAAAAAATATTCGACTTTTTGTTCCTCCCATACAAAACGCCAATTTCATATGTAAGGACCTAATATTAGTGTTATATCTGCCGTTGTCGCGCTCAAAGAATACGGAACAACTTTGAATGCTTTAGCGTTGATATTCCTGTCAACTAATAAGTTATAACGGACCACCGCCATAGTCTGTCAGCCTATTGTCTAATGTGAATAAATTGATTGTTTTCTTCAGGAATACTCGAACAATCTAAGCGAGAGCGGCGTGCACGGCGGCCTAGTCGCGTTGGACGACACCTTCGACGCGAACAGTATGGCGCTGGCGCTGCAGATACCTACGCAGAACACACAGGTAATCTATATTTATTTATTCAACAAGACTCCCAGTGAAAGGATCAGAGGGCTTAGTTAGACAATGTAACAATCGATGTCGAAAGCGATAGTAGAAAAGTCCAAAAATGTATGGGTTCGACATAAGCCTTAGATGTTTGATCACGTGATCTGTTTCGAATTCTTCCCTACGAATCTTTCAATTGTTTTCGATTCGCTTCATAGCGAATGCCGGTTGGCTAGGCCCTCTGGACACATTACTCAAGTAGATATTACTAAGCTATAAGAACATAGGTAGTTAGGTAACCTTGATACCTGAATAACACATTGTACTTTGTACAATTAGTATGGATTTTTAAGCTATTGCATAGCTTCTATCGCGGGCCTTGAGCGCGGGGACCGAATCCAGAAATTCCGTAACGAAAAAACCTTGACGTTTGTCTCTTTAGTTCAGCAACTCGCCTCTAGATGGCATTGCAATAGCTTTACCGCGGCAGTCCCCGAGTGCCACACGTCTTTTTTTTTGTTGTTACCCCCAAATAAGCACGGTCTATGCCTTTTCAGTCAAACTATTTTTTCTCTTATTGCACTAAAAGCTATTAAAAAAACTAGCACCAGTGTTCCTGAGGTACATTACAAACAACACCTCTCCATTACTTTTATGTGAATTTTAATATTGTATCTATTAATAAATTAAAACAATTTTTAAATGACAAAC
The DNA here is from genome assembly GCA_955876795.1 of Eupithecia tripunctaria. Lineage (NCBI taxonomy): Eukaryota > Metazoa > Arthropoda > Insecta > Lepidoptera > Geometridae > Eupithecia > Eupithecia tripunctaria. The sequence goes on along the minus strand of OY041611.1, from coordinate 15,317,629 downwards.
TAGATAAACTGACATGATAAAAATGACTAAAATTTATTTGAGTAGGTACCTATTGACATTATTTAATTATTTTATTTAACTAAACTTGCGTACCTACATACCTAACCATAATTCTTAATTATACGTGTCGTCTTACTGTTATACTTACCAACATTAAAACTGTTTATTTTAGTAACTAGACAAGTAGGTACTGCTCACCTTAGTACCTACATAATATTACCAAAAACAACCTCGGTCTGCCTTCCACTTGTTGATACGCCCAACAAGGTACACATTGCGATACTTAGCTATATATAATAATTACCAGCCTACCAATGTGATGGGAACAATAAATATATTGAGTATTGAGTAATGAGTAATAATTTGTATATATTGCAGGCGCGTCAAGTACTAGAAGTAGAGTTCAGCAACCTGGTAGCGATCGGCACGGAGCGCGCCGACGCGCGGCACGACCGCGCTGGCCCTTCCTGACATCACACCATGAACTAGCCCGCCGCACACTCGCCGACTCACTGGACCCACGAGTGACTCGCTGGAACCACGAGTCACTCATTGGAATCAGGAGTCAGTGGGACATGAGATTCGCGAGCTACGTATCGGAGCAGCAAGTAACCGCGAGTGACCCACACAGCCAGTGCAATACATAGTTCTGTGATGTGATAAACTTGTGAAACCGCTCATTGACTCGCTCGAGATATGAGTGTACAATAGTTTGCTGATTTGCTACTGAATGTGATATTAGTTGACTCACTTCGTAGACGAAAAAATAATCATCGGAAGTCACAAGTATATAATCCGTATAGATTCTGAGAACTTCTTTCATAGTGTTTCTAATGAATCCTGTGATATGATTGAACTGGACGCTGAAACATAACAGTGATAAGTAACCCACCATAAATAAAATTAAAAACAATTCGCTTAGAACCTCACTGGATGAACATTGTGAGTTTGAAACTGTAAATAGTGAACCCCATTCCTGATTGTAGTTAGGAACAAATAATAATAAGCGAATCCGGTGATAATACTTTCTACAGTAGGAAGACGCACTCACCACTACAACATCTATTATAATATAATTCTAGTAGCTTTGTTATAATTGTAGCTGGCAATGTCTTTCGAACTACTCCATGAGAGTAGTAAACATAAGCAGTTGTTAACCCATGAGAATAGCATAATCCAATCGAAAATCAACCTTACTGAAATAGTACTTTATATTTGATGGTAAAGTAATTTTGTTGTATTCAGCATTTTTACAGTTTTTTTTTATTGTTTAATATAATGTTAATGGAATGAGGACATTTTTTTAACAAAAGAAACGCCTACGAATATGTATGAGAGTTGAAGAGCAGTCGAAATGTTAAGTATTGTCGCGTAAAAGCACGATTAAACTGATAATGTTGAGTCTTATTCATTTTCGATATTTACTTCCTGACATCCCAATATAGTCACATTATCTTTTATTTTCCTAGATTTTATTTGTTTTATGGTACAAAGGTACATGTAATAGACTGCCGTAATTTAAGGTCTCGAATGAGTGGGGTGGAAGGAAAAAAATTAGGGCGGGATTCACAGTTTTTAATATCGCCCACATAAATTACTAAATAAAATAAGCTTCGACCTTCTAAACTACATGATAACTCAAAACAAATTTATCAATCTATACTATAGTATACATTTTCAGTATCTACAATTTAATTAATTAAATGCTCGATGTAAGTTACCTGCTTGAAGTAGGTCTATGTACTTAAATCAAATAATCCGCTATATTATAGCTTAATACACATATACTTATCTTTTGGTGTTTTGAATTAAGTGAAGAGTTTTACTAGAAACTCTTAAGGCGTCGGGAATTTTTCAGAAAATAAATATTACAACATTTTACGTAAAAAACGGCAGCATACATAAGGTTCCATTTCTAATAACCACCTGAAAATTATAAGAATATCTAACTATTTCATAATAATCAGCAGCGTTTATTCCATAGACAAATTTATCGATAAATAGCTGAAGTGTTTAAATGTGATGTTTTAAATGGTATAAGCTTTTAGTCGAATTACGAAGGGCCCCTTAGTCTCAATCCTAGGGTATATAGTATATTTATTGTGTAGGAGTTGTATCTTGAAGATACATTATTTGAACGAACTATATTAACGTTTTCTGGGGTTTGTCAAGTTTTAGGTCAGTTGAGGAGGAAGACAAGGGCCTATCGACTTTTTATGTGTCTCTCGTCTGAGTCAATATTTTCGGTATAGATAAAAGTTTATTCGCTCGATTGGACTTGTACCTACAGATTAGAGAGCGCACCATACAGTCACTAGTCTTGTGTACATTGTTAACAGAATCGTTTTGTAATCATGTATTTTACTAAAATCTGTTAGTTTAAGTATATTTTTGTTATGCATTATTTATGTTTTAATGCCTTCGGCTAATTGAGTCCTAAAAGTGTACAAATTTTTACAAGTTATTAATATTGGAGGGCTTTTTCGCTTCGTGTTCATGTTTCTAGAAAAATTTATCATTTTTGGTTTAGTTTTGATGGTTCCTCTTGAAACCTTCTTGCCTCAAGTGTAAGGACTTTTATATAATTGGCGATTAGCGGACATTTGCTTCGAGAAACGAAATGTGCATAACATAATAGTTTATGATATCTGCAAAGTAAATGAAATAAATGATTTACATAATTGTATAGCTAAACTTTATAGTTTAAAGAATCTACATTATATCGTTAGCCAATATTGTAAATACGTGTTTTCTATATGATAGCATTTCTATCAAGTGTAGATGTAATTTTAGCAATATTTAGCTAGGATGTGTTCAAACTATTAGATGTTTATTTTATATCACTATAATTTTACAATTATTTATTAACTAGAATTTTAATTTATTCAGTTATTACATTGTGTAACGAAAATGTAATGTAAATGGTTAGGTATGGACAAATAATACCTCAGTAATCATGTCTGGTTGTCATAAATCACAATTTCTTTGAGCGTGAAGGCCGCTAACTTGTACTTCTGTGGAATAAGTACCTAATGTATAGAGATGTGACAGTATTATAATGTTAGGAACTGTGTGCCCACTTGATGGTAATATATAATTATATGAATACATCAATTTCATAGTTGGAGTTAGTCAGAGGTTGAATTGGTACGTATCTAGAATGAAATTGAGTGTGGTTAATCTAATAAATAAATGTATTAAAATGTAAAAAATTGCCATGAGTGCAAAGTTGAAGCATATACAAATAGCAAAATTATTTGAAACCATATTCAACATGAAAATCGTTTCAATTAATTTTGAGCACTACTACATGTAGCTATATGTTATAATAACCAGTGCTATAGATTTTATTACGCCGGCTAGTCAGCGAATGCGTTAACCAATTTGAATGAAATTGGACTTTATGAAATAGTAGTTAAGCGTTGAAATCGGGAACGCCTATAAACTTCGGCGACCCTATATCATTCATACACATCATTTGTTTCATTATTAAAATATATATAGTACCTATACATAAAATATAATACATAAAGTTTTATAAAGTGCAAGAGAATGAGATGGTTATTTAGTTAATTGTTAGTGTATAGCTTTTTGATGTAGCTACGGTTTTGTATAAAATTTGAAAGGGTGTTGTATGTGTAGTGTTCGCATCTGACGGCCATGCGACGTGTCGCTCGACGAACGTGGAGGGATGCACGACAGTGCGAGAGAGGCAATATCGAAAAGGATAGAAGTTCTGCTAGTGTAGATAAGCGCTAATCGTCCGGTCCCATTATTAAGCTTGTACAAATTTGTTCCATAGTAAATACAGTTTCTGAACAGTCAGTGTAAGTATCCTCCACAAGTGCCAATCTCGATAACGGGCGAATCGAACAATAAATAGAATAATTTTGTATCACATTCCAACTGTCTCGATACTAACTCGAGTGCGAACAAACTAAGATATTTACCCAGGTCCCTGTGGCTCGCGCTACCAAAGAGTAAAGTTACCTTCACGTTAAGAAGTTAATGTAAAATAGATTAGATAAATTTTCGAATGTATATAATTTCGCATATGTATCGCATTGCTGCCTAGTGTTGGTCGGACATGTAACCTACATAACCACTGCTAACATTCCAAGCTTATGTCACGCTTGCCCTCAAACGCCCAAACGATCGCAGCGGTTCGAATGTTGAGAACTTCTGCGAAAGCTTTGGTCTTTTGGGGTTGTCCAAGTCAAAATTGTTATCCTAAACAGTAATTATTTTGACCAATGTAATCTGAACTACTGTGTAACCTTTGTAAAAATATTTATCAAATGCGATGACGACTTGTTATGCATAATGATTGATAAGAGGTAAATACAATTTACACAATACAAATATTTGTTTTATTTATCGTTCATTTAACAGAATCTTTCTTTCTTGATAAACAAAGCAGTTGCGTAAGTGCTAAAAGTCATCATGCTAGGTGTTAGTGTATAAATTAATGATTTCTGAGGAACTATAAAACTATAATATGATTGATTGTCTACATTATCCTGCAATGGGAGCATGGAGTTCTGTTAGGTAAGAATAAAAACTCTTCAGAGAATTCTGTTTTGCTCCTAAAATTACCAAAGTAAGTTTTGACGCTGATAAACTCAATGAAGCAGGCGATGGTCCGCAGACACAGGATGTTGCGGGTTCGATCCCCGCCTCGGGACAAATGTACGATTTGCAGATATTTATTCCAGCTGCTTCCATTTATTATAAATATTTAGCTAATGTGTAGTGTAGTACCCCATAAGCTCTGCTTAGATTGGGGCTTAAGGCGCATACACGAGTGAAAGTGGCGCCCCCGCCACCGATTTTATCTTATTATTACGTTAAACACAGGAAGTTTTGAAAATCCATCGTACATGTTGTGGTATCTATTATAAGATTTATAAGTTATTTATTTATGTCTCTGAAATAGTTTCATTTTGTAAAGCTTAGGCAGAGATACGAAGTTACGCTTTTTGGCCACCAAACTCTATTTTCGCATCTCTTCCTAAACTATATAAGATAAAACTATTACAAAGGTATTAAAAAAATAGCTTACAATAGATACCACAAACTGTACGATGGATTCTTAAAATTTTATATTTTAAACGTAATAATATGATGATATAGCTGGTGCTGTCATATTGGCTCGTGTATGCGCCTTAATGATGATGTGTGAATTGTCCACCATTATTTATTAAAGTCTACAGGTATTGAAGGAATTGAAACAACTGAATGTGCTCTTACATTTGCGGTTTCTTTTTATTGCCCATTTTGCTAAGCTGTCTACAAATCTTCTTCTTAATTTCCTTCTGTCGTTTTACCTTGGCCCACTCCTCCGCCTCCTGCTGATGTTTATGTTTCTTCAACCTCTCCGCCGTCGCTTCTTTCTGCGTCTCCAGTCTCTTCTCGTAATTCGTCTTTATCATTTTCATAACATTGCTGACTTTCTGCTCATAAGGACTCTTCACAACGGCTATCCTATTCTTGAACTTATCTTTAGTTATCTTGCCGTCTATGGTAGTAGACTTCTGTTTTGGCTTGAACCTGTAAGGCAGACCCCTTTGCAGTTCCTTGGGAATCACTAATGGCTTGAACACTCGCTGCACCCGCTTCACTTCTGTGTACATCGAGTCCTTGTTAGCGTCGTTTATTACGTTTTGTTCCCGTTTGAGCTGACCCTTGGTCTTCATCCCTTGCCAGGCGTTCTTCGCGCCTGCTGGTAGTAATAAGTTCACGACCGGCGCATAGAACTTTGTAACGTCGACTTTGAACCACGTACGGCAGAAGATCATATCGCTCATCACTATCTTGTCTTCGAAAGTGGCACGGAATGCGCCCTCCGGCTTATTCAAAGCTTTCTTGATCTGCCCTCTGATTCCAGACACTGTCTTTACCCTAGCCCCTTCAAACTTGGCCACTTCTAAGGTGCTTGTGAACATGTCTTTAATAAAAGCAGTCTTCTTATATATTTTCAAAGGTGTACCAACTAGTTTCAATTTTTTCATGATTTGCGTTGATTTATTGATTTCGTTGACGCTGCCTGTCGCGGCTATTCGGAACCCTAATTGCCTCATATCATTTGAGTTACTGCTGACTGTCTGTAGTGCTAGGAAGCCGGTGTTCTGAGGAGTGATAGGGCCATAAAAGTGCATGTTACATGTGACGTGTTCGGGCGTATATTTCAAATAGCGGCATTTCAAATCATCCTCTATTTTCGAGTAAATGGGAAGAGTCTGAAAGCGCCGCCAACCCAGGGATATTACGAGAGGATCATTGGTTTTTAAAATTTTCTTGTACCATCTGTGTTTCTTAACTTTGCAAGATACAAATCCTATGTTTTGTTCAGCCATGTTTAGCGCGCCAATCAAGATCGGATAGCTAGAGTCGAAGTTCGTGACAAACTCTGATGGCATTTGTTTGAACAACATTCTGACATACAGGCCAGGCCTGAAACCTTCAACTTCTATCCTCAATCCTTGATCTAAGTTCTCAAATACTGATTTGTTCAGTTCAGATTGTTTCAGAGCTTCGGCTTTTAGACTCTCATAGTAAGAATGATCCCCCTTGATCCTGTGATCATCAGGGTTGTCATACTCCGAGTCAAATTTGGCTTTTAATTTGAGTTTCTTGTCTAAGATTTCAGATTTAGTCATTTCTCCTATTTGTTTTGTACCAGTTGCATCTTTAGTCTCATCCTCAGCCACATGCTTTACACCAGTTTCTAGATCTTCAAAGTCACCAAACACTTCTTCGTCATCACCATCACTGGCGTCATCGAGTTTTAAGAGCTCAGAGGCATCTTCATCAGCTGATCTCTTTCCAGTTACAAATTTATTCATTAAGAATTGTTTGTTGCTATCACTTGACCAGTCTCTGATGATAGGTTTGTCAAGTGAATAGAAGAAAGAACATTCATCTAAATCAAGCTTCTCTTTTTCTTTTAATTTCTTTTTCTGTGTGTCTGTTACTTTCTTGAACAAACCTCCGATTTCTTCTTCATCACTCCCATCTGATTCATCTTTAGATTCCTTGGTTTTGTTACCTATGTCATACTCTCCATAAACTAACTTCATGATGTTTTTGGATGTTCTTTGCCTATCAAAGTAAGCCTCAGTTGCCTTTTCTCCCATCTTTTCCTTCCATTTTGTACTAAAGTCTTCCTCGCCTGATTCATCATCTGAGTCATCATCAGACCCTGATTCCACATTTGAGGACTTCTCAGCAGTGCTAGAATTCCCTGTGTCCATATCCTCATCTTCAGAGCCAGAATTGTTATCCCAAGGGAGTTTCTCCTTTTTTGCCTTGTCATTATCATCAATACCACTGTCATTATCTGAGTCACTGTTTTCATCATCTGACTTGTTACCTTCTTCATCAGATATATCATTAAAGGCTTGATTTTTATTCTGCTGCAGATATTCATCATCTTTTACCATGTCTGGGTAAATGACTGCTCCATTACTGAAAAGTTGGAAGCCAGACTCTTGCATTTGCTCATCTACAGTCTCTGTAGTTTCAACCACACTTTTGAGCAGCGCTTTCTTCTCATTGGTCTCTTCATCTTCCTTCTTGTGTGAGTGAGAGCCCTGCAACTCAATGTATACAGCATCTTTGTCATATACAATACCTCCAACGCCCGAGAAGGGTGCATATATTTGCCTCTCTCGCTCCATAAGGTGCCGCTTTTTCTCTGAACTGGGGAGTGGACATGGGTCAGGGAGGTAGGACAATTCACTGATCTTCATGTCACCGACACCTGAAAGTAACAGAACAATATAAGCTTTCAGACTTGATCAAAAGTAAGTTGATCACAAAAATTATAAAGTTTTATTCTTAACTATAATTCCAAAGGTGCGGTTACCTAGCCAAAAGGCAGCTTCATTTTGCATATTTTTAACACTTCTATTTTGATTGTGTGCCAAGGGGTGGTGATAATGACCTTGTCTAAGACATCCACTTCCAAACAACTGTTCAGATTGAATTGATAATATGATTGCTGATAGGTAGGTATTCCAAATTTTTTACATACCAGTAATCCAGTATAAACTATGGTTTTACAAAATTTCACATTCAATTCATTAAATTTATTTTTCAATTTTATTTTATAATTAAATTTAATTATAACTGGACTGGGCATAAGAAATCATTTCATAGTTTGACAGAGGTTTATTAATAGGTTCCCGTTGGCATCCTTTGGGTATGGTAACCACACACAAATATTTAGTTAATATTAAAAAAACTTTACATGTGGTAAATAAGTATGTTTTAGGAATGTATTTAGTTTACCTGCAACATGCACAGTGGAATCCTTCATCAGCGGAACTCCTCTCACATATCCATACAGCACCACATCTCTGCTCACTTTGGCATTCTTCCTGATCTCCTCCTGGTTGGTAATATCTTCATATCTGTCTGCCAAGATGTATGAGTGTGTCATCCTCCAGCTCAGAGGCCTGAACTTCATCACAGATATAAAACGGGCAAGATTTTTTATCTCATTCCTTAGATATTCACCGTGGACAATACCCGAAAGGTAAAACAATTTGGCACCAGAGTAAACTTCAGTCCAGAATCTGTGTTTTAGTGTCTTCTTAGTTGTTTTCAACGTTTTGGCATTCTTGATCATGTCAAGGTGGGTGAGCACGCCCATGATCTTGGGCATGCCATGCACTTGGCAGATGTTGAGGAACTCGAATATCTCCATTTCGAAGCCGAAGCTGGCGTCGCACAGCAGCAGCACGAGATCTGCACATTTTGCGATGTCGATCATGGAGTTTACATCGTTGTTGCATTCGATCAGAGTGATGCGCCGCTTCTTAGACGTCACGATGGTGATAGGGCCGTTCGTGCTTGTCACGTTCGTTTTGATAAAACTTTTGATGAGATTGTTGATAAGTGTGGTCTTACCGACCCTAGGAGGCCCCACGATGGCGACCACGATAGGAGGTGGCTCCAGGGGAGTTTTGTCCACTTTCGGGATGTGTTGCTTCTTCGAGATAACATCTTCGCGGCGACGGAATTGCCTCTCGGCTCGAACAGCTGATTGGATGGCGAATGCTTTCGGATTCCTTTGCCGGGCACTTAGGTTAGACTGGTCAATTTGGTTCTTTTTCTTTTTTTTCTCCGCTTTCCGCCCAGCATGTTTGGCTCGGTGAGCTTTCTTTTTGTCAAAGGCGGAATCATCAGCCATAGTTAAAAAAACAATTTAAGAATTATCGCAAAATAGAGATTCCCGTGCACATGTTTTTATTTCCATTGAATGAACCAAAGAATGAACCACAGAACAATACTACTCGAATGAACGAGTGAATGAATTTTTTTTTTTTTTTATTTATATTTAAATTTGTCGCTTTGGACAAATTAGGCTAAAGCCATATTGGGGCCATACTGCCTTGTCTTTCGTTAAATAATTATCATATCAGAAATACACGTCTTTACAGTTCAGCCATTTTGTCTTTTTTTTCTGAATTAATTATGTGAGATAGATTGAAATGAGGAATGATGAGCGAAAAAGAACGAACAAATGTTTCATTCAATCGAAAATAGAAGGAGTCTGTCAGACAGAGTGCAAGATTTCGTTCGTCCAAGATACAACTGACACAACCATCACGCAAAACCTTTGAGTACTGAAACAAATGGAGCTGGCATAGGTAACTACGACAAAAACGTGTTTATCTACTGAAACATAATATGGCTCCTTTCTGTTGTGCTGCCCCATTGTAGACATAGATATAGACATAGACATAGACATAGACAATCATTTATTTACTACTTACACAGTACCTACATAACAGACATAAGAATAATACATAGTTAACTTATAATGCGAGAAAAAACATCTACACAAAATATTAACAAAAAAGAAAGACTGTACCTATAGTAGGGGAGCCCAAGCGGGGATTTCGGGATTTACTAATATACAAGCCGAAATAATAAAAAATCGTCGATAAAGTTTAATGCGTGCAGCTGGGTGATACATAAATTTCCCTCTCCGCGTTTCTACTCCTCTCTCACTTTTTCTTCTTTTTATTTGCATGCCATTTCCTGAGCTTCTAAATTAATTAAGTTCAATGATTTAAAAAATTGATTTTTTTTTATCAGATTAGGCGAATCCCTTTATATCGTCAGATTATGATACAGCACGTCTAGAACATAAAGATGAACAACATATATCTTAATCTGACGCGCTTGAGTATTTCAAAATGGCGAATTTTTTTTGCACATTATAATAATGGCCGCGATTTTGTGTCAGATCGAAATCGTCAGATCATTGAATGAGAGCATTTTTTTGGTGTACTTAACACCCCCTTAGAAAACCTGACGCGCTCGATGAATTTTTTTTTATTTTCATTTTTAACCCTTACAACCACATTATGCAAATGATCAGATTAACATACGTACATTATTAAAAATACGTAGGACATTGATGCTATCAATATCTGACGCGCTCGAATATGTCCATGCAACAGTATTTTTTTACATATTTAAAAATCTATAGCCGCTTCCTCCACCGATGAAAAGGTATATTTATTAAAATAACATTTTTTTCTTTTTATCATCTAAGCTTTGCAACCTCAATTTAGCATCGTGGGCTCCCTTATTACTACTGTATTTTACAGCAGCAAAAAGGTTGTTCATTATACAAGTAATAATGTGGCTACATTTTTAAATGAAACAAATAGTCAGTTTCTGCTTTTGGTGACAATTCAAAGATTTTAATCCTGCAAAAGTGACCAGCAAGAGTGTTCTGATAAATAGATGATCTCTTCAAAGTAAATAATGAAAATAGCTGCAAATGCGTTTTCAAAAGCAGATTATTACGAGTAGCTTAAAATCAACATTATTTATTGGAAAAGGCGTAAATCACTCAATGCTAAAGACAAAAGTGTCCACCGAAATTTTTTCAGCTTTAAATTGCAATTATAAAGTAGGTTATGTTAAACTTGAGTGGTATCATTCGAAGCATAGGAATTGCGGATTTATTAGCCACTGGTCGAGGGCCATAGAACACAAGTAGTCGGGCACACTGCACGTTTGCGTTCGAGCAATATTTGAAGTAAGGCCAGGTAAGTTGTTTGTACTACAAATATTCAGGCAAGAAGGGACAATGGTCAATAGAACTAGTCCTGGACCATCAACGTCAGCAACAAAGCCAAATCCATGTGTTTCAGTATTGAAATTAAATTTACGTAAATCGTTAAGGGAGACGGACCAGTTTGTTCCGAATCCATAGCGTAACCAATATCTCCCTTTCATATAAATAACCACAAATCAATAACAAAAAAAAAAGATATACTAATAACAAAAAACGTAACAGATCTAACAACAAAAGTTCGACAAAAATGTTATCAAGTTTTATGGAATACTCGAAGACGTATACACGCAAGCGCTATCCGAACAGAATTATTGAACAAGCGACAAAATGGCAATCCAAAGATGGCGAGCCCCTGGCGTGTCAACTAGTGTCAAGTAAGAAAGCTGTGTAAGAATGTAGGTGTAACCCAAGTTTTGTTCGTTTTTACGAACTTAATTTGAAAGTGTGAAATGAATTGCTATGATATGTTTTAAGCACATCTATTTGAAATAGAACTTAGAAAAATCAAAAATCATTCTTATAAAGTCAAAAATTGCCAAAAAAAATCATATGAATTACTCTATAATGTGCATTTGATACAGTTGTTTCCTTTACAAAAGTTAGAAAATGAAAAAACTAAGCATATTGAATCTCTTTATTAACTAAAATATGGTTAAAATATAGTTAAAAAATACATCTAAATTTATGAATTTTTCCTCAAAATTGACAATTTTTGGGTTAGACCTCTTCTGTTTTAATGCCAAATTGAGGCCAATGAACTTTATTCTCAATTTAAATGGCGCGGACTATAGTGCTTGAATGTTTTCGTACTAGACTTACGCTTGGAAACATTTTTGTTCTATTCTATGATGAAATGAAGCACATTTCCATTTTGCTGGATAGAATAACAAACAAAATATGCGATACTGGTGCCCAAAAAACCCTAGAGCACACCATCAAAAACGTTTAAATTGATTAAAAACGCCATGAAGTATACTCCAGCGCGTTTTGGCGTCTCATAATCGCAAATGTAAGGGCTCGACTTCAATAGTGCATTAAGAAAAACGGTCAGAATTTTGACACTAAAATTTATCGTTTTTCCATGATAGTAAAGTAAAAATTAAAAAAACGTTTGGCACTCGGGGACTGCCGCGGTAAAGCTATTGCATAGCATTTTGTATCAACCTATGCAATTATAATTTTATTTATTTATTTTATTCATGCAGTATTGCTTTTTCTTTGATATTAATTCAAGTTACACTTTTTGAGCGAGGTGACCGATAAGAATTTTACAAGTACAGCTATTCACTGTTGTACATAAATACCTATACACCTATATACAGTCCGACCAGAAAGAGTAGAAATTAATTAATTTGGAACTAAAATTTACTATAAACTGGCAACTCTTTTTGAAAGACCAGTGTGGCTGCTTACGTGAGTTTGTCGCCAGATTCAGCTTTTCCTTGCAAAATTGAACTATGCACGTATTTTTTGATAAAGTATCGTCATGCAGACACTTACCTTCTCTTATAACTATTTAAAAGAAAATATTAAGTATCAAAACGTAGCAGCCATAGTATATGGTGATACCATGTAAATTGTAAACAATAGGGTATATGCATCGATTTTTTTTTATTGTTTTAATCGATTCTTTAGGTCTTTATTTAACCCAGGAATGATAAGACGCTCACTGAATTTCGCATTAACAAGGTAAAAAAAACAAATCAAAACTACAATCATTTTCGGGTGATAAAAACGCTGCCATATTGGCGCCATGTTTATGTGACGTCGACGTACGCACTTGATTAAAGCCTTTGGTGACGACCTCGGTACTGATCATCTCAGGAAAGAGGTTTTCCGAAAAAACTGAAAATAATCGACAATACGAAATGTCAAGTGGGCAGAATAGTGTCAAATCAAGGTGCAGCAAGCAGAATAAAAAAAGAAGAAATGCGTACAGTGATGTCACGTCCGCTCTAGTCAATGTGAGTAGCGTTTCGAAATTTTGCGATTGAGATTTAAAATATCAATTTTTCAATGGTTAAATTCTACAATAAAAACATCTCAAAACGCAAAAATAAATATGCAGATATGTTTCTATATCAATAGAGAATACGTAGGTATATATTTTTATAGCCATTTTGAAATCACATGCATATACCCTATTGTGGCTCCCTCATTTATTTTCTACTCTTTCCGGTCGGACTGTACTTTCTCATAAATGCAGTGGCATACAGGGTGGTGAGGTTGAGGTGGGTCTTTTTATATTGAATTATAAAGTCGAAAATTTTCACACCTATAGTCATATAGTCATATAGTCAACGCAACAAAAGTGTTGTCAATTGGCACAAGCGTGCCCTCAATTCCCACAACCGACGCTCCTGTTATTGAACTAACTCTATTTTGTAAAACCGATAGTTCATACGAACAATGTGCCATATCCATTTGTTTTAGTACTCAGAGCACAAAACAAATAGATAGGTACAACAAAAAAATTTCAGTACAATTATTTGACATTGACGCATCGACTTGACATCTTGACTTAGGACATGACATGACATTGTATGGATTTTGTAGACAGAAGTTCAGTTCGATACACTTTACCACGGAACGGACTGATCAGTTTTGTGTTTTGTTGTTACAAAAAATCCAATTTGGATGATGAAAGCAAAGCAAAAAGCGCAGCTGTTCGTGAGCGTCGCTAGTTATTATTGAAACGAAGCTAAAGTAAATACTACAGTGACTATGACTTCGTCAGAGCTGGACAGTCGAAACATTGCTCTAACAATGTGAGTAGAGTTGACGTATTTCTTTCTCCTAATTTTAGAAGGAATACGTTATTACTCGTAAACATTGCACCTCTGCTGGTGTTTGTTTTGTTCTTGAACCAGGATGTACGTTGGAGTTGTGTAAACAGTTTGAGGAACTGGTTTCTGGCGAGGGGTCATTGCTCCTAGGTCCTTGGTCTGCAACGAACCAGAAAGATTGACCATTATTATTATCGTCAACACTGATTAAGCCCGCATTCAATTGTCTATTTGCATGTACCTCTTCATATAGATAAGTGTTGCCTAAGCCCGGTATGTTTGTCTTGTATTATGTCAGTGCTTCTCATTAACAAAATTTCGTTCTTGATAAATTTAGTGCGCCGGTTTTTAGGGTTCCGTACCCAAAGGGTAAAACAGTACCCTATTACTAAGACAGCTGTCCGTCTGTCACCAGGCTGTATCTCATGAACCGTGACAGTTGAAATTTTAACAGAAGATGTATTTCTGTAATAATGTAAATATTTAAGAGGGCTCCCATCAATAGACATGATTTTTTGCTGTTTTACACATATTGGTATGGAACTACTGAACCCTTTGTGTGCACGTCCAACTCCCACTTGGCCATATAAATAGCATCAGGACTGTTTAGGTATTCATGTTAAAATGGACCAAAAAATTCAAAGCATAGAGTAGCTTTATGTAAAACATACGCAATGGCCCCTTATCTAAATGCCTAGGATGAATATTTATGAGTTCTTCATACTAAAGTCAACCTGCCTACTCTGAATGTTTGGTTTGGATGAAGGTAGTAAGTGTTCATTATCCATGTTCACTAAACCATGTTGAAAACAACTCCATCTCACACTGTATTGTCATTTATTGATTAGAAATTATTTTACTTTACTTATACTTGTTACATCCTATGCCTATTATTAATTTTTATCTGCTATTTACCAAGGCTGGTTTTCTTTGAATATAATTTTCCAAATAAAATATACCTATAGTGTATTTTTAAGACATGGCATTCCCTTTACTTCTCACACTAGAGGCTTGAGTTTGTGACATCAGTGCAGATAATAATTAATTCTACTATACCTTAGTTTAATTTTACGTATAATGTATGAAAACTGCAGTCAAAATAGTGAATTAGAATGTACATAACACTTTGATACAACTTTATTAACAAAATAGTTAGTCAAGTAAAATAATAGAAACAAATTAGAAATAGTATTTACTACTGAAATAATTGAGCCAACTGCAGATTGTATTAATTTGATTACATTATTATATAAATTATTAACACACTGTAACAAAATAATAATAACATAATAAAACAATTACAACTAGTTGTATTGTAATACTATATTTTTTTATCTGAGCCATCACCAGGACGCAAAACACATACCTAGGTACTTAATATCATACTCAAACTCAAACATGCTTTATTTCCATCAATAGAATAAACATACTTACACAGAAAAGGTCAAATTATATAAATATTACACCGACACAGAAATAATCATAAATTCACTACTGTTTATATTATAAAATCTTATGCTGATTGAAATACCCCAGTATCCCTTGAATTAAACAAATTGTGAATGTTTTTAGGAGAAAGTCCGTGGAAAACCTGGTGATATCATCCCAGGATGCAATTGGGCAGAGCATCAGCCAAGCACTCACCTTCTCGGGAGTTATCTCTCACCACGGCAATCCAATCCTGCAGGAAAACAGGTAAGATATTTATTTTTTGACTCAGCATAACAGTAATATGTGAAGATGCATTTTTTATTTGGATGTATTCATCTAGTACTAATAAATATAGGCTTTAAGTTATAAAGAAATAAATAAAAAATGCTGGACAATCCACACTGCATCATCTAGCCCCAAGCTAAGCAGAGCTTGTGTTATGGGTACTATTAAAAGTGGATATTTTTTATTATACATGGAAAATTCCTAGAACACCTGGAACAAATAAGTAAATAATAATAATAATTCTGGACAATTCACACAGCATTATCTAGCCCCAAGCTAAGCAGAGCTTGTGTTATGGGTACTAGATAACTGATATACTTAATACAATACACTACATAGATATATATTTTTTATTAAACATAGAAAATATTCAGAACACCTTGAACAAATATCTGCAGAGCCATACACACATTTGTCAACTCCTGCGTAGCTGGCGGACCTTCGCCCACCGCGCCGCAGAGGTCGTAAAACTAATATTAGCTGTTTTAAAGTCACATGCATTATACCCTATTGCCGACATTGGATACAAGACAGCCAGACTCAAATGGGACTGGGCTGGGCGGGCATATAAGGGTCAATTTACACGTACCACAACCACACCATTTTCGCGTCGTGGCGATGTGGCCGCGGTGCCGCGATGTGGTTGCGATGTGGTCGTATTACACAGGTGGTCGATAACAACGGCAAAATGTGGTACGTGTAAATTGTAATATTTATTTTCAATACAAAATATACGCCCGACCACATGGCGTCGTTGTGGTCTGGTTGTGGTACGTGTGAATTGACCCTAAGCCGCATGCATCCAGAAAGGTAGGCTCGAATCGTCACACAGTGCCTGGGGACGACGCCGAGGCAGGCCAAGGAGACGCTGGCGAGACGATCTCGACACGTTCAGGGTAGATTTGAGGGACCTCGCCAACGAACGCGATTCCTGGACTAGTTTGGGGTAAACCTTTGCCTAGCACTGGGACAACAAAGGTTAATCAAAAAAAAAGTTCAAATACAGACACTGATCGCAGATCATCAGATCATCATCAGCCTATATTAGTCCACTGCTGAACATAGGCCTCCCCTAATGAGTGCTATAGCGGCCTGTCTTCAGCTTGACGCATCCAGCAACTGCCTGTGTCTTCGATCGCAGATATATTCAGAAAAAAAAACTAACTATACCTCAATGAATTTCAGGCAAGCATAAAAACGTTTTTTATTGTGTGTAGGTAGCATTACAATGGCAAAAAGGTAACAATGAACTGATAACACGCAGTAAATCTACTACGTTTATAATTTATCTGCTAATCTATTTGATATTTACCAGATAAATGCGCGCCAGTGGGTATTTATTAATGGTGCAACATGGGTGTTAATGAGTTTCAAGTGCAGTTTAGACATTTGGATAGTAATGCCGAAGTAGTTATTGTAAAGTGAGTTACTAGCTTTATGATGCTGGCTTAGAATTTGCACCACCTCAACTCTTCCCGTGGGTGTCGTAAGAGGCGACTAAGAATAGAATATAATAGAATATTATTTTATCTGTGACTTAATAAAGCAGCCGTTGATTAGAGTCACAAAACGGTCTCTGTCTCAGCATGAGCTGGTTGTAAACACGTTACAATCAACGCTGGTCTTCCGACAGAGCCATTTGTTCACGTCACGGATGATAACCCATCTACTAAGACACAAAACCATTAAAGAATATAACTAAGGGAAATCCGGGCAGCAGCGCCCCCTGCAGAAAAATTATACCACCAATCTGCGATTTACAATCCGCATGCCCAGCGTGGGGATTATGGGCATTGCCCTCCATGAGATAAACGTTAATTAGGCGCTTCAGGAGGCTTCAGGGGGCTGTCACATCAATCTGTTGATACATTTGTGGTATAACATTTTAACAAAAAAAAACGACTTCTATTATGGTTTACTCATGGTCAGAACCAATCAACAAATTATTCGTGACTCGAAATTCAACGTGTTCTTTTGAATGAAAAGTAGAAATGTTATTTTTCATTGTTCACGAACACCTTTCGTACACGGATACCACCTTACGTAGCCTTCAATATCCAGACTATTGGTTTTAAACATATGTTTTCCCAATCTAATTAATTCAATTATTCCGTTGTTTGATTTATATTGTGTAACTTGTCTTAAATTTATGGAATTTGTCGTATCTACGTGCAGAACATAAACCGACTTTTAATCGGGGAAATAAGCGTCCAAAGTGCGAAGTTTATTTATTATTTATTTTATAGACAAAGATACATCATTACAGGTTTTTTAACCCTAATTGGATAAGTAGGTACTAATCTAAGCATTTGGTTTCAATGACTACCTGTGCAATTTGTAGGAGTTTCGGCAGGTTATTGAATAAAATATATACGTTGTTTGGAGACAATACATTAACTAAAGAATTAAAGATATATAGCGAGTGACATGGGGGCAAACTTAAGTAAGTTGGTCCTACATTTGGGTACCTCCAGTATGGCGGGGCGGCACGCTAGTTTACAAACATAAAATTCATTTTGTTTTTAAAAACTATAAAGCTACTTCAATTATATAGTTTTTTATGGATCCCATTGTCAGAACTGGACTAAATTAAAATGGATGGGACCACACAGGAAGTACCAGCTTTCAAATAAAAAAATCATGAAAATCGGAGATACCTACACAGTCAAAAGTTTTCAGGTAACATACATAAAAAGAACAGTCGAATTGAGAACCTCTTTTTTGAGGTCGGCTAAAAATGTAAGTTACAAAACAAACTTGATATCTGCGGTCTATGGAAACTTACTTATCAATGTTTGTTTAAATTATAATGTTTATTGCATTGGTAAATAAATATTGTTGTAAAACTAGACGACCGTGAAACTCGTATATTTCGTGCTGAGAATGATTCACAATATAATTGTATTTCTTTGTACTCGTTCTCCTTTATGAACCTAATTCGAAGTTAATAGCGTTATCTAGGACAATAAGGATTGTCTGAATGTCCTTTGTGTTTACGATAGTATTATAGAAAGCAGTTTTCTTTAAAATAAAATATATACTAATATATCACACGTCTACATTTTTAGACTAGTAGATTATACTTGGGCGCTCATTAGGCTCCCCTAATGAGCGCCTATGTCCAGGAGTGGACTAATATGGGCTGATGATGATGAGATTAAACTTATTACCTCCTCATAACTTGAAGTTGGGAAATTGGAATGTCAGAAGTTTCGCGCAGTGTCAGCAACAATGTCTTATCGACGAAGAAAAAAATTAATCTCCTTAAATCAATGGTCTAGCCCAAGCCTCATTTTAATTTACTCGCTGAATTTTCGAAAATACATTGCGCGATCTTGCAATACAAATTTTAAGTAGGTTTCCACTTACATAAAAAAAAACATTTAACTCATACATTAAAAATTAATATCGCAGATCCCTCACTGCAAAACACATTTGATTTGTTTTATTCCTAGTAGAACGCTGTTTAGATAAAATTTAAAACCACAGTAATCCCGTGGGACAGACAGACAACAGGAAGCTACTTTATTTTATACTACATATATGTAGTGATATCTTTTATCTAGAAGGTACCCATAACAGACACAGCTCTGCTTAGCTTGGGGCTGGATAATTTATGCTGTGCGAATTGTCTAGCATTATTATTATTTTAAAATATATACCAACGTTTACTCATTCTAAGTGAACTTGTTTGTTCATGTTTAACCGACTTCAAAAAAAAGGAGGTTCTCAATTCGACTGTTAATGTTTGTTACCTCAGAACTTTTGACTGGGAGGTCAGATTTTCAGGATTGGTGATTGGTAGTAGCTGGTGCTTCCCGTGTGGTCCCATTTTATTTTGGTCCAGTTCTGACAACAGGTTCCATGGAAAAACCGTATAATTGAAGTGGATTTATAGTTTTTTAAAACAAAATTAATTATTTATTATAAAATCTTTGAACTGAAAATTTGTTCTCCCCCTTTATACTGAGCTACTTGACTTCTATCCGATTCTAAAAGCAATCAATACAGTGTTAATATTTTAGAAGATACAGCGGGGATCCTTACTGTACCTTCTAAAATATCCACCCTGTAGATGACCAATGGTACCCACTTATAAAACTTTGCATTATATCTGCATCCAAAATTGGCATCGTTCTTCGATGCTGCCAGAAAGTTAGTCCTTCTACGATCTAAGTAGGTATTAGCACGAGTTAGATAAGTAAGTACCCATTGAGAGTAGCTTAGCTACAGTATAAATGTCGCAATCCAGTGATTTTGCAAATCATCAGCGAACCATGACGGCGAGCGCGGAATCAGTTGACTCAGTGTTTTTATCTCGTATTATGTTTAGGGCATTGAACGATATTTTATACGAGACCTTTATGTTCATTCATTGTGACTATAGTATCATAGCTACTGTACGTACGGACTAATTCTTGCGATCTGCGAAACAGTATTATACTTTTGCAGGTCGCATCACTGCCTATTTACCTCAATTATGTTCATGTGTGTATGTGTGTAGTTTTTATGTTTTATGTTATGTTTATTCTAGAAATAAATGAAACTAGCAGTTCCTTGCAGTTTCACTCGCGTAGTTCTCGTTTCCGTGAGAATTCCGGGATAAAATATATACTCCTATCACTCCCTGAAAATTAAGCGTTTTAATGATGTATGATTTTTTAAAACCGGTCCAGTAGTTTCGGTGCTTATTCATTACGAACAAACAAACAATCCAATTTTGCCTCTTTATAATGTTATATCACTATAGTATAGATAAAGAAGATCCATAATCCGAAACCATCAGAACTAAAGGAATAAAGTACCTAAATCAAATTAGTTTTTTTAGGTAGGTACATGTACTTCAATAGTAAAGTAAATATTCTTTTGTGCGTAGGTTTAATATTGAAAGCTGAACAAATCACATCACATCACACTAATATAATAAATGCGAAAGTTTGTATGGATGTATGGATGTATGGATGTTTGTTACTTACTTCTTCACGCCAAAACTGCTGAATGGATCTGGCTGAAATTTAAAATAAACATAGTCCTAGGTCTGGAATAAAACATAGGCTACTTTTTATCCCATAAATCAGTTCCCGTGGGATGAAAATCATCTTTTAACGTTTCCATAGGAACAACGCGTGCGAAGCCGCGGGGCGCAGCTAGTATTATTATATTCTAATCAAGGATATAAACTGTAATAGAAAATATTTGAAATAATTATTATGAGAACGTTTTATAATATTTAGACTATTGTAGGGACGTTAGTTTAAATTCTGATATGAATAGCATTGTCCGTGAAAGAATGGACTTAAAACAACAAAAACTAACTGTAAGCAGTTAACTAACATGTAATAATAATTGTTATATCGTTACCTAAGCCTAAGCCAATCGTAGCTGGGCAATTAAACTTCGATAGTGGTTAGATTGTACGTCTCTTGAAAAACCACTACTATTAATCGAAGTTATAAAAGTGTGTTTTTGTAATTTCAGGAGCGTGTCGCGTTCACCATCGCCGTCCCTTCGGATACAAAGCACGGATTCTGCTTCAGAAGCCATTGAAAATGACAAGGTAAATCTATTCAAGGACTCTACGGCGATAAGACGACCGATGTGGCGCGGCAGGCGAAGGTCTGTGCGAATGCTGTGTGGTGCGGGCTTAGAATTTGCACCACCCCAATTCTTCCCGAGGGTGTCGTAAGAGGCGACTAAGGGATATCCATCGGGGGAAGGCCAGCAGCGCCTCCTGCAGATCAAATCTTCCACCAAACTGCGATCCCCAATCCGCATGCCCAGCTTGGGGATTATGGGCATTACGATCCATGGGTTAAACGCCAATAAGTCGTTTATCAGGGGGAGGCCTGCGTCCAGCAGTGGACCGATACAGGTTGCGGGTTCTATGATGGGAGCCTTGGAACAAATGTTTATACGATCTGTAAATATTTGTTCCGGGTGTCCTCTTGAAATTTTCCGATTAAAAAGACTCTTTCATCATTTAAAAGCTTACTTTTCGGGTAGTGTTTGATATTTTATCCCGGTGGTGTTTGTCATATTGATTTCAACCCGAGTCTCTTCAAGACAAGAGCTAAAACCTAAGTCTTTTTCTAGTTAAGACTTTCGGGGTACATCGTAGACCACACCTGCATCTAACACTTTCTCTGTCCATGACGGAATTATCCAGGTTGAACAGTGCGGTGCGGGGCGGTGCGTCCCTATAGTTCCCTCCGCAGGGCAGTGAATAGGTTAACATCATTAAAATGAGTAAAGTAAAGTAAAGTATAAATTTATTGCATCAAATACATGTAAATAAGGTACATAGGTGGTGTTTGTTTAATATAAACGTGTTTATAATAGAAGCTCAAACTAAGCTTTAAGATGCTGACAATGAAATAGTTTCATTAAAATTGTTCATAGCAAGACCATCCCGGCATGAATATAGAAACGCAGCATTAACCTCAACTGCTTTGTGTTCCACTGCTGGACGCAGGCCTCCCCCTGATAAGCGCCTTATTCGCGTTTATCTCATGGACGGTAATGCCTATAATCCCCACGCTGGACATGTGGGTTGGGGATTGCAGTTCGGTGGTAGAATTGTTCTGCAGGGCGCGCTGCTGCTCGCCCGTTGGCGGATATCCCTTAGACGCCTCTTACGACACCCATGGGAAGAGATGGGGTGTTGCAAATTCTAAGCCAGCATCACACAGCTACCAGCATTAACCGCAAATGCTTATTAACCTAGTGGATTAATTAATTGGCCCTGAATACCACGTCCTGAACAATTAGCGTGAAGGTCGCGGACGCACGCCAAGTGAATTAGTACGTGTTGTTAACACTCTGATGTCTTTCATCGTTTAATTCATTATATCCATTCTATCTTTCCGGATTATTCGGTAACTTGCGTAATAATAAATAATGCTTGTCCAGCATTATTTATTATTACGCAAGTTACCGAAACCACCTAATCCCAAGCTAAGTAAAACTTGTATTGTGGGCAAGTACTAGCTAAACCTTATCCACTGAGCTTGTAGAATGTTAGTAAACAAACCGCCCATACTTAACCTAAAATTCACATTGTCGGCGCGTCCTTTTATACGTAATTTACATTACTTTTCGATTTGAGTTCTTCCGTCAATAAATAATGAAACTCGACGCCAAGCAAGGGAGTTTTAGTTATTTGGGTCGTGGTTTTTTTTACTAACATTCTACATGCTCGATAAATAAGGTAAAGATAGTTTGAAATACATTACATACATAGCATTTTCAGTTTGTTGTAGTAACTCTGTCTCGTTACTTTAGAATTCATAATATATATATTATATATATAGAAAATGTTAATTTAATCTTTATTATACAATTTTTAAAGTATACCTATCTGCGGAAACTTATAACGAGATAGACCAGTACTTGTCAAACATGTACTAGTCTATCTAGGCATTTTCTATATTTACATCTAAATTTTTGTAAACCTTTTGTTTTTTGATTTCGGGGTATAGTGATGTGACGTGGAATATTTTGTGTAGGCGTTGATTATGATAACCATCCTCAGCTCATTGTCCGATAAATGGGACAGTCCAATGTTAATGTTTCAATGGTTCATTTTATTGGTAAAATATATCATTACACGTCGAAAAGAACAAAGCACACCTTAAAATGTACTAAAGTATATCGTTGTTAAATCACTGTATTCGAACAATGCTGCGATAGCTTTTGAACTGCAGAGTCAAGCTTACATTTAAACGTATAATACCTACCTATAATATGCCGTGCCTACTAACATAGTTTTAAAGTTTGTACTAAACATTATATGGATCTCTGTGTCTGAAATAAATAGTTTTATTTATTTATAACGTTAAATGAATTTACTCGAGAAGCTTTCGAAAAAAGAGAAAGAGAAAATCTTAGATAACCTCATCAATTTCACTGAAGATAATGTTTCGTTATTTCAGAACAGTGAATTGAACCTGTCCCTGGGATGTCACGTCGCGGCCGACAACGCCTCCATCTCCAGCAATGAGCTGCCCACGCCTGGGAAACTTGATAAGGTATGGGCATCGATCAGGTATTTCGCGGCCTCCCCCGTAGATAGCTAGAACCTTACGAAAATGACTCTCAAAATTGTCTACAACTTGTTTTGACGCAGACAGTTTGCGCAGAGCCTGACTAGTTTTTTGCATACAGGACAAGAGATTAGTGGAGTCGAATTTATTTTATTTTGTAAGTAGGTAGGTAGGTATAATAAAAATGCGTTTTTACAGGAACAATCTGTAAATCACCGTGTACTTATCATATTGAAATTCATTTGGTTTCTTCTAGTAGCACAGCTGCCGCCTCCAGATCCCGACGTGCGTCGTTGGAAAAGTGTTAAGGGGGGGTTTCCCGGTCCTACTATCGTCAACGCTCAATGTTAGAAAAAGAAGCAAAGCGAAAAGAGAGAAAGCGTCTGATCGCTCGGTTGGCATTCGGTTACTTTCGCCGCTCACTCGCGGGTAGTCGGCAATAGGAAGAATAGTTTATAAATTGGAAAGCTCAGGTAGACCAAGTTAGGAAAAAAAATTACAAATTGTTATATGCTCTAGGACAAATAAAGAACGTCACAAAGATCAAAACTGCCATTATGTCGTATCATGCGTACATAGGATCGGTGCTTCGTTATGGGGTAGTAATGTGGGGCAATAGCACGGACAAAAACAGGGCATTTGTAGCTCAAAAAAATGCATCCGAGCATTATGTGGAGTCAATGCAAACCGTTTTTTAAGGATCTTGGTTTGTTGCCTCTACCATCGCTTTATGTTTATGAAGTCTCAAATGTTTAGGAAGTCATGGATATTTGTTCCAAATGACTATTAATTCAAAAAGAAATTATTTAATTGACTATGTGAGTGTATTTTTATGACATCAATGAATTTTTTAATTTTAAGCCCTAGATATAAGTTAAGCCTAGTTAGCCCTAGTTATAAAAAATAAAATAAAAAATATAACATTTCATTTCATTTCAATTTCATAAAACTTGTTCCAGGAGATACATGTTTTTCAGTAAGACATACAAGTTTGTGAAATAAATCTTTGTCGTTTAGAATCTCCATTACATTTGCAAGGTTTCTATCTAAATATTTTCTTTACTATTACAAGCATTCGAGTGAGCTTCTCCAATAAAAAAATGTATGTATATTTGTTTGTTTCCAGTCAGGTAACTTCAAAAACCTAGACGGCATCCCCGGTTCGCTGCGCGCCAAGAAGAAGAGCTGGTACAACTCGCTGTACCCGACCTACAAGAGCAAGTCCGACGACTTCAAGCGACTGTTCCGCGACTTGCCAGATGATGAGCGGCTTATTGTTGGTATGCTGTATGACTAGATACTAGAAATAAAGAAAGAAAGAAAGAAAAATATTTATTAAACACTACAATTACTATAAATAAAATAAAATAAAAGACTACTTAGTAACACGAACAAACACAGTGAACAATTATTTACAGTTAATTATTAACTATACAGTATCCATCGAGCATGTAGAATGTTAATAAACAACCTCAACCTCAACAGCCTGTATTGGTCCACTGCTGCACGCAGGCCTCCATCTGATAAGCGCCTTGTTGGTTTCATCTAATGGAGGGTAATTATAATCCCCACGCTTGCGGGTTGGGGATCGCTGTTCGGTGGTAAAATTGTTCTTCAGGGGGCGCTGCTGCTCGCCCCCGGTGGATATCCCTTGGTCGCTTCTTACGACACCCAAAGGAAGAGATGGGGTGGTGCAAATTCTAAGCCAGCACCACACAGCTGTTACTAAACAAACCACGACAATTATCAAAAATTAACTTGCTTGGCGTCGAGTTTCAGATGTAATTGAAAGCAATATTTATTGAAGGAAGGATCTCAAACCGAGTAGTAATGTAAACTACGTTAAGTATGGGTTTGTTTACTTACATTCCACATGCTCGGGATCATGCATGGGAATCTCGCTCTGCCGCAAACAATAGAATTAAGTCATCGAGGTTTGTGTAAATTAACAAAATAACATAGAATTTCATTAATACATTTTAAAATTTCATTACTTTGGATCACAGATATTATAAATATAGTAACTAGTAAGCGCTACTCCTTGATAGATGGCAACTCGGTTTTTTTTTATTGAAATGCGTGTAGTTTTTTGTTTGATCCATATTTTCTTAACATTTTGCTCCACCTTGGACCGTTTGAGTGAGAGTTTTTTGTTGAGATTAAAAATGGCTCCTCACAAGTGCGATCATTTTAGTTCTAGCGGGCCAAGTTTTGCGCTATCTAGTGAATTCAACTCAGTAACTAGTTGGCCCCCAAAATCTCGCCCGAAGCGTGTCCTTACTATGAGATGAGGCACCTGTACTAGTATAGTATATATTATACAAGCTGCGCCCCGCGGCTTCGCACGCGTTGTTCCTATGGAAACATTAAAAGGTCATTTTCATCCCACGGGAACAGATTTATGGGATAAAAAGCCTAAGTTTTATTCCACGATTAGAATTATCTGTATGCAAAATTTCAGCCCGATCCGTCCAGTAGTTTTGGCGTGAAGAGGTAACAAACATCCATCCATACTTTCATACATCATTATAATACACTCGAGAGCAATGAATCCGGGTCACTTAAAGAATGTTAAAAATCTCGGAAACTAAAAATGATAGGTTAATGCAATAAATTGTATTTAATAGACAATGTAATACTCCTTAAATGAAAGTAAAAAAAATATGAGTCACCATACATTTTATTAACACAAAATTACATAAAGAAAAAAACTGCTGATCTCTCCTTAAAACAAAAATAGGAAACATGAAATTTTTGAACTTTATTACGATTTTCTTGAATTTTAATACTTCGTATTGCCTCCTCGTGCTTCCATTACTGCGTTTACGCGGTTTGGCATGCTGTACACCAAGTTCCTTATACGATTTTGGGGAATATTCTCCCATTCCTCTGTGAGAGCAATTTTGAGCTCACGAAGCGTGATTGGGGGAGGGTTTCGTTGTTTTACGCATCTGCCTAGCTCGTCCCAAGCATGCTCGATCGGGTTGATATCCGGGCTGCGCGCTGGCCACTCCATACGAGTAATGTTCATCTCTTGAAGGTAGTCATTCACAATCCTACCTGTATGAGGTCGGGCATTGTCATGCATAAATATAGCATCCTCACCTAAATTGACCATAAATGGACCAACGTGATCATTGAGGATTTCTTCCACATATCTTACGCTAGTTAAAGAGCCGTTTTCTATGATCACCAGCTCTGTGCGACTTTCAGAAGAAATTCCGGCCCACACAAGTACAGACCCACCACCGTAGGCTACTTTTTCTTCGATGCATGCTTGCTTGAATCTTTCCCCTGGTCTTCGATACACTCTGTGTCTTCCATCGTGCTTGTAGAGCATAAATTTTGATTCGTCGGAGAACATAACTTTTGACCAATCTTCAATACTCCAATTTACGATTTTTAGGATTCTTTAAGTGACCCGGATTCATTGCTCTCGAGTGTATTAGTGTGATGTGATTATCTGTGACTCTACTAAACGAATAAAATGTTAATTTCCAGACTACTCATGCGCCCTGCAGAAAGACATACTGGCGCACGGGCGCCTGTACGCGTCGCAGAGCTACCTGTGCTTCTACGCCAACATCTTCGGCTGGGAGACCACCCTCAGCATCCGGTGGAAGGACGTCACTGCCATCACTAAGGAGAAGACGGCACTGGTATGTTACCCTGCATGTACATCAGGGATGTGTCTTTGTCAAGCAGTACCCTCAGTATTTTAAAACACACGCGGAAGTCTTGACTAGAAATACAAGGCATAAGAATATACTGTTCTTCCCTCCTTGTCGACTAGAGCTTGTTAAGCGTAACTCCTACTATCATGCCATTATTATCTTTAATAAATTACCAAATAGTTTTAAAGATTTGCCTCTAAACCTGTTTCGAACTAAATTGAAACACTGGCTACTTGAAAACTGTTTTTATAGTGTAAAAGACTTCTTGACTATAAAAATTTATTGCCTTCTGCTCATATTTTTCTTTTTCTTGTTTCGTACCTTATTATGATTTGGACTCATTGTGATTTTAATTTAATTTAGCTGTTATTATGAACTTGACTTGTTGCTTTGGTTTTTAATTTATTAGATTGACATTTGACATTTAGAATAATTTATTAATGTAAAATTTTGCACACCTTTAGGGGTAGATTGTATGTAGACATATATATAATTTTAAGAACTTTTGTACATACATTCTGGCAAATAAATGATTATGATTATGATTATGGTACAAACGGTGGCAAGCTGTCGGGAAACGTTAAAAGAAAAGACATTTATTTCTGACCGTTGTGGTCTATATGACTTGCCTTGTATATCTTCCAATGTTATAATGGTTAATAAATACAAATATAAATCAGCGTTACAACGGTCAGGTACACGGTTTATACATATTTTTTACACAGTTTTTTTAGTTTGAATTTGAATTTGACTCGCACAAATACTCACACTCTTACTCAAACTTGTTCTAAGAAGCCTTGCATGCCCTAGTCCCTCCGTGTTGTTATAATGACTTTTTTTTTTTTTTTAATTGCTGATGGATTATCGTTTGGCTACCAACTCACTTTAAGAAAGCGAAGATGTAGCCTAAGATGGAGCACGCTTTTCCAGAAGGAACTTATTTACCCTAGATTTGAAGACTCCAAGATTGTACTCTACTGGGAAGACTGACGCAGGAAGATCATTCCACTCTTTGGCTGTGGATATTATGAAAGTAGAGCAGAATTTTTTGGTTCGACACTGTGGTATGTCGACCAGGAATGGGAGGTATGAATTTGTGCGTCTGTTGGTCCTATGATAGAAGGGAGAAGACGGGATAAGGTCGTGCAATGCTTGCGCACAATCACCAAAGTGGTACTTGTAGAAAACTGACAGTCTGGCAACGCGCCGTCTGTGATCGAGGCTTTGTAGGCTAGACTCTGTAAGCGAGACATCATCAACAAGTCTAACAGCGCGTCTTTCAATCGAGTCGAGAGCTTCAAGTTGGTATTTAGCCGAGCCGTCCCAAAGGTGGCAGCAATACTCCATGCAAGTTCGGACCTGCGCCTTATACAAACTGAGGACCTGTCCCGGTGTGAAGTACCGCCGAACCCTCATTACTCTTTTCCTGCAAACAGGTGATACCAAACGCGATACTAGTCTGCACGGAAGGAGAAAAGAACTTCTTCACATCATTCTCTGGGCGAGACAAGGTGTATCTGATGCTGTTCCGGATATGGCAGAACGCACTCATGGACCAGCAGATGTCGAGTCAGGAGATTTGGCAGTGGGTGAGTTTGGACTAATGAAAACTGATTTAGGAAAAGGAATAGGGTATATGGATGTGACTTCATAAAAGCTAATATTTGTTTTACGTATTCTCTTTATTGATATAGAAATGTATATTTTTGTATTTTATGATGTTTTTACTGTGAAATTTAATCATTGAAAAGTAGATATTTGAAATCTCAATCGCAAAATGTCTGAACGCAAGGCACCTGAAGCGTGACGTCATTCTTAAACATTTTTGTATGGGCATGAAGTTTTGACTTTGAGTTGACATAGGGGACTCGATGATCCGTGACGTCACAAACTGAAAGGGCTAAGACCCGAAACTGAATAAATGTAGTTTTACTTTTTGTTTTTAAACTCAATAATGAAAAAATTTTTTTGGGTATTTTTTTTTCGTTTATGTATTGACCGAAGTAATCGATAAAAAAATAAATAAAATCCATGCATATACCTTATTCATAAAAGCGCCTCTACTAGCTTCGGCTGAAGCGGCATTTGGGAGAGAAGGTAGTATCCCTCTAAATAGGTACAGAGGGAGATCTTCTCTGAACCGGGACCGACCGATTACGTTAATGATGTTAATGCTTGGCCGGATGTCGCCGAGTTCCACACAGACAATAGTATGTAAGAACAGTTAGACTTAGTTATGCCAAGATTGTATTAGTTGATAAGCGATAAACTTGCTAGTGGTTTCTTTTTCACGTCTTCCGTTAGTGGACAAAAAATTGAAGTCAATTGCACCTTATTTCTTGTTTGATAGTTATAACTATTTATCAAGCTGTTTATATAGTAAAAATTTGACTTGTCTAAGTCTTATGTGCTTATAGTGCTTATTTTGTAGGTCTAAAGAAATAAACGATTTGACTCTGACTCTGACTCTTGACCCATCTGGTCCACAGAGCATCGTGTATGGTCAGAGTTGTAAATGAATCAAGCGTTTGCGCGATCTAGGATTTGGTCTCTTTTTGCGCTTTCAATTCATCTTAAGGTTTGGTATATAAAGTCCCTGCTTTCTGGCCCTCTATCATACATAACACATCGTCTGATTGTTTCTGTTAATATGTTTTCACATTCATGGTTCAAGAGATCCCGGGAGTACTGCGATCTAGGCCTGCTTTAACAAACAAACCCGTGAGGTTCCCCCTTAAGCATTCATGAAGTCTTAAATCCAGATCGTTTTCGTTTCAAACTGCGCCATACATTGTTTACTATGTCGCTATTTTATGCGCATACTTCAGGAATATTCTTAAATATGTGTCGTGACACGAATCTATCGGAATATATAAATTTCAAATTTGTTTTGAGGAAAATTGATGAAACTATTCTGTTCTATTTATCTCAATTGATTCGTGTTGGCGTAGGAATAAGGTTTCGAATCCTGTGTGTATTTCGCATGGCATGTTATGTGTGCCATTTGTGGTTCCCCACCACAAATTGACACGACTTGCGAAATACACGGCGGTACTGGTGGGACATTGGTGGTGCCTTTTGTTGCTGCTGCCTTAACCTTAACAGCCTGTATTGGCCTACTTCTAGACGCAGGCCTTATAAGCGCTTTTTGGCGTTTATCTCATGGGTGGTAGTGTCTATGAGCCCCACGCTGGGCATGCTGGGATCGCTGTTCGGTGGTGGATTTTTTCTTCAAGGATCGCTGCTGACCTCTTCCCGGTGGATATCTCTTAGTCGCTTCTTTTGACACCCACGGAAAGAGTTAGGGTGGTGCAAATTCTAAGCCAGCACGACACAGCTTTTATTATTATCTCTTTATTTCAGATTTAAAATCCATATTATATAACAAATTATTTAAAGTCACACAAAATCACACAATAAAATTACAACAAAAAGAAACGAATTGAGATCAAATAATTAAGAATTAAATAAATTAAAATAATAATTAACCTAATGAAAATTTAAACTAACAAACTAACCTAATGACCATTTAATTTAATAAGAGATGGACCCCATCATTATTTTCATCCATTTATTTTGGATGGGACAGTCCAGGCGCGAAATAATCATTTGCAGGATGCTGTTGCTACTGGCTCGCGCACGCTGTTGCAGGGAAGCGACTTTTTTGCGAATGATCGCATGGAAGCCGTCCGTGCGTGCTTCCGCGAACATACCAGATGCACTGCAGAAGCGAGGCAGCCGCATCAGCATCCTAAAAATGTTATTGTACTGAACACGTAGAGCACTGGCTGCCCGGCGGGTGCAGTTGAGCCAGAGGCTACTCGAGTAGAATGACTGGCAGTAGGCCTTAAAAAGAGTGACTTTCACTTCTCTCGAGCAGCGTGCAAAACGACGAGCAATCATGTTTCCCCGTACAGCCAGAGCTCTACGCTCCCTTTCCACGTCTGCATCATCGCTTAGAGACTCGTTCACAATATGTCCTAAATATCTAAATGAATTAACAACTTTCAGAGCCGCACCGTTAAGTTATGGGGGGGACAAGGGCCGGCCTTATATTTCCACTTTTAAATATAAGGACTTCACTCTTTTTAGAGTTGTATGTCAGCCCATGCTCCGCCGCATAGTTCTCACAAATTTTAACAAGTTTTTGAATAGAGCCCACCGATGGACCCAGCAGCACCATATCGTCCGCGTAACTTATGTTGTTCAGGCAAACATTGTCAACAAAGCAACCCGTATGGGTGCTGCTAAGCTCACCGATGAGCTCATTAATGTACAAGTAAAACAACAGAGTAGAGGTTATTCCGCCCTGTCGCACGCCGCACTCCATGCCATACTCCTCAGATAGAGCGCCGCCCCATCTCACCTGATTTTTTTGGCATTTGTACCAATATTTCATGGTGGACACTACTTCGGCCGGTACACCCTCGTTCCCAAGCTTACTACGCTATTTTATGCTATCCTTCAGAGAAACTCCGAGCATACTCATCTCATAGCTCGCTGAGCGACTTTAAACTGGTGGACCAACCCTACCGTGAGTGTCTACGTCTCAGCTCCGTAGGTCATGACGGGTAGGACGCACTGATTCTAAAGTTTACCTAGTTTTAAAGCATTGCGTTAAGTCCCGGATCCCATAAAATGGCTATTTTACACATCTTTGGTTTCATCCAAATTCGTGCCAAGACCGATGCGTCGCGAGGTTGTCTAGAGGAGCAGTTATAGATAGTGCATATTACACTTTGAAATTACCCTAGTGCGAGCTATTTTCAATTTGAGTCGATTAGCATACCTATAGTAGCGCGATCCAAGGCCGGCGGTGTGAGGGATATCCATCCAGTTGTGTTTGTTTCCTGGTTACTGATAGCCGTATTTATCGTGGGAATATTTCCGGTAATTTTCGTGATAGTGAATATTTCGCAGGTGTTCTTTGTGCTAAGTGTTAAGTTTCAAAAGCTTATTGTTTGTTTGCTATTCTAATGTCGTGCCAGGCGGTTTCGCACGCCTATCTAACGGGAAATGATTTATGGGATAAAAAGTAGCCCCTGTGTTATTCCAGGTCTAGAACTACATAATAAGAAATTAACTAGTGAACGTGCGGTACCGATCGTCGATTTCCAGCCGTTTGCATTTGCTCGCTCGCATTCGCTCGCTCATGTTCGCTTAGTCTGCACCCACCATTACAAATGTACGACGACTTCTGTGGCGCGGTGGGCGAAAGTCCGCCTGCGGCGCAGGAGGTCTCGGATTCGATTCCCGCCTCGGGACAAATATTTGTACGATGTGCAGACATTTATTCAGGGCGTTCTGGATGTTTTCTATGTATCATAAAAAAATATCTATCTATGTAGTGTATTGTATTATGTATATCAGTTATCTAGTACCCATAACACAAGCTCTGCTTAGCTGGGCTAGATAATACCGTGTGAATTGTCCAACAGTATTTATTTATTAATAATGTCGACGTATTGTCCACAGGTGCACAGCTGTTACGGAGAAGAGCTAGGCTTCAACTCTGATGACGACGAGTACTCGAAGGACTTCCTGGAGGAGGCCGTGCTGCCGATAGAGGTCGCGGCCGTGGAGGTGAGCCTTTTATTCACCCTCAACCTCAACAGCCTGTATTGGTCCACTGCTGGACGCAGGCCACCCCCTGATAAACGCCTTATTCGCGTTTATCTCATGGAGGGTAATGCCCATAATCCCCACGCTGGGCATGCGGATTGGGTCGCAGTTCGGTGGTATAGTTATTCTGCAGGGGGCGCTGTTGCCCGCCCAGGCGGATATCCCTTAGTCGCCTCTTACCCTCGCGGGATGAGTTGGGGTGGTGCAAATTTTATGCTGGCACCAAACGGCACTATTTACTACTTAAATTAGAGTTTGGTGGCCACAAAGCGCAACTTCGTATCTCTGCTTAAGCTTTACCAATTAAAACTATTACAGAGGTATAAAAAAATAGCTTATTATAGGTATCACAAACTGTACGATGGATTTTTAAAATTTCCTGTGTTAAATGTAATAATAAGATAAAATACCCGAGTCATAGTTGCGGCGCCTCTTTAACTCGGGTATGCGCCTTAATAGTTTTTAGTAAAAAAAATCAAGCTCCAAGTTACACCTACCAATCCAGTATTCAAAGTTTTTGGATGCCATTCTATGAACTACTCATCATATTGTTGTGACAAACCTTTTAAATTGTAGTTCAAGTGAACTCCAAACTTTGGCCAAAATGGTTCGCCAAAATGGTTCGCTTGCAGGCGTGGCGCTTGTGCCGCAGTTGTCTACTACTAAATGTTCTCTGTTGGTTCCTGACCCTGTTTGTTTTGAACATATGAAATAAACTATGATAACCTGGATAACCGACCGACGCGACGTTTTCGTTTTTTTTTGCACATAGTAAACAAATGCCGTGGCATGAAATTAGCGTATGTGTAAATTTTAGTTTTACCTCATTATCTAACCACCACATTCGTTTCAATATCTGGAGGTAAAAACAGGATAAGCGACAATATGTTTGGTAGGACTCACTAGGACAATTTATGTTAAGTTTATCGGAGAATTTGAACAGTGACAGGGAAAATAAGGCTAAGTTACAAACGGAGTCTGACAAAATATCCCAAACAAAAAATATTTATAGCTCAAACAGGTTAATGTCCAATCAAGAAATTTATATTAAAATTAAATTAAATAAAATAAAATTAAATTCATTTATTAATTCAGACACAAAGATCCATAGAAAAGAGCATGTAGTAAATGGCACAGATTAAAGTAATGTCAAAACAAGGTACACAGTCATAACAAAAACTTAATTAATATAATAAATTTGCTTGGCACATGGGTTGATCAGGCTGGACATCCAGTGCCTTTGCAGTTTACTGCAATGTCTATCAGCCAGAACCCGTAACAGACTATTGGTGCTGTCCAGCATCCTGCGTTTTATTGATAACATCAATAAAACGCAGGATGCTGGACTATTATTTCTAATCACAGCGTAAAAATCCTTTACATGTGCGTCAGCAAACATGCCAGACGCACTACAGTATCTAGGCAGCCCCACCATTGCTCTAAACAAATTATTATATAGGACACGTAGGGCACTGATGGACGCCTTAGTGTAAGTAACCCACAGGCCGCTGGTATAAAAAGATTGGCAGTAGGATTTAAATAACGAGACTTTAACCTCTACTGAACAATGGGCGAACCTGCGGATCAGCATGTTTCCTCGTACCGCCAGCGCCCCACGTTCCCTTTCTATGTCACAATAGATCAGCAGTGACCCAGTGGCCTAAATATTTAAATTTACTAACCCTGTCCAGTTCGCGACCACCCAGACAGACGGGAGGATGTCGCTGGGGGGGCGGCCGCTTGTAGCGAAAACCATAACCTCGCTCTTCTTGTTGTTATATTTGAGCCCGTGGCGCTCGGCGTAGTCCTCGCACACAAGCAGCAGCCGCCTCAGCGCGCACACCGACGGGCACAGCAGCACCATGTCATCCGCGTAGCTAATATTATTGATCCTCTGACCATCGATGGAGCACCCCGCATGCATGCTGCTGAGCTCGTCGATGAGCTCGTTCACGTACAGGCAGAAAAGCTTCGGCGAAGATATGCCGCCCTGTCTGACTCCACATTCCAGCCTGTACGTGTCCGATACTTCATCCGCCCACCTTACACAGTTGTCCTGATGTGCGTACCAATGCCTAAACAAACTGACAACCTCCTGCGGCGTCCCAGTAGCTGACAGTTTGTCCCACAGTAGCTGGTAGGACACCAGGTCGAATGCTGTCGATAAATCGAGAAAGCATCCAAAAACTGGTGTCCTCGTTTAGTGTAGTACGTGACGGTCTCCTTGAAGGTATAGATGGCACTCTCTGTGGAGAGCCCAGCTCTAAAGCCAAACTGAGGATCGTGTAGCTTCAGATGTTAACCCAGCTGCTTATTAAGGAGACCATCAAGCACCTTTGCAGTAACTGTGGCCAATGATATTGGTCTATAATTGGTTTTATCAGACGAGTCACCTGTCCTGTTTTTAACAATTGGCACTACTATTGTCCGCAAGAGGTCTGGAGTCATGTAACTGTGCTTAATACACAGATTATAAAACAAACTAAGTACATGAGGCAAATGTACCCCTGCATGCTGAAGGTGCTCGATGCTGAGCCCGTCGTGACCTGGCGACTTACCACGGTGCATATTTTTAATAATATTCTTAACATCATGAGCCGGGAAATAAACTAATTCCTCGTCACGATTGGGCACAGCATCGGACACCCTCACACCAGAAGTGGAGGCTGTTTTAGTATTAAGAGGTAATGCTTTTATTTTAAAATGCTGCATAAAGATATTAGCAATATGCTTGTGATCACTAGCACCATCCACGCTAACCGGAAGGCCTGGTTTAGAATTTAAATTACTAACACTTTTCCAAAATTTAGAGAAATATTTTTTCTGGTTATGCTTAGCAATAATGTCCATTTTAATCTGATTCTGATTTTTAACACACCACTAACTTATTAAAATATTAAATTAAAAAAAAGCGTAAGTGTCAGTTTCGAGGTTTAACTTTTAGTTTATCCACCAAAGTAAAAAAAATTACTAAATTTTCCGATTTCTTCGTCGTAAACGACACATTCGTTTTTCAACAAGACAATTATTTTTGATAATGTGTAGGATTTTCAATATGTAGGTACCTTGTTAATTGTTTTATACTTCATCTGCTTAGAAAGTTGCTTATTCCTTTTCCAAACATAAGGTAGAAAACTCGTCTTTGCCAAAACGCGGGAGGAAAAACTCTTTGGAATTTAATTTCTCAAGCGCTTAGCACGCGCTACTCGTTCGATTTCAACAAATGAGGTATCGATTGAGTCGTCAATACCTCGGTGGCTATAGTATATGGGTATTAAAGTAGTATATGACGCGTAGTCGGGTTTTAATTTATTTTATCTTGTTAGGTTAATAAGTATTTCGTAGAGCCATGATACTTAAACCACACTACGCAAAAAAAGCTGATTCCAAACTTAAAATTATAAGTCGATTTCACAAAAAAAATCCGCTTGGCCCCTTTTGGCCGTTTTGCATCAATATATTGTTTGCAACACCGTACCGCTGCCAATTCCCAAGGCATCTTCCGTTGAATGGTCTACAGAAGCTACACTTTCATATGCAAGGACACATGCTTATTGTAAATGGATATGAGTTATTATGTAAATTTAACTTATAAAACTTTAGCGATTGGTCATAATTAATTGGTATTGATATGGATCAGTTAAGCTACCTGTAGATTATTTGCAAATATGTTTTTATTGTTTGATTGTAATTTGCTTTTCAATAAATGTTCTTTTATGTAATGAATAGAAATGAATCATTATTGATCGGGTATTTATCGCGTACCTTTTTATTTTTAGTTTATTTATGGGAACTAAAATTGTGAAATAAAAACAACAAAATACGCGATAAATAATCATTAATTATGATAATATATGTGTAAAGTGTGAAAAAATGTTTGTTCTACGAATACAGCAACAAACATTTATGAAGGATCACAATATATTGTTGAATTGTCATTTTCCATTGCATGAAATATAGTGCTAACCAAAACATCCCAAATACTTCCTGATAGATAAAACAACAAATTAATAATCGAATTTGTAGCCGAAACATATATAGGAGTGATTCATACCGTTATCTGTATCGATACGAGATTACCGAAACCAGTTGGTTGCTCTTCACTGGCGGTGTAACACGTGCGAAATGACGAAACTTCTGAAGAAAACAAAAAAAGTGAGTGAGAAATAACGAAAAGAAGGGCTAGATTAGCAAATGTATTTTTTTATATATTTTCTCCGAAGAGACAAATCTGCACATATTTGTTTTATCAACAAAAACCTCAAGCACTTTGCATATCTTAAACAAATAATGCTTTCTTTGGCTCAAATATGTATCTGTGTATCGCAGCTGAAATAAAAGCATTGAATTAAATTTGTCCACGAAATACAAAAACAATTCTATGATTATTATTTTTATCGATGAATGCTAGGAATTCGTCCAAAAAATTCAACTATACTCTGATATTCATAACAGTTTTAACTTAAAACTATCCACTTCTTGACCTATATGTTTCATTTGACCCAATCGATCCATTAGGACAAATTGAAATGAATTAATTTTTATTGAAAATTGATGATTTGATATTTGTCTAACTGCATAGCTGCAAACAATTGTTTATTACAAAATATGAGAAGGAGGCCAAGAGGAGGATCCAGCTAGATTGGGCAGCGTTTGGAAAGCTACGTCGAGTCTTCTCGTCATCCATACCGCAATGCTTGAAAACGAAAGTTTTCAATCAGTGCGTCCTACCCGTCATGACCTACGGAGCTGAGACGTGGACACTCACGATAGGGCTGGTCCACCAGTTTAAAGTCGCTCAGCGAGCTATGGAAAGAGCTATGCTCGGAGTCTCTCTGAAGGATAGGATTCGTAACGAATACATCCGACAGAGAACCAAAGTTATCGACATAGCTCATTGATTTATTAAAAACGAAGATGAGGCACTGGTTGCTCGAAAGTGGCAACCTCAAATTGTGTAAAATTGTGTTCTCCCACATCAGTCACCGTGACCGGCGGCACGGGCGGTCGTGATGAAATATTGTTGTCTCAGTCTCACTTCGGTCCTAGATACGTTTTTCCGTCTTTGTTCTTCTTTGTATTGCACAGGACTGGAAATATAACTGTGAGAATATGTGTTTGCGTGTAGTTGTAACACATTCGAATTTTTGAGTAAGCGATGGGAGAACGTAACCTATCTTCCCTTTTTAAATCAATGACATAGCTCAAAGAATTTGCAATTTGCACTTTTTGTGGCAGTGGGCCGGCCATATCTAGCGAAGAACCGATAACCGCTGGGGTAAACGAGTTCTTGAGTGGAGACCGCGACTCGGAAAAAGTAGTGTAGGTCGCCCTCCGGCCAGGTGGGATGACGATCTCCGAAAGACTGCAGGCAGATGCTGGATGCGTCAAGCTGAAGACAGGGCGCTATGGCGCTCATAAGGGGAGGCCTATGTCCAGCAGTGGACTAATATAGGCTGATGATGATGATGA
The DNA here is from genome assembly GCA_955876795.1 of Eupithecia tripunctaria. NCBI lineage: Eukaryota > Metazoa > Arthropoda > Insecta > Lepidoptera > Geometridae > Eupithecia > Eupithecia tripunctaria. The sequence goes on along the minus strand of OY041611.1, from coordinate 15,279,216 downwards.
TGATGATGATAGCTGCAAGCAAAGCCAATGGCCTAGCACGCACTGGGATTATTGTGCGGATTATGGGCATTACCCCCCATGAGATAAACGCCAATAAGGTGCTTATCAGGGGAAGCCTGCGTCCAGCAGTGGACCAATACAGGCTGTTGCGGTTGAGGAGGTTGAGGCACTAAACGCACGTGTTTAATCCGACTGATAATTTCTGAAATCGTATAAAAAATAGCACGGCTTTCTATACAAACGCACGCATTATTGATTTTTTCATTTAAACAAGTGATTGTAACGTAATTTGCTACATTTGGGTCGCGGTTTGTAAACATGGGATTTTTTGTGTCCCATCTAATTCTAATTCTGAGTAGGGGAATTAAGGTCTAGATCACGGACATCTCGCTTAAGAAGTGTATTGTGCATTATCCCCATGCCTATGTAGGCCCTACCCAGCCCAGCTCCTTGATGTATCGGAGCAGGACTTAGTGCCTGGCAGCTTCTTTTCAGCTTTTCTGCAGGTGTGGATGGGGTTGATGCCTCAATGAGACACTTCAGCCGCGTTTTATGTCTGGCCTTGTCCATGGGCGAGCAGTGTAGGACAACGTGTTCCACCGTCTCTTCTTCTTGGAAGCAGCCACGACATAAACTGCTGCCAAACTGTCTGGTTTTCACAGTGGCTTGTGATGATGCCCGCCATCGTTCTTAGGTCCTCTCGGCTCATCTTGAGCATCGTGTTTGTGATCTTCCTGTTTTTGGAGGGGAATAATTGTTTAGTATGCTTGCAGTCTGTCCGACGCTCCCATAATTTTTGGTGTTCTGAAAAAGAACACCAAAAGTTTTAGATTTTAAAACTAAATCCACAACACCCGCGTTCTTCAGAATTCCATGGTGGTAATAAAATTAAGCAGCACGCCAGCTGCAGTCAGTGTTTCTACGCGGTTTGAATGTTTTCAGCTATTCCTAAACCGTTCGTGTTTAATCGCAGTGCGTGTGAGAATGTTTTCAGCTATTTCGCTCGAGTTTAATCGCAGGGCCTATAATTTTGTTTTTGAGTAGGTAAGCTTTAAGCCCCGTTACCAAGTTCTTCAATAGATTTGTCATTTTTAAATGCGTTGCATGACAAAAAGAATTGGGTGATTTTCGTTTAGATACACTATTAAAAACGACTTCTAGGACATAAAATCGTGCATAGTTATAAATAAGTATGTTATATATATTTAACTTATGTTATAAATACTAAAATACTACTGTAAACATAGAAACATGATTCAGAAATCCGTAAATTAGATAAGAAATCTCGAAGCGGCTTATCGGTTGATAGCGATATGCCCCACGTGCGAAACGCTGAGCTTCTGCGCAGGTGTGCATTGTGTTTATATCCTAAATTGGTTTCTGCCGGCGTTTTCGCACGTTTTTTCGGATTAATAAATTAAAAAAGAAGACTTTAATTATATGGATATCACATGGATGCCATTGTCAGAACTGGGCCAAACTAGAATGGGACCACACATAATAATAATAATAATAATAATAATTTATTGGCCAAAAAACAAGCATAATCAAATCACAGTGCGATACAATAAGAATTACAATTATAGACGGACTAGCTTGGTATATTAAAGTTTTGTTCTGTGGGACCTACACTAAGTCAGAGACTTGTGCTGTAGATACCACGTCCCTTCCACGTAAGTTTTATTATATTTTCAGCCGTCAATACCAGATAATTATTAAGAGAGAGTTACAGAGAGTTAATTAAAATTAAAATTATGATACATGGTTTGAATTTAATTATCTTATATACATTAATCTTGTAGTTTGGTCTCTATTTATTAGAAAAAAAAATATGATATTATTAAATTAATTAATTTATATGTACTTAGTAGATTACATTTTAAGTTTCCTTTAAATTTTGATAAACTTTTATCCAAGGTCTTTTTTTCAAAAGAGCTTGATAATATTAGAAAAACAGATTTGGTTATTAATGTAATAATCTAACTTTATCAACATTTAAGTACCTATATAACATAGGCTTATACATAAATGGTGGGCAAAGCTATAGTTAATAATTATTTATTATTTTATTGAAAATGAAACTTATGTTTGAATGTGTGGGTAGAAGAGTATGTTTCGAAATGATGATCTGATTTTATACTATATTAAATTAAGTGATACTATTTTAGAAAACTTATTAATGAACTGCTAAAAAACTCATTTTACAATTTGGAGCAGTTGCTCCGTTTCTTCATAATTGAGTTTAAGGAGCCATGTAAGTAATTTTCTTTTACATTCTGCTTTATTGACATGCACCAGATCTACAATGGCTTTATTTGCTTTATTGTAGAGCAAAGGGCCCAGAAAAAGTTGGTTGCGTTGAGCAAAGACTGTATTAGTTTTAGGTTTTGCCAGGATTCTGTCCTTTCGCCGCTTTCCAGTTGATAGGTTGTCATTTACATCCACACTTGCATGCTGTTTAAGAACTACATTAAAAATGTACAGCTTGCGAACAGTCAGTACCTCACTTTCATGATATAGTTCATCTGTTGCAAATCTAAACGGTTTAAACAAGACCACTTTTAGTACAGCTCTCTGTGCACGTTCCAACTGCAGTAAGTATGATTTACAAGCTCCTCCCCAGAAGGTGTTGCAGTAAGATAGTATAGAGCGACACAGAGAGTTGTATATCTCAAAAAGAAGCTTGCGATCTGCTACCTCTCTTAAGTTTCTAAATATATATATCAATTTACGCACACGGCCTGATAGTACGCTGATTTGCTTTCTCCAGTTTAGCTTCTCATCTATGTAAATACCCAAATATTTAGTATATTGAACTTGTTCAAGTACTTGACAGCCTTCAGGGTGGACTCTTAGAGTTAGCTTGGGTTTCCTACATCGCGGGTTGTTGAATGACATAAGTTTAGTTTTATCAATATTAAGAGACAATAAATTGTCATTCAACCATGAGACCACTCTTCCCAGCAGGGCTAAGCTGCGACCCAGGAAAGTCGTCGCGCGCGAGACGACTAATTTTTGTCGTGGTCTGTTGCTTTCTCTTTTACTCTAGGATGCCCAAGAGAGATAGAATACTCGTTGTCGAGTAGTCCTTCTCGCGTTGAGACAGACACTGACAACAATTGTCACTGGTTTTTGTGAAATGCACAGAGAATTATACATAACCTTCTTAGTTTCCACCTTCTTTATGGTAGTTTGAACATTTTCACTGGTAGAATGGTGGTAAACCAGTCAAAACACACACAAAACCCAAAAAAGAAGGAGAAGAGAACGTACGCGGTACTTCTGACAATGCTATAACAATACTTTTGAATACTCATATTATACCTCGTAGTTGGCAAAGCACTTAGGTAGGTATAAGGTACCGCCAGTGTAAATGCAGAATAACATACTAACTGCAAAACTTTTGAATCAGTCGCGTACTATGAATCGAGTTAATAGTTAGTAAGTAAGTACCTACAAGAACAAGTAGTACCTAGGTACCTACCCTACTCTGTCTACTCTGTGCAACTTGCGTCCACGTTCAGTAGGTTCCTTTCCTACGGGTAGGTATATTTTGACTCCCGCACAAAACAAACACCTAGGTATACAAAGTAGATTTTCAGAGAGTTTACATTTATGATTAAGTTAGGATGGCAGATTAGGTACCCACCTACTCTGTATTTGTGTAGTGAGTGTTGTAAAAAAAGAAAAAGAACTTAGGTATAGGAAATACAAACCAATGGAAATTTGCTGGGAAAGGACTCTTTAGCAATGCAATATTGATACCTAGGTGCTTGGTAGGTGTACCTACCTTACAACTTATCTCCGGTTGACTGAGGAAGCGGCTGTTTGCCGTCTGGAAGTGACCTAAAGTATGGTCCTGCCTTATTTTGTCGTAGATACCCACCGCCCGTTGGTTGTCCCAAAAACTTCACGGAACACGAGGACCTACAAGGTGAATGTGCAAGCATGTATATACTACCTATGGGTGCATTGTAGTCAGAAAGCGAAGGCATTAATTCCTATTATATATTCGTCCATAAATAATTTTAATACGGGACCGCCATGACAAACACAATTCTATGAAAAATAACAAGAAAAAGTTCTCGTGAGTTCTCGTGCTCAAATCTAAGGTCAAGACTTTGACAGTCCAGCGCGAGCTATCTCGCGCTGGACTGTCAAAAAGTCGAGAAAATTTGGCACGCATCTTAGCGTTTGTCGAGAAAGGTTACAACAGATAAGATAAACTATCACTAAAATCATTCATTTGACAAGACGTGACGACAATATTAGTGCTGCATGCTAGCTAGCAATGGTCGAGAAATCGAGATACCGCCATTTTTCTCTTCTCGTGGTTGCGCATCGTAGCCCTGCAGGCCTCTCTCCGCATTAGCAACAGCCTCATCCCAGTCTTGACCGTCAAATACTAGTGCAGTATCATCTGCGTAACAGAAAATTTTACCTGAGTCTAGTTGTAAGTTGCACAAATCATTGATGTAAAGTAAAAATAGGCTAGGGCCTAAAACACTGCCCTGTGGAACGCCAAATGTAACCGGTTGCTCAAGACTATTGTTTTCTCCGATTTTTGTGGCTTGGGTTCTGGCTGATAAATAAGAAGAGAACAAATCCAGGGAAGTACCACGTATGCCATTCATTTCAAGTTTTTCTATCAGTGTAGGGATGGAGACAGTGTCAAAGGCTTTCGCAAGATCTAAAAAAATACCTATTACCTTTTTCTTTTCATCTATTTTTTCCGATATGTAGTTAACAAGACTTGACACAGCTCCTTCAGCCGATTTTGATGCTCTAAATCCAAATTGAGCAGCTGAAAGGATTTCGTATTTGTTTAAAAAAGAAACAAGTCTCTTATTCATGACCTTTTCTAAAATTCTTGAGAGGGTAGTTAGAACTGATATGGGCCTATAGTTAACGACACTTTCTCCATCCCCACTCTTATAAATCGGTGTGATAATGGACCTCTTAAAAGCCAACGGGAATACTCCGGTGGATAAACTGACGTTACAAATGTGAGTTATTATTGGTATCAGAATACTTTTATGTTCCTTAATAAATTTAGCTGAGATTCCATCGTATCCTACCGCGCAATCGTTTTTGAGTGCATTTATTATTGTCAAAATTTCATCCTCATCAGTTTCCAAAATTCCAATTGAGTTTAATTGAGATTTAACAGGCATAGATTTTATTGAATCCGTAGTGTCTCCAATCCTATTCTGAATTTCACCTGCTAGTCTACTACCAACAGTTGCAAAATATTTATTAACAAAGTCTACTGATTCCTGGTTATTAGGTTTAGTTTCAAGTAAAAGTTCACTAGTTGATATTATTTTAGTTGTGTTTGTTATTTTCCTAATTGTTTGCCATGTTTTCTTAATATTGTTTTTATGTTTTTCTAATTCTTCTTTATCATGTTTAATTTTAAGTTTTTTTAGTAATGAATTACAATAATTTCTATATCTTACGTATGTTATCTTGAGGACCTTATTATGGGGGTTTCGTCTTACGCATAAGTGCATTTTATCACGATTTCGAATACATCTTAGAAGACCCGCCGTGATCCACGGTTTTATTATACGCTTATTATGTGGCACTCTTAGGGTACGTGTACTTGCTTTTACTACTTCCATGAGATTTGTCATAAGTAGGTCAGTTGCTTCATCAGAAGTCGTTAAATTAAATACCTTCGAAAAGTCTCTAGCTTTAAGTTGATCCCTAGCAGCTTCCATGTTAATTTTTATAAGAGTTTTCTTTGGCTTACTTCTATCTCTGGTTTTTGAAATACTTAGGATTGTTGGACAATGATCTGTTAAGTAGGTATTCAGAATAAGAGTTGAGCAATCATCTTTACTTTTTAATATGATGTGATCAATGCATCTTTCTCCTCTAGTAATTTGGTAGTGACCCGGCATTAGTCCATGTGTTGCAAGTATCTCAAGATAATCAGGAGAAAACCTATCTGTGTTATCTTTTTTAATATCTATGTTAATATCACCTAAAACTGAGATAGTTGGATAATCTTTAACATTTTTAGAGTTGAGTCAAGGGATTGTAGAAATCTTTCAATACTGGCAAATGATGGGGATCTATAGGCACACAAATTGCTATAATAGCTATTATAGCAATTTGTGTGCCAATTTTTAAAATGAGACAGTCGGAGTCATTAAATTTTAACACAGGAAGCACCAGCTTTCAGATAAAAAAAGAATCAACAAAATCGGTTCACCTGGAAACTAAGGTAACAAGCATAAGAAAATACAGTCGTATTGAGAACCTTCTCATTTTAATTGACTTCAAAAAAGAGGAGATTCTTAATTCGGCGAGTTTTTTTATGTATATTAGAACTTTAGAACTTTTGACTGGGTGATCCGATGTTGATGATTCTTTTTATTTAATAGCTGGTGCTTCCCGTGCTGTCCCACTACACAGCGTTCATTCATTCATATTTATATAGGTACTGAAACTGCCTAATGTAAACAATGTAGGTAGTACGGAATTAAATTAGGATAATTCTATACTACCTACATTGTTTTCAAATAACTATTGGTTTACGCGGCGCACGCTAGCAAACCTCCAAGTCAACCCATCACGATTTTTTCCGGACATCTTCAACAATTATCGTCTAATTTCAGCCAATTTAAACAAAATCTTAGAGAAATACGCCTAGAGCTTCCCCACCAATCACTCCTATTATTGTTAAAAACCGTAGGAACAAACGAAGGCTAGTTTTTGACTTTATAGCATTCATATCCCCTCCAGACAGACGCGGCGGGGGACTTTGTTTAATATAGTGACGGGGGAGTCCACATACAATAAACTGGAAGTTGACAGGGACTCCCCCTGCAGGTTGGCCTTTTACATCCATCACTATAACAAGAATGACAGCTGCAACCGAAGTATGTACAAAACACACACGTCGCACGTATTCTGTGAAGTAAGGATTTTTATTCAAAGCTCGTTCTTTATTTTCTCGTTCATTACATCAATATAACGTACCTACCTAGTATTAAAAAATCTAGTCTTGGTCGCGAAACCCGAAAAGACGATGACGAAACGCAAATGGGAAACGTAGTTGCTATAAATAATTAAATATAAACGTTTAATTTTGATAATAATGACTAAACTACTAATATTCTAATATACCTAAGCCAGATTTTAGGAATGTTCATGAATGGTTTTGGATGACTGACGAATGTTGAATCAAACAAACATCGAATTTGACGATTCGGTTCCATTTAAATAAAGCCGCTCGCTCGGCTTCGCGGATTGTAAAGAAAGTGACTGACGAGACACGAAAGAGTGAGAGAAGAAGTTTCATTTGAAATTTGAGGCACAGGCGCTTAAAACTCACGAGATAATACTCGCACTTTCTCCTGATAGTGCTTAAAAAGGAAAATCATCAGTTTTCTCTCCCGCTCAGCGCGTTAGAAATGGTAAACCAGAGTTCCTCCTCCCGCAGTACAACAGCAATGACGTAGGTACTTTCTACATCGTAATTGGAAAAAGAATAAGCCACTTTTCGAGCAGGTGTGATAGACATCATTTATTCGCTATCAATACTCAAAATAAATAAACAACATAAGTAAGTATAAAATTCTTTCCAGTAGTTCATGATTGGGCGTTTGTCCCCAGGAGCAGTTCCTTCTGCAGGACAGCCCGCCGTGTATGGACGCCGGCGGCGACTCCGGTAGCCGTGGGCAACGCGCCGAGTCGCAGGGCCGAGACTCCTCGCCGCCTCTAGGTGACACCCGCATCATCAGCCTCTACTAAGTGTTTGATGGTCTTCCTAATGAAAAGGAAGATCCGTTAGGATGTATCAGGGATGCAGCCGCAGTGGTGTATGTGAAACGTTTTGTGATGCTGGTGCCACACCACCAGGAAACGGCAATACCCATCATCGTTATACATATCGCGGTAATTAATGCATGACACAAACGTAGTGTGGCCGCCTCGCAGCGCAATAGTTCTGGCGACGTATCTTGATGTCAGTCGAGTTATAGCCTAACGTCAAACGGCAATGTATTTACATATCACTAGTGGTTTTATTTATCACGAGAAGTCATGCCTACATTAACGTCGGATTCGATAGCGTTTGCATTGGACACTAGTGCATTGCTTTCTATTTTATTCCCCGATCAAACCCATAGCGCCCAGTCTTCCAACCGAACCTAGCGTCAGACTTTAGCAGATCGTCAGCACACATGGTCTCAGAGCAATCCACACTCAAGAACACACGATCAATTCAGAGCCTGCCTTCCTGCCTAAACGGGCCTTAGCCAGCCCAATTCCTTGACGTTTCGGAGCCAGACTTTTGGTGATTGGAAAGCTTTGTTTCAGCTTTTCTGTGGGTGTGGATGGGGTTGATGCCTCAATGAGACTCTCAGCCCCGTCTTGTGTTTGGCCTCTTCTGTGGCCGTTCTGCAGTCTTTTGTTCTTGGAAGCAGCTACGACACAAACGGCTCTCTGTGGCTCCAGTCTTCAAAAGATGATGGTTCAGTTCATAGTGGCCTGTGATGATACCCACCATGGTTCTTATGTCTTCGCTTGGGTATGACCACTATCGCAACTATCGCTCCGCATTCCGCTTGCGCGAAGCTCGTCACACAAGACACACGCTTAGCAATACGTACAAGTGTTAATTCATAGAGTTTACCATAGCTTCTGATGTAAGTCCCCATCTACTTAGTAGTAAAATAAGGGAAAGTCCCCTTTTATGTAATTCTTGCAACATAATTATACCGGGAAGAACCGTACATCCGTTCTAAATTATACTGAAATGGTTCGTTCAATACAGTGTTGCCATTGTCGTCAATGATAGTAAACTTCGATTACAATGTCATCGTAATAAACATTTCAGTAAAAATAAACTTCTTAAAACAAGTTTTTTAATATACCAGCCATAGATCTAGGAGGAAAGTGCTTGGAAAGATAAAACCTACGAAACCTAACACGACGGGGTTAAATCGTTTTGTTTATTTCTTATGGCCACCGTCTGTCTCCTTCATAAGGCCATAGATATAAATCGTTAGATACGCCCCGACCACCAAAAACTGTAGCAATGTACACTAACAAAACAAGCGTACTGAGAAAATAGTGTCATCTCTTTTTCTCACACGTTAGGTGCAATCACAACTTTCTCTTTCGTGCACTCGCCCTACGAATAAGAATAGTCGGGAAAAGTAACTGCTTTAAAAAAGTGCCCCAACCAAAGTTGTGCTAAAGTAGGCGGGGCTAAAAGTCGGGCTCAGCGCGCCATCAGTCGGATATTTATCTTGCAAGCGAACACACGTCCAGTCTGCACAGACGTTTTCGTGAGTATCTTTGTGAAATAGCTGTGAATCATCATGCCAACATGTGTTGTGAAGTGGTGCAGGAGCCATACAAGATTAAAATGCCTAGGGATCACTTTTCACTAGTAAGTAGTAGCTCAATTATAATTACATTCATAGATGTTCAAATACGTCATCAAAATGAAATGTTCAATACTATGCAATACGAAGTCAGTAAATTTTTAACTTCGTTTTTTTGTTATTAATACAAAACAATATTATGGTCAATAATACGCAAATTGAAGTCAGTTATTGATTTATTATATTTGAGATACATATTTTTAATCTTAGAATTTTTTTCTTCTTGTTTATGAAATATTGAAATGTAACAAATACAATTAAGATATATTTATAACACTTATGTATGTATTTATTTTGCTTGTATTTTGTGTTTTAGTTTTCCTGCCGATCCTATTCGGAAAAATAAGTGGATAAATGCAGTAAAGCTAGAAAGACAAAAAACAATTACTTATGAAAACTATGAAAACCAGCAGAGTATAAAACAGAAGAGAATAATTGCACGGTGTTATCAAACATGTAAGACCAACGACGACGCTTCAACTGCCAGAAACCGTGGAATAAATTATAGGCTTTATTACCCGGCTTTATTACCCGGAAACTGCAAGCCAAAATCAACTATCCAGAATGAATGAAAATGTATATTTTCACAAGCTAATTAATTTGAAAGATTTCGATGTACTCTCGTATCCATCGGTGGTTTTGTTTAAAATATGCTCACGCACCGAGACACTAATAGATATAATTAAAAATAAATGACCACGGAAAATCACTTACTCGAGCTAGTAATCTGTCAGTAATATCAACACAGTGTTTTTCTAAAATATTTAATACTAAAGATATTATCGTTGAACTTCTGAAAATCCGTCTTCACTACATTGCGAAGAAAGAATCACACTAAAACTTAATATATTAATCATATTTCGCGGAACATAGATTTTATTCATGTGTACAAATTAACAAAAACAAATTAATAAAAAAACATTGTTAACCATTATATTATTTTATTATTAACTTAGTTCGCTCTACTTATTGCATAACATCATCCACGCCGCCTTGTTTCAGCTGTCATAGCAGACATTGCAGTACGCGCGCGAACCAATCACCGCTTTCATTTAGCAAGCGCCAACCAATCCCTGCTTTCGTTCTGAATTCAACTAATCACGAAGCAATGTCTAATTGGAACATTGGCTATGATTCGTTTTTCGACTTATACGTCATTTTGGTTTGAGCTAGGCCCACTTTTTGTTTGAAGTTTGTTCTGAATTACCCTTCCTGACTATTCTTATTCGTAGCACTCGCCATTTAAATTTGTTATTGTAGTCATTTTTGACAATGCGGACGATAAAATAAAAGTTATTTCATTAACTCGCAATACCTACGAGTGAAATGTTACACCTCTGGCTTTATTTGTGTTTCTTGAATTTTTGTTGCACTTTCGAAAGGCACACGTCATTTTGTATCACTATAATACTGCTCGCAAACATCCTTCACTACATGTCCGGCTAACACTGTGCGTAGATGTACACTGAGTGCAGGTTTAAGCAGGCGTAAGGTTCGACTTGGACACAAAACGGCGCGGTCTCACTGAGGTAAGGGCATATCTAACGATTTATATCTTTGCATAAGGCCAGTTCGATGGTACCATGACATTGCATTGTAACAAACATAAGTGTGACAAATTTGAGCTTTACTGATCGAGGATAACTCGTCTAAAATTCAGTTGTATTGTAAGATTTTCCCCACACATACTGACAGGGCAAATTTAGCTTGTAAAACACTCTAGTCTACATCTTAACGTAACTCACGGTTTTTTTTCTCCACCAAACGAGTTTTTGGAATAATATCATTTATAGGTGGGAAATGTGAAATACAATCAATATAATCGCAATTTTCAAAATTCAGTTGGTACAGTCTAACGGCTTGACCATCATTAATAAAAAAATGCGCGGATACTGAGACAAACCTAAAGTTTCTACAGTGCCTTTTAACTTATTACCGTAATGTTTATTGACAAGTTGAAAAAACATAACAAAAATATGTTTACAACATTGTAAAGCAAACTAATCTGCCATTAGTGGATCGTAAGGACTGATAACAGAATTACACATAGGGCCAATAACACTTTTTAAGTCTGCTAATTATCATACGGTCTTAGTATAGTGGCCCATTGTTTATTATCTTGTAAAAGGACTCGTGCCAAGCCTTCCGATTCAGTTCGACGGGAATGACTACAAACAGTAGGCGTATTTAAATACGTTTATCTGAATAAAAAACCCGGGTTTTACTAGGAAAAGTAAAGTTTGGGGAAAATAATTAACCGTACCTTGAAAAGACTAATGTTATATGAAAAAGACTTTTCAAAATCGATTAAGATCGAACCAAATACACCTACAAGTGTCTTTTAATCAGTTTTGTTTTGTGTGAACTAAAAAACTGTTCTCGTATGTAGAAGTTTTCTCTCATAAACATTAATTGAACTTTTTCTATGTATAAAAGTGAAGTGTTGAGTGCTTAGAAATGTGGTGGGCAATAATATATGTTTTATTAAATACTGGTATGTCGCGAAAAGTGCAGAAAGCTTTGCTTAGAGCTTGTGGGGAGGCCTTAATCGAAATTGATCTGTGCGAGTTGGTAACACCGTGCGATGTGGTCGAAGGGTGCGAGATCGCAGAGGTGGCAACACCTGCTGAAACGCTTCGAACAAGTGGGTGTCTCTCTTTCTTATTTGTCAAGGTATAAATCATATCAACGTCCAGCAACTTGGGATAAGTTGCTGGTTGTTGAGTAGAAACTTGAAGGTAGTAAAAATGTTCATCAAGAGGTGAAGAAGCACGCTCTGTGTTTAATAAATGTTTGTTAGGTCTATATGAATCTAAATAAGTATATAGGACTTTTAAAACTTTAAATCCAGTATGGTTAATAACACTGAAGTCGGTAAATATACCGTTGAAAATGACTATTGTATAGGAATTTTGTTGTTTAAAAGATTATATCCTAGAGTAAGACGTTACTATTTATCTCCAAAAAAACCCTCGTAGTGGCGAGTAGCTAGTAAGACTTATAGTTGGTGCCTTGTGACTCGTTTTGGTCTGAATTTCATATCTTCCCAATATCTTACCTGCCTGCACACATGCGCTGCTGAACAGGCAGCTGTCAGTCAAGGGAGGTTTTGTCATGATCACCACACTTGGCAGGCGGATTAGTGATCGCAGTTGAGGCGTTAAAATTCACAGACAATAGCGGCTGTATTTGCTTTTATAGGTTTACTATCTGCTACATTTTTTATCTACATTTCTTGTGGTAGGTCACCTAAGTTTACTCTTACGACATTCAGGGGTCAAGTTACAGAAGGCCACTGGCATAGTGGCGTCGTGGATCATAATATAATTTTCTTGCTCTCGATATTCATGATGCGTGTATTGTTGCAGTGAACAACGGAGATGACCAGTTCCGTTCTGAGGAGGGAGCCGACACGCTGCCCACCGACATGTCCGACACCAGCGACAGCGAGCCCGATGACAAACACACGTGAGTACAGTCTTGAGGAGGGAGCCCGACGACAAACACACGTGGGTACAGTTCTGAGGAGGGGGCCCGATGACAAACACACGTGAGTACAATTCTTAGAAGGGAGCCGACTACAAACACTCGTGAGTACAATTCTTAGGAGGGAGCCGACGACAAACACTCGTGAGTACAATTCTTAGGAGGAAGCCGACGACAAATACTCGTGAGTACAATTCTTAGGAGGGAGCCGACGACAAATACTCGTGAGTACAATTCTTAGGAGGGAGCCGACGACAAACACTCGTGAGTACAATTCTTAGGAGGGAGCCGACAACAAACACACGTGAGTACAATTCTTAGGAGGGAGCCGACTACAAACACACGTGAGTACAATTTCTTAGGAGGGAGCCGACGACAAACACTCGTGAAGACAATTTCTTAGGAGGAAGCCGACGACAAACACACGTGAGTACAATTCTTAGGAGGGAGCCGACTACAAACACTCGTGAGTACAATTCTTAGGAGGGAGCCGACGACAAACACTCGTGAGTACAATTCTTAGGAGGGAGCCGACGACAAACACTCGTGAGTACAATTCTTAGGAGGTAGCCGACGACAAACACTCGTGAGTACAATTCTTAGGAGGAAGCCGACGACAAATACTCGTGAGTACAATTCTTAGGAGGGAGCCGACGACAAACACTCGTGAGTACAATTCTTAGGAGGGAGCCGACGACAAACACGTGAGTACAATTCTTAGGAGGGAGCCGACTACAAACACACGTGAGTACAATTCTTAGGAGGGAGCCGACGACAAACACACGTGAGTACAATTCTTAGGAGGGAGCCGACGACAAACACACGTGAGTACAATTCTTAGGAGGGAGCCGACGACAAACACACGTGAGTACATTTCTTAGGAGGGAGCCGACACGCCGCCCACCGACATGTCCGCGCATATCGGCGTGCAATTTTTGTTCTATATATTAGGTACATGCATAGTAAGCACTACATGCTATAGAACAAAAAAAAATGCGGCAACAGAAATACATCATCTGTGAAAATTTCAACTGTCTTCCTATCACGGTTCATGACTGACATACAGCCTGCAGACAGACGGTGGACCCTCCGTCCGTCTGCCACCAGACTGTATCTCGAGTCTTAGTAACATGGTCCCGTTGAACCCTTGTACAGCAACCGTAAAAGTAAATAATTTGTTGCAGCGGCGGCGACGTAGAGAAATGTCCAAACCCTCACGATGGCAAGCTTCTCCTGAAGCAGCAGTTCGCGTTCAACATCGACCAGCTGTTCACCATGATCTTCACCAACTCCAGGTTCAACCTGGAGTTGCTGGCCGCGCGCTCCATCACAGACTATGTACAGGTAGGTACCTGGGTCTTTTCAAGACAAGGGTGAATAGGTATCTTCTAGACCTTCGTGATACACCGTCGGCCGCATCTTCGCTTTCCGTCAGGTGAGATTGCGGTCAAACAAAGGTCTTTTTACCGTAAAACAAAAAAAACATCTACAATAGAAGGCTCCTTTAGAGAATAAGATAAAATAGGTAAGTTCACTTAATTTAAGAATCTTTTTGAGAACAAGCTTTTAAGTTCATAAACAAGACAGTTAAAGTACAAGGTAATATTATTACCTCAACAGCCTGTATCGGTCCAGATAAGCTCTTTTCTGGCGTTCATCTAATAGGGGGTAGTGCCCATAATCCCCACGCTGGGCATGCGGGATGGGGATCGCAATTTGGTGGTAGAATTGTTCTGCAGGGGGCGCTGCTGCCCGCTCCCTGTGGATATCCCTTGCCTCGCCTCTTACGACACCCGCGGGAAGAGATGGGGTAGGCAGAAATTAATCTTAAAATATAGCAATATGAAAAAAAAATTGTTTATAATAAAAATAATAGTCCTCCGGAAGTTCCTCTCTGCAGCGCTAGTCACCGGCCGGCCGCTGGAGGCTAGCTCGCGGCCTATATATTTTTTAACTGTAGAATAGTTTTATAATATTTTATTCTATAAAGTGAAACAAAAAATTACGAAAGTTGATGAGTGTATTAAGGCTTAGAATTTAGACCACCACAATAGACTACATAGATGACTAAAAAATCTAATAAATCTGTCAGTTAGATATCAGAAGATGTTAGACACCGTTAACCGTTAACGTAAGTTAACGTTCTGCGTGACGTCACGCCTAGTGACACTTTTTAACTAAGCGTGACGTCACTAGCTCACTTCGACACCTTGACTTTTGTATTTTTTTGTTTGATCAGCAAAAGAAAAAATATTTATCCAATATTTTCTATAACTAATTAGAATTTATAAATTGTAAGTTAAACTAGGTTTACTCACTCATTTATAACTTGTACTTACCTTATTTTTTTTTTTAAAGTTCTTTATTTACCATAAAAGTTTTACATACGTAGATAAACTAAACACTGTTTAGAACCTAACTAAGTACAAGACCAATTAATAATAATAACTCAACAGGCTAAGGACACCTTTAAAAGTTTTTTGATAAAATTACTATTTATACAACACTTATTAAATCATGAACTAATATATTATACAAAACAAATACATAAAATTGTAACGTTATTAAGAGCACTTTGTATAGCGCGCATTTTTATAAATAGTTTTTCAAGCATTGTAACCATTGATTTATTATAAACGAAGATGAACTTACCTTATTGTTAGATCATAGATTAAAATTCTATAAGCTTACGCACTGTTGGTTTTCCCAAAATTTAAAATTAATAAATAATTATATAATAAAATAAATAAAGCATTCTTTCCGCAAAATCAAGACTGAAATATCGGAAAACCCGAGTTTTTTCAACGTTTTCAACGTTCCTTTCAGTCGCCATGGCAAGCACAGAACGGGTTGAAGTGTCGGCAGATCACCTACACCCTCGGGCTCACGTCCGGTCCGATCGGGCCAAAGGAAGTCAATGTGACGGAGACGCAGGTAACAAGCAAACATCTATTGCAGCCTCTGAAGTTTTAGCTTACTATTTCACATCCGTCAATGTCATAAAAACCGATCGAAGTGTTCATCATGTTCATTCATGGGTACATCCTTATTCCTATACTACAAAATTTAAAAAAAAAACAATTTAACCCTCTACAACCAGGGATTGGTACCGGAACCAATAATACCGGTAATACCGGTATTTTCTTTTCGGTGATATCGAGTACCGGTATTTTGCCTAAAAATACCGGTAAATAAATGGAATTGTTGATACCGGTATTTTACGTGCAACCTATAAATAGAAACCATAAAAACATCAGCATTGCACCCGTGCAAAGCCGAGGCGCTCCGCAGTAATCCTATATAAACAACAATTGGTGTGTGTCCGAGTGACCAGAAATTCAATTATTTCCACGTTAGTACCTGTGCGTATTTAGCAGACCACATTTAGCAATCACCTGACAGCCATATATTATTTTATCGACTTACCGAGCGAATCCGTAGACACAATAAAATACACAATTACAATTTCAAGATTAAATTAAATTAATTAACATAGTAGGGTAGTACAGTACACAACAATCACACTAATATTATAAATGCGAAAGTTTGTATGGATGGATGGAAGGATGGATGTATGGATGTTTGTTACCTCTTCACGCCAAAATTACTGAACGGATCGGGCTGAAATTTTGCATACAGGTAATTATAATCCTGGGATCCATACATCCATCCAAACTTTCAAATTTATAATATTAGTGTGATTTGTGCAGGGTTTAAAAAAATGGAATATAACAAAGCAACACTACTGTATTCCCAGGTTATGAACAAATGCTCGAAGCCAGGCGTGCATTACTCCATAGACTGTACTAGTGAAAACGCAGGCATCCCCTACGCGGACTACTTCAGTGTGGCTGTGCATTACTGCCTGCGGCGGCTGACGGACGCGTCCGTACATCTGGAAGTGTACGGACAGGTCAAGTACAAGAAGAGTATGTGGCCTATGGTTAAAAGTAAGTTTGTAGGGTTTCACCATCGATCAAAAATTTCGCGGCCTCCCCCGTAGCGACCTAGAACCTTACGAAAATGACACTCAAAATTGTCTACGACTTGTTTTGACGCAGATAGTTGGCGCAGAGCCTGACAAGGTTTCTGCCTATGGAACAAGAGATTAGTGGAGTTGAATTTATTTAAGTAGGTAAGTAAAAATAATAAAACTGCGTTTTTACAGGGACAATCTGTAAATCATACCTTTACCTTGTACCTATCATATTTTATTTCATTCGGTTTCTTCTAACTACTATTAAAATAAATAAAAATCTTTATACAAATAATAGTGCAACAAGAAAAGAAAATAAATTTAATCAAAATAATAAACTAATATTTCTTTATAAATGTTTGAATCATTATTAAATGAATCTAGTCTTTTTAGATTAAAAATAATCGCAAGATCAAAAAAAAATTAGATATTATAAATATAAAAAAATTGCCTCTCTATTCATGTATTTAGAACAAAGTTATAATCGTAACAATGCAAACCAATAAATAATTTTCAACGCCGATTTCTTGAGGTAAGGGCAATAAATGTACGTTAAAGTAGTAATAAATGCATTAAAACTTTACTGAAAATAGGAAACCCGTCTTTTTTGTGTCTTGAACTTGTGATTTTTGTAATTTTGCTAGGCATGCTTTCTGTCCAAGCGCTCAAATGACACTAATTCAAATGCTTTCCATACATGCTAAAAAGGAAAGCTTTTGATACAGACGGTTTCAGAGCGCTCATTGTGCATCTAAGGGGGGCCGGCGAAATTTTTGATCGATGGGTTTCACATAATATTTAGTTCCTGGATGTTTAGTAACGGTTATTTTATTAGTAAATTTTGTTTTTTGAAATTATAATAATATTATTCGCCAATAGATGTCAGGAAGAGTCATATTTTTCAGTTTAGTCTTTAAGTTGATGAGAATAAAGTTGATAATTGAAAACACGAATAAAATAGTATTACTATTCGCCAATAGATGTCGATGTATTGAAAACACGAATAAAACGACATTTTATAAAAATGAATCTAGATTAGCTAGATCGATTTATCGTTCCGAAACCCCATGTATACTAAATTTTATGAAAATCATTGAAGCCGTTTTCGAGATTCAGATTATATTTATATACAAGGATTGCTCGTTTAAAGGTATAAGATTCGGCGTAGTTAAATAAATAAATAAATAATGCTGGACTATTCACGCAGCATTATCTAGCCCCAAGCTAAGCAGAGCTTGTGTTATGGGTACTAGATAACTGATAAACATAATACAATACACTACATAGATAGATATTTTTTTATTATATATAGAAAACATCCAGAACGCCCTGAACAAATACCTGCAGACCGTACAAATATTTGTCCCGAGGCGGGAATCGAACCCGCAACCTCCTGCGTCGCAGGCGGACCTTCGCCCACCGCGCCACAGAGGTCGTCAAGTTACTTTTCACGTATAGGTACGTGTCGAAGGAGTACAAAATCCCAACTGCGTGACTGAATAAAGCAAGGTTGAATGACATAAAATAGAATGAATACAGAAATGACAGGTAGGTAGGGATCCCACCGATAATCGATCACGAGATGAGGTGCGTCTTACAAGTTGAAATAAATAATGCTGGACAATCCACACAGCATTATCTAGCCTCAATCAAGCTAAGCAGAGATTGTGTTATGGGTACTAGATAACTGATAAAATGAAATTAAATTTACTGTAGAAACTGTGTACAAACAAGATCTTAAAGCTAAGGTGAAAACAACAGTTATTCATTAACTAGCAGTGCCTCTCGGTTTCACCCGCGTAGTTCCCGTGCCCGTGGGAATTCCGGGATAAAATATAGCCTATGTCACTCCCTGAAAAGTTAATGATAAAATATTTTTTTAAATCGGTCCAGTGGTTTCGGAGCCTATTCAATACAAACAATGAAATCTTTACTTTTTATAACACTAGCTGCGCCCCGCGGCTTCGCACGCGTTGTTCCTATGGAAACGTTTAAATGTGATTTTTATCCCACGGGAACAGATTTACGGGATAAAAAGTAGCCTATGTTTTATTCCGTTATTAGAATTACCTGTATGCAAAATTTCAGCCAGATCCGTTCAGTGGTTTTGGCGTGAAGAGGTAACAAACATCCATCCATACATCCATACAAACTTTCGCATTTATAATATTAGTGTGATTATAATATTAGTGTGATTAATATAGATAATGGACGAACAATATTTAACTTGTATAACAAGCCAAGAGTCCGGTAATGCTGTCATGGACATTTGCAGTCAACAGCATTATAGTCCATTCGAAAAAAAAGACCAAAGACCAAAGGCTGTTGAGTTGAGGAGAGGTTTAGTGAAACGTAAGACACATTTTATTAGAATATTAGATATATAACTCCTGAGAATGTATTAATGGGTCCAGCATATTATTTAGCAAACGGGCGGTATTAAACATGGTATCTTTAATAACGCCCAAACAAGGTTTTTAAAAAGATGTTATTAGCATGGACATCATTTGTATTATTTGTAATTTATTTATTCAGTAACAAACACGATTTTTGTAAATGTTCAATACACAGCTTTAGAATAAGTTTTTTTTGTCCTTATTATAGAGGTACAATTCGTCAGCCATATCCTCTCTACTGGCGGGGCCCGCGCGGCGGCATGGGCGGCGTCTGGCGGACCTCGCCACGCGTGCGCGCGCGACGGCGCGTGAGGGAGTTGTGACGCATTCTTTCGCAGTTATCTCGGTTAATTTGTACCCAGACCTAGGAAGATATATATATATTTGGATTCTCTGTAAAATTTCCTACAAAATAGGTAGTAAATACTCTGAACTCAGCAGAGAGGATATATAGCTATTCAATTTGTCCCCAGCTTTCCTAGAAAAGAACACAATAAATGGCGTAGATGAGTTCTGTCGACTGTTGGAGAGCCGCCTGAACGCCGAGGCAGAGACCGCCGTACCCACGGTCAGGAAGTCGAGGCGACATCGACGGCTCACTGGTACGTTCTTGTATTTATATCATAGTAATATGTAGGTACTTATGGCTACAGTCTTAATGTAATTGTCTTTTTTTAATCGACTTCAAAAAAGGCGGAGTTACTCAATTCGACTGTTGTTACCTCAGAACTTTTGAATGGGTAGTCCGATTTTCATGATTATATTTTTATATTAAAGCTGTTGCTTCCCGTGTGGTCCCATTTTAATTTGGTCCAGTTTTGACAATGTGATCCATATAATTGAAGTCTGTTTATAGTTTAAAATCAATTATTAACACTTCATCTAAAGTGGCGGAATAGCCATATAGCAGAAGTAGAAAATGCTAGGGCCCCTTCTGTCCACCACCACTATGTATTGTTTTGTATACCACAAAGATTGTACAGTAAAAAACACGTAAATTTTGCTCCCCTCGCTCCGCTCGCTAAAAACACTTATTGCTTCCAGCTCTGTTTCTTATTTGATCCCGTTTCAATTCTTACTACAACAAAAAATTTACATAACTAACTAGAAGAAAAATATATTGCTTCGCTTGCGTTGGTACCAGTACTTGACTTTTGGTTATAGTCCTGAGCGATAAGACCGTCAATTTTACTTCACATTATTTTGGTTGTTTGTTGTTTCAAAGTTAAATAGTCATTCTATAAATAGTTTTATGATGTTATAAAACGTATTTTCCCTTCCAGCGTCATCAGGCGAGACAGTGGCCCCCACAGTCCGAGCGGTGGTGGCCACGCGCGCGGCGGGGGCCTCCCTGGGGGCCGGGGGCCCCGGCAGCGCGCGAGGAGCCCGCTGGCTGCTGGCCGCGCTGGTCGTGCTGCTCGCCATCAACGCGCTGCTGTACTGGAGGCTGTACCACCACCACGCGCACCGGCCGCTGCATATGCAGGACTTGCATGATAGGTGAGAATTACTCATTAATCACATATTACTTCTATTATTATTATACTTTAATAAAATTTAAATTTTATAATATTTTAATTTTAAAGTCACACTATCACACTAATATTATAAAAGTTTGGATGGATTGGTATGGTTGTATGGATGTATGGATGGATGTTTGTTACCTCTTCACGCCAAAACTACTGAACGGATCTGGCTGAATTTTTTCACACAGGTAATTCTAACACTGGAATAAAACATAGGCTACTTTTTATCCCATAAATCTGTTCCCGTGGGATGAAAATGACCTTTTAATGTTTGCGCAGCTAGTTACTAGATAAACACCAGTAACTGTGGCATTGTCTTAGAATGCGTGAAATGAAATGAAATAGTATTTATTAGCATAAATATACATAGGTTAACAACTATGGTATCTAACGAGGGTGTAGAATAAGTGTATCACTTTATTTGACTAATTAGTCGTGCAAATGTTTAATTGACTTTGGACATATTAATAGTAAGTGTAGAAACATAATCGTAAAATTGTATAGAATTCAGAGTTTTCTCTTACAAATTTTATAAATATATCATGCATTTATGTACATGCTAAAACCAGCAAAAAAAATATATTTTGTATTTGTCAATAAATAATCATTTATAGTATTAAAACGGTTTTCGCAGAGGCAATTATATAATTAACGATTAAATTCATTATTTTTTGATTTTCTTATGACAATTGGAAGGTTCCTTTGGTGGTGAAATAGCAATTCTTTTTACTTTGTTCTAATCTAAATTAGGGTGCCTTAAGTGGTGCGGTAACAAAATGCCGATTAATTTAAAATGGTGTTCATGCCAATAAATCTAGCTGTTATTATTACCATTTATTTAAAATCTTAGTGGACGAACTTTTGTGAAAAAACACTACAAAATACAGAATATACGGCGCGATTTAACGATAAAGGTCTATCTAACGATTTAAATGTTTGCTCTAATAGTATACTCACCTAGGTATTGATTTTTGTTGTTTGTGCACTAATAGCGTACATAAAACTAGATTTTGGTGGGCTAATATTTTACCTAAACTTGATTTTTGTGCAATAATAGTATACTTAAAATTTGATTTATGTGCACTTAAAGTCTTAAAGTATACCTAGTACTTTATTTTTGTGCACTAATACCTAGAACGTGATTTTAAAATTGCTCTACTATGAGCTGGATGTGGATCCATTGCTACTGATTTTCACGTCAAGCGGAATTTTACATCCATATATCCATACAACCATACAAACTTTCGCATTTATAATATCAGTGTGATGTGATTATATTTAACAAGATGTTTTCTTATTTCAGATTAAGTGTTGCCAGCTCTGCGCAGAGCGCGGAATGGTCGCGACTCCTGGAGCAGCACGGGCGAGCGCAGAAGCAACAGCTGCACGCCTGGAGGCACGCGCTGCACAGCGCCACCACGCATCTCGCACAGGTAACTTAGGGGCTCGTATTGTTACTATGGGGGGCTCGAGTTGTTACCGTGGGGGGGCTTGCGATGTTACGTTGGAGGAAGGCGCTGTTACCACCGGGGGCTCATGCGGTTACCACGAGGGAGATTGTGCTGTTACCATGGGGGATCAGTGCAAGCTCCTCCTGTAATCTCTGATCAGAGTATAAGATTGCCAACCGAACTAAAATATTGATTTAATAATAAACCTGATTTCAAGAACAGTATACAAATAAACTTTTAGATTTGTGAGTATTTAAGGCTAGATAGAGTAAGTATTTAAGGATTTGAGGCTAGAAACATTCATCAATTATACGCAACTAAATAATATAAACCGGTAACTACCTGTGCCTTTAGCTGAGGATTTGTTTTGCTGGAAATAGTTTTTCAGATTCACGCGATACAGGCTACATTTTTCATTTTCCAACTCATCAGTACTTTTTACTTTTCTCTGGGATATACTTTGCTATTAACATCCACCTCACCTTTTGACAATTGTTCAAAGAGGGTGAGGTGTCAATTATTATTAAGTGTTAGTGCCCAAATGTCCTGTACGGTCTTTTATGGAAACGTTTAAAGATCATTTATTTACCACAGGAACATATTTATGGGATATAAAGTAGCCTATGTATGACTCTAGGATTAGAATTATCTAACGAATGAAATAATATGGGCTGAACGTCTTCGTGGTCTAGCGGTTATGACATCCCCCTACTGACGGGAGGATGCGGGTGCGAGTCCCGTCAAAGCCGAATTTTATTGGGATATTATTTAATTTCTTAGAATTTACCCAGAGTGTGAGTGCTTACGCACTACAATAACAAATCTTAATCACACTATATAAAGTTTGGATGGATGTATGGATGGATGTTTGTAACTTCTTCACGCCAAAACTACTGGACGGATCTGGCTGAAATTTTGCATACAGGTAATTCTAATCCTGGAATAAAACATAGGCTACTTTTTATCCCATAAATCTGTTCCCGCGGGATGAAAATCACCTTTTAATATTTCCATAGGAACAACGCGTGCGAAGCCGCGGGGCGCAGCTAGTATTACCTATATGCAAAATTTTTGCCCGATCAGGGCAGGGTAGTTTCGACGTTTCACGGCAAATAACGTTACAAAGTCATACGTTACAAACATCTATCCAAACTTTCGCATATATAATAAATAATTAATAAATAAATAGTTCTGGAGATTTCACACAGCATTATCTAGCTCCAAGCTAAGCAGAACTTGTGTTATGGGTACTAGATAACTGATATACTTAATACAATAAGTATGTAGTGACATAAATAGATAATATTAGTGTGATTCTATTTATCGTTCGCAGACCGAGCAAGCACTAACCAAACTTCTGGAGACCATCAAGCCGACGTTGGAGAAGGCGCAAGAAGAGGCTGAACGAAGAAAAGAGCTCTAGTGTACGGTCATGTACAGGGTCACTCATTGGAACGGGACTTACATTGTCGGGGAAGCGCTGAATAGGACAGGTAAACAGATGATTTACAACTCTTTAACGCATTAAATGCCTTTGTAGAGGTCGCCTAGTTGAACAGCGCTTCGGCGTGAACGTGCTGGACGCATCACTGCCTCTGGGCAGTTAATGCGTTAATGTGTGTGTAATTAAATGTTGAAATAGGAGGCATGTAAAAGGCAGCTAGATGCCGCTGAACGAAAGTGTTGAATATAAGTTGAACTTTTGGGGTTTCATAACTGGGGATTGAATAGAAAAAAGTTTTCGAAAGTTATAACGAATATTAATAATGAATCTATTGCAATAATTAGTCGTGTCGTGATGTTGTCTGAGTATTTAACTGTAGTTGTTTTAGATATTACAACGAAAATTACCCCCTTACTCAAAAAAGTTGGAGAACAGTTAATGTGTCGCTAAGAATAGTTCCTTCTCACTCTGACAATGAAACACTTTGACAATAGAAAGTGAATTGCGTAAACGCACGCACATTTAGTTTTGAAGTTATGTAATCTGCAACTTTCCAGTGATTCCTATTCCAATGAGTCACCCTGTTTGCTGCCTTTGAAAATTACACTTGAATATTAGTAAATGTACAAAACGATTTTAGTAATTCTCGCAATACCTTCCAAAGATTTTTTTCATAAATTGAGTCTACATTTGTGGTTCAATGGTCTATAAGTCAGCTAAGCTAGGACGATGAATTTATTTGTAAGTAAGTTTATTTCTTTATTTTCTAATATTCAAGTGAGTTTTAAAGATATTATGAAGATATTTATTGTAATCATCTAAGAGGTTTTCACTTGAGTATATTTATAAAAATGTTATTAAATTATATGACCAATAAATTTAAATTATGTCCCATTGTAAATAGAGCGTATTTTGCATTTTTAATGAATTATTAAATTAATTTGGTATTATTTGGCACCAATTTAGATGTTTTAAATGTTTTAAAAATATTATCAATAAAAAAAAAATAATAAATCTATTTTGTGCTTGAAAACCTCACAGATACTACTGTGATAAAATACAAAATAATTATATTATTCCTTTAGCAATCGTAAAGAGAGTACGTAAGGTACCGCGTAAGTAATGGTAACCGAGAGTTGTAAGTAAGTGCGTTGAATACTGCCAGATTTAGACTTACTTAAGGATAAAATATGTAGCTTAGACCAAAACTGCTGATTATTATTACAAAACATTCTTGTTTAAAAAACAAAAATAAAATATAAAATACAAATAAATCGTGTCCATCGAAACGAAAGGTTTGTGGTCTTTATTGTATTTATGGCACAAATTTGTAACATTGTGAGATGTGAGATTTAAATCCAATAACATCTTAACAGCTACAATAGTTTTTTTTTATTCAGTTAGTGAGTCAAACCACAATTTCATTATCTGGTCTAAGCTGCAGTGAAACTATGAATTGTGCTGTGTGTGAATTTCTGTGTATACCATCTTACATGTTTATTAGCGCCGAAACGTCTAAAATACTTTCATTCGGTGTTATTTGACGCTATTTTGTTTTGCTGGTATTTTTATGGAACTTGGAACCAATATTTTTAGTTCCCATTCTTATTTATGTATATAGTAAACAATGTCACTGAATTATTGTTAAATAATAATGATATATAAAAATATAATGTGATATGTGATGTAAATATACATCACTTGAGGCTTCAGACAAGTTAAACGTACTTAAGATGGTTTAATTTAAATTTAAGTTTAGTTGTAAAATACAATTTTATAGGTTAACTTTGTGATATGTTTAGCGCTATTTATTGAATCATTGGTATATCATGAATTTATTGTGAAGTTTCTTAGAAAAGGTGGTAATATGGGAAAATAATTTCAGGCACTTTTTTCACCTAAAGCCACTCGCGTGCAACTGAATCGACTCAAGCCGTAATTTTGTGTAAAATGTAGATTCAGCAAAACCGCATTGGGAAAACCGTTCCCCTAGATGCCTGTATTCGGCCTCTTCTGTCGTTACCATGGAGACACATTCTGGTCCGTCAGTAAACAGGATGTATCTCCATTGCTGAATGGAATTGAAATCCTCTGTACGTATGAAACAGCAGACTCATGTTAAGTTCACAGGAGCGACTTGTAGTTGAGTAAAACCATATATTCGCTTGTAACAAAGCTAAAACTTATGTTCATTATGAATGTAAGCGGGTTAACTACGAACCTTCTTTGTGTTGGAAGAACACCAACGTTTCATCCCTTAACGAGGGACATCTTCAGGGCGAATGCGGTTCTAGACGCCCGCGTTCCGAATCCCTTCGAGCATTGCCCAAAAAAAAAAACTTATGCTGCTTGTAATGAAATAGGAAAAACCACTTTCCTAAAATCTACTTTATATAATTATGCAAATGTCGGCTTGAGTCGATTCGATTGCACGCGAGTGTAGTTTGAATTAACATGATTTGGAGTAGGTTTTTTCACCTGAAGTTTTTTTTTATGTGAAATCGACTTTCGTTTGACCGCAATCTCACCTGATGGAAAGCGAAGCCCTTAATTATGAACAATATTCTACGTAAGTCAAATAGAATTGTGGTCATGCAAATGTAGAGATTCAATCCTGGTTTTGAAAATTATTTCCATGGCTTTATTGTTTCTAGTATTTGACCAAGTTTACTTTTAATAGGTAGGTATGTTACAACAAGTATATTATGTATGTATAATTTTGTATATGTTTGTCAAAATTCGCAGAGGTTTACCAAAAACACGAACCGCTTTGTAAAAAGTTCCAGTCTCGCATTTTTTGCTTATATAGTTTTATTTTAGGATTTTATGTTTAAATGAAATAAAAGTATAGTTAAATTAAATAACATTGAATAGGTCGTACTTTGTTTGTTTAAAAACTTCGTTCTTTTTTTTAAGTATAGCTCTTGGAGTAGTGTTGTGATAGTTATAGAATAAATAGTTCTAATAAATGGCGCTTATACTGCACCGTTTTTAGTATCTCTATCAAAGCCCTGAGTCCATTTGACGACACTATCGAGACATGACCGTGACATCTCATTTTTGTATAGAAAAAGGAGACGTGACGATCATGTGTCGATACTATCGTAAACCGGCCTCAATCGTCTGCTTACATCTATTTTAATAAAAATGAATCCCCGACTGGACTAATTTCGCTAATTCTTTTTTTGTTGTTTGTTATGGTTAGGAGAAGGTACATATGAAAGAAAATAATATATAATGAAAGTTTTAAACATAATTTCGACGCGGGATGCAGCTAGTTTTATACAATTTTTCATATCATCACCATTGCTGCCGATTCAATGTATTTTTTGTATTTTCTTGGTGTGCTTTAAATTGTATAATTTTCTTTAGTTGTCGCAACATTGCTCTGAGAATTAGATGACGGCCAAATAATTGTGGTAAACTGTGTGTATGGTATTTTGTTAAGGTTAAAATAAATACGATATTGTAGGTATGTTGTTTAAAATGTATTATTTGTACGGTAGAACGCTAGCCATACAAACCATGTTTTATCCATCATGGTTTTTATGGTTAGCATTTCACCATAATCACTATAACATGTTGAGTCATGGCAGGAACTTGTTTTTTTTGATAAATAAAGTGAAGTTTGCTATCCCTACTCTGCCTATAATTTTACGGGTAAAAATAGCTAAATTTACCTACATAATAGAATAAATCATAGGTTCAAAATACAAGTTGTTGCCGTGACACCCTATCCATGGTAGTTGGTTTTAGTAGAAGTGTGATCTCCCATTATTGTTCATGTGGTGCTTTTGTTCATAGAATTTAATTTTTAGTTTATTTTATCATATCTAATATGTCAATTAAATAATGTACATAATTTATTATTTATTTATGTAAAATATCCCATATTAATCCATTCCAAACACAAATGATCGGAGATGTATAATTATTACTGACAAGGAGCACAGGGATATGTTGAAAAGGATCATACAAGGTAGGTAGCACCTCGAAATAATATCAATATTCAATATAAAACAATATTAGAAAAGGTTACCGAATTATTTATTGTCTAGGCTAGACAACATAACATACAAAATAAAAATTATAACAAAACTAAAATTCCCTTAAAAAATGGTCGCAATTTATTATTTATATATCTCTGTATAAAGTATTTTTTCTGGTTGCCTTTAAATTATATTTAACTTAATGATTTTTTCTGTTGATTCCTACATACCTGTAAGCCTATAAGCGATCTAGAGTCGCTAACTCACGTAGGTTAGCGTGCGTTAGTACGCTTATGTGACGCGTTGGGGCGCTATGTGACGCGGAGCCGCGTTTATTTCTATGAGAAATGAAGGCAATCAACTGAATGAACCCACATTTTAGCATTCTCTAATTTAATTCGCGAATTGAAGCAAGAGTGCTAAAATTTGGGTTCATTCAGATAATTCCCTCCATGCCCCAACGCGTCACATAAGAGTAACTAACGCACGCTAACGTAAGCGTGCGTTAGCTCACGCATGTGCGTGAGACTGTATATCGCTAATAGGCTTACTGTAATTATGAAATCGGATGGCAATTAATAACGCACCAGCTGATACCCATGAATGTGTATTCTATGCCATTCGTTAAAATCATTGGACTACCGACTAAAATAACCGTTGAACTAGTGAAGATTATTATCGGTTATTTATCGCATAACTTTTAATACTTACCCTAAAATAATATTTACTGGTTCATGTTGATAAATACTTAAATTTAAAACTTTTGTCAATAATTTATGTACTGTGTGCATTATGTTAAATTTTAAATTTCCTGTGGGACAATGCACAAAAAGATGTAATTTCAATAATTTATCTTAGACAATTCTATTCTCAGTATTGAATAAATATTTTAATGAGGTTTTATTGTTTTATTCATTAGTTACCACACTATACAGTACTGGGTCTCGAACGGTAAAAAATATTTAAAAATAAATTAACGTTGCCAATCAAAAGTAATACATTTTATGAAAGCAAACGTATACATCTAGAAAAGGTAATACAAGAACTTCAAGCAGTAAAGATCCTAAATACCTAAATATACAAGATGAAAAGGCAATTCTGTTAGACCTGACGACTCGAAAATTTTAATTAATTCGTCAGTTAGATTATCAAAAGATATTAGACCCGGAAAGCTGGTGCTTCCCGTGTGGTCCCATATTAATTTGGTTCAGTTCTGACAATAGGATCCATGAAAATTCATGAAACAACTATAAAAAAAAAATTGTCGGTTATAGTTTTTAAAACAAAAAAAGACGTGTGGCACTCCGGGACTGCCGCGGTAAAACTCAAACTCAAACTCAAACTCAAAAATGCTTTATTTCCATAAATACAATAAATGTACACTTAGAAAAGGTCAAATCATATTAAAAAATACACTGACACGGAAATAAAGTGGTATTTTTGATTTCGATCGCTTCGGTATGTAGACTAAAGTAAAGAAACGACGAAGAAACCTTTAGCCTGTTAGTTGTTATTTTTCGAGTTGGAGCAAAATCCGTCCCAAGCTTTTTTATCCTCTAGATAATCTGATATTTTATAGTAAGCCTTTTTGCATAATAAAGTTTTGACAGTTTGTTTGAATTTATTTACTGATAATTTTTGCAGCTCAGTAGGGGTTTTGTTGTAGAAGCGTATACATTGCCCTTTAAAAGATACATTAATTTTATGCAGCCTAGTTGTGGGTACAGCGAGTTTATGTTTATTCTAGTACATTATGTATATCGCAATTTTTTGGGAAACTATTGATATTTTTATGAGAATACAACAAGTTTTCATAAATATATTGACTTGGTACTGTCATTATATTTATTTCTTTGAATTTATCACGTAGGGATTCTCTGGGACCCATTTTATAGATGGCACGAACAGCCCGCTTCTGCAGCACAAATATGGTGTTAATATCTGCAGCGTTCCCCCAAAGCAGTATACCATAAGACATAATACTATGGAAGTAGCTGAAATAAACTAGTCTAGATGTGTCCACGTCTGTGAGATCACGGATTTTTTTGACTGCATATGCTGCAGAACTAAGTCTCTTCGATAGCTTATCTATGTGTGGGCCCCATTGAAGTTTATTATCTAAGGTGATTCCTAAGAATACGGTACTTTCTATAATTTCTAACGTTTCTCCATTTACGTTTACATCAGCCTTAACTTGTTTTACATTAGGTAGAGTAAATCTAATACATTTCGTTTTGGTTCCGTTAAGCAAAAGATTGTTGACACTAAACCAATGAACTACCTTTGAGATTGCATAAAGCTATTGCAATGCCATCTAGAGGCGAGTTGCTGAACTAAAGAGACAAACGTCATATTTCAAAAAGTCATTAAAAGTTCTACTATTCATCGATAGATGGCAAAACTAAAAAGTACCACCGCTGTTCCGGTCGGAGTGGGGAGCGTGAGGTTTTTTCGTTACGGAATGTCTGGATTCGGTCCCCGCGCTCAAGGCCCGCGATAGAAGCTATGCAATAGCTTAATTAATCATTCTTTATGTAGATTTAACAAAAAATTACAAAAATAAAGTCGCGTCAAAGTTTAGGAGCT
This sequence comes from Eupithecia tripunctaria, assembly GCA_955876795.1. Lineage (NCBI taxonomy): Eukaryota > Metazoa > Arthropoda > Insecta > Lepidoptera > Geometridae > Eupithecia > Eupithecia tripunctaria. The sequence goes on along the minus strand of OY041611.1, from coordinate 15,248,958 downwards.
CTAGCTCCTAAACTTTGACGGTAGTGACGGCTCAGTAAAAAGTGGGACACCTTTAACTGAGCCGTGACGCACGCGTAACTTTAACTGGCTACATTTGTGTCATTTTTTGATTTAATCAACAAAAGAAAAAATACGCTCAATATGGTTTGATATTCTAATTGACGCGTCAGGCCTAATCTAAAGATACTCCCAGTGTGCTAAGTTAGCAGACTATTATGAATAAGGGGACTATCTTTTAGCTGTACTCCGTTTTATATTATGATATTTTTACAAAGATATTCAATGTTGAGTCTTCTCGTCATCCATACCCGCAATGCTTGAAAACGAAAGTTTTCAATCAGTGCGTCCTACCCGTCATGACCTACGGAGCTGAGACGTGGACACTCACGATAGGGCTGGTCCACCAGTTTAAAGTCGCTCAGCGAGCTATGGAAAGAGCTATGCTCGGAGTCTCTCTGAAGGAAGGATTCGTAACGAATATATCCGACAGGGAACCAAAGTTATCTACATAGCTCAAAGAATTTGCAAACTGAAGTGGCAGTGGGCCGACCATATCTCGCGAAGAACCGATAACCGCTGGGGTAAACTTGTGTGGAGACCGCGACTCGGCAAACGTAGTGTAGGACGCCCTCCGGCCACGTGGGATGACGATCTGCGAAAGACTGCAGGCAGATGCTGGATGCGTTAAGCTGAAGACAGGGCGCTATGGCGGTCATTAGGGGAGGCCTATGTCCAGCAGTGGACTAATATAGGCTGATGGTGATGATGATGATTCAATGTTATTTATGAAAGTTATTAATTTATCTCTATTATTTGATTGTAATTTTCTTTTTCAATAATTGTATAGATTAATCCATATCCGAGTAAATTTTTTCGTATTCATGAAAACTTAACTTAAACTACAGAAGATACAATACAATTTTTCTTTAGTTTTATCACTCCTATGCTTAATATCATGTAAATATTCTTAAACCGAATAATGTTACTTTATTTGAATTTACAGAGCAGCGAGATTTTTCACATACCTAAGCTTATTAAATAAATATTATAAATTATATTATATATTAATTTATTAAAGACAAAAATTAACTTGCGGACTCTACTTACTAAAGCTTCTAAATGAGGTTTGAATGAGACTGATTCATCCTATACAGGGTGGAAAAAATCTATGGGCCCTGGAGGGAAACTACCTTAAATCCTTTAGTTAGCTCATTTTACTGAAAGGAAACATTCCTTTATTTTTAAAAAGAAACAAAATCGCATTCAAACATCTTCTAAAAATAGCTTGTATCACCTGGGAATCGAACCAACTAAAAATTAAAAAAAGAAACCCTCACTATTTTGTTATGCGAATCAGTAGCATTATTGTTCAGGATAAAAATAGTCTTATAAACATTTGGCTTTTCACTTATCTTTTGTATGAGATATTCATGAAATCATCTCTAATATCCAAAGACATCGTATGAAGTACATGCTTGGTAATGTTATTTATCTCTAAGTACCTTGTTGAAGACTTCAATAAGAAAATCGTTAAATGGTAATATATACTCGTAATATAATATATAAATCTATGCACAATTACAGGAGGCGTTCTGACGAAAAGTTTGAAAATGAAATGTATCTCAAATTTGAGTTTCGAATGGTAACTTTCGTCATTTTAAAATCGATAAAAATGTTGAAAGTATTCGTTCGAATTTTAAATTTTGTTTTGTTTTGCTTTCATTCCGTAATTGTATTATAATAGCGTATCAAGAAGAATTAGATTTTTAGAAGCTTTCTTTTCAAACAACAAGTGGTACAGTGAGAGATATCCAGACAGACAATTACTACCTAGAAAAGTTTTGTCGCGAATCCTACCAACACGGGACGATTAGATGGCCTGCGAGAAGTCCAGATATGACGCCTCTGGACTACTTTTTATGGGGTCGTGTAAAAATGAAATTTACACACAAAAAAGTCATAATACTGCACAAGAACTAAGGGTTGCGGTAGAAAATGTTATTAGGAGCATACACCACAACACTTTGCAGAGGGCGACACGAAATGAATTTCAACGTAGACTAAATTTGTGTATCCAGACCAGAACGAGGGGGGTCATTTCGAGAAATTTATCAGTTAAATTATTGAATAAATGTTTCCTTTCAGTAAAATGAGCTAACTAAAGGATTTGAGGTAGATTCCCTCCAGGGCCCATAGATTTTTTCCACCCTGTATAATGCCAATGTATTTTATTTTATGTGTATTATTTATTATAGGGCATGTTTAGCAGCACCTACACAGTAATGCGCATACAATTTGGGGACAATCTCGGTTAACGGCCGGTTGCGTATCAAAAACCTAATATACTTTGTCTTGTCTGCATTTAGAGTTAGTAAGTTGTGCTTAAGCCATATAAATATTTACTATATTGAATCCACATTGTGCAAGCTTATATAGTTTTTCTTTAGAGGCAGCAGAAAAAAGGAGGGCAGTGTCGTCAGCATATTATATAATACTCGTATATCATACATGATTTTGCCATAGTCTAATTTTAAATTGCAAAGGTAATTGATATAGATTAAAAACAAAGTAGGTCCTAAAACACTGCCTTGGGGAACACCAAACTCAGTGTTTCTGATCATTGCTGAGGACATCGCCTATCCTTACGATAAACATGATCGGTTAGTATAGAACTTGATGACGTAAAGATGTAATGACAATATAAAAATAAATATTTAGGCAAAACATACGAACAGACACCATAGAAAAAAAATAGGTATTGAACACAATAAAAAAACAATGGTAAAAGATTTTTGTTATTATAGTGCGTAAACCCTCACTCTCGTGGGTTCGAATCCCGTGAAAGTCGTTTTTGGGATTCTATTTCATTTTTTAGTAGTAAAATAAAATTGAAGATCTTCATCCAAATCTTGATAGCTTCTTTAAACCCATGATGGTTGACTGGATTAGTAGAACCACGCATCTAAGAGCGGTTACTCTTCCTCCGTTGGCGGGTAGGAACGCCAACGGTGGTGGAGTTACCAGGCCCAGATACGTTCACGAGGACTTGCTGCAATGATGCTGTTTCCAGGGTTAGGAACTGTTCCAAGATAACCCGTCTTCTGTCTTGTAAGATGCGATGTCAGTTACAAAATACAATTTTTTAATTTTTTTTAATGCTGGACAATTCACACAGCATTATCTATCCCCAAGCTACGCAGAGCTTGTGTAACGGGTACTATACCCTATCCATAGAGCGTGTAGAATGTATAGTAAACAAACCGCCCATACTTAACCTAAAATTCACTTTGTTGGCGGGGCGTTTTATAGGTAATTTACTTGACTATTCGATTTGAGATCCTTGAATAAATATAGCTTACAATTGCCTCTGGAACTCGACGACAAGCAAGTGAAGTTTTTGATAATAGTGTCGTGGTTTGTTTACTAACATTCTACATGCATTATGGATACGGTATAAATAAGTGATCTAGGTACATAATACAATACCTACACTGCATTGATTGATATTTGATTATAGATGCATAGAAAACATACAGGACAACCGGAACAAATATCTGCAGATTGTTCAAACATTTGTTCCGAGGCGAGAATCGAACCCACAACATTCAGCGTCGCAGGAGATCCTTTGTCCGCTGCGCCACAGAGGTCAAGTTATGATAGATAGATAGATAGATAGATAGATAGACTCTTTATTGGGTACACATACAAACAGCACAGGAAAATAACAAAAAAGAACAGCAACAAACATCAAAGGCATACATAATTAAGTACATAGGTACAGGTAGGCAAGTTGTCAGAAATACATCGATAAAGGGTTAACTATCCCATAACGACTCGATATCTTCTATCTTCGATGATGCTATGGGTCAGAAATAACCTTTCAGGTGTGTCTTCTATCTTGAATGTTGTTTTTTGGGTTAAAACCAACTGTACCTATCTGGTTTGCTGTTCCTCTATGAATAAAGTTATGTAAGGAGTACCTATTATCTTATCAATAGCTGCGGGTTCAACACCGTAAACGATGTTGTCGATATAGTATAGAAAAAAAAGACATCTAATTCACAAACATTTGAAATCTACGAATTACGACTTATTTTTACCTTCTCCTATTTTCTTACTAAGACAAAACTTATGGTGTTCAGGCTGAGATGATGTCTAAGCTGATCGCGGCTACACAGGGTGCTCTTTTTTAAGGGTTCATTAAGAAGAGGTACCTAAATTAACCGGTGTAGTTACAGGAAATAACTTCCTATAGTGTAAAAAGTTTTTGACAGTCCTCTATAAGTCTGTTAGTCTTTTAACGCAAAATATTTAGCAGCTCTACTAAAAGTTTAGGTTATTAAGGCAACATTTGGCGATGCATTGTTTTGTTATATTTAACTGGCAGTTATTTAATATTATCTTTTGGCCCAAAAGCCCATCTGGCTTGTAATAGGACTCGAATTATAAAAATGAATTATTAGTCTCAGGGACTATCAAAAACTTTTAAAGAAATTTTGCATTTACAGATTTTCACAGTAGAAACATTACACAGAAAATTTTACAATTAGGAAGAAAATTAGCATATGACACAAATACAATGAGTTAATCGATCCTGTTTTATAAACTGATCAAAACCTCCTATAGACCAATGTAGATTTTGATTGCGTGCACGTCTATGTCATTAGGGTATTGATTTCTACCCTTTAGTGCTCTTTGTGATACTCAATTACGCAACTTCCAAAACTTGTATTACTTTTCCAAAGCATTGCAATAGTTTCTTTGAAATACTGGAGCACCGACTCTCTGACTTTCTGACACTGGTGAGGAAACCTGAAAAGAAAAACAATATAAAGTATTTGGTATAATACTGCGTAAGCTTAGCACCATGGGTAGTTTCTAAGAAATTTGTTTTCTATAAAACACAATTAATTGTCAATTTGACTTTAGTTCCTTGTAGTTTTAGGGCAAATTATGATTCTTTTAAGCAAAAAGTACAGCCGCTATTCATTTGTTCTTTAAATTTATTATAAAAATGTCGTCAAGAAATCTTTTTTTATCATATGAAACTCTAAAACCTTTTCAGGGTTAGGTAGGTACTTCTAAAAACTTGTGCAATAACCAGAACCGGATAATGCCATTCCGACAAGAACGAGTCCCATTACAAGCCAGATGGGCTTCTGGGTCAAAAGATAAAATAAAATAACTGCCAGTTATATGTAACAAAACAATGCATCTCCAAATTTTGCGTTAATAACCTATCTACAACTGAGAACTTTTGGTAGAGCTGCTAAATATTTTGCGTTAAAAGACTTACAAGAGTCCTATTCGACAGAACAACCCTCTGCGTCTCCGAATGGCTATTTTATACAATTCAAACTTTCCGGAGCTTTGAAAGCTTCTAATGTCTACTGTCCGTAAAAGCTCGTTAGAATAACCAGTAGGACAAACCTCCCTCACAGACAAGCCCTGTCCCCTTCCAACTGGATACACACACTATCACTGATAACGGACCCTTTTTTAACTTAAACTAGTTAAAACAAAGGTTTTAAAAATACATTTTTAAACGCGCGCACTTCACCCCACCCCTCGAAAGCGACTGCGAACACAAAGTTTAAAAAAGAAAAATAAAACGGTGCGCTTGCGTTCGCCGCCATTTTGAAACGAATAAACAATTCAAAATTGTACTCTTCTGTCTCCACGTTAGAGCCTAAGTTGGGATATGAACTGGGATAGGGATTTTGAACCGCTAATTTAATAGAATAGGTGTTTAATAAGTTTGTGCGGGGTTATTGTGGGCTGTGACGCCCTTCCGATGTCTTATAAATTGGAAGTGGTTCAGCAGCACATGCTTTAATTTATTAGATTATTAAAATAAGGTCTAAATGGGGTTTAGTAATTTGGATTTCACGAACTTGGCTGACGCTCTGTAGCGCTTCTTGATCGATAGGGGCTTGCGTTACGTATTGTCTATATTTGCTATAGAAACAAACATTTTCTAGTTGGAACTTAGTTGGAATCACGTTTGGCACTGCAAATGTTTCCAGTGATACATTCAGACACGCATTTTTGGCTAGGAATAAAGAATCATGGGTGACTTGAGAAGATGAATGAATAAAATAATTTTGTGAGCCAATTATTTATTCCTCTATCTTTTATATTTTATACTGATATTGTCAAATTCACAGGAGTGAAATATATTAAGTAAAATATATTTTTTTGTAAAATATCAGAAGATTGAAGAATAAAATAATTTAATAGATAGAGTCATACTTTTCCAGATATCAGGTGTAAGTATAAGTATACCTATATTTACAGAAGATACACTGTATATTTTTATATTACATTTTACCTTGTCAAAATGTCCAAAATATAAATTTTATTTTATGTTTGTATGGGGAGCGTCAGGTTTGCGAAACAAAAAGCTCTACCAAGAAATATAGATACCTATAGTACCTACCTACCGATATATTATATATATTTATTTTATACCTAGGTACCTACTTTGTCAAATTTTTACAATAATTTTGAACTCAGAGGTATGATGAATGATGAAAGAACATGGTAGGTACCTACCTGTTTGCAAAGATTTAAATTAGCCTATTTGATAATTAAGTGCACAAACGGCTGAAATCAATTCACAGTGAATCATCAGTTTATAGTGCGTGGGCGTAGGTTAGTACCACACCTAAAGTGCTTTCATGTAGTATCTACTTTCGACTTTATCTTAAACGATATACATTTCTAAATGCAATGTAGCTGATACTTCAGGGTTTTATGCGATTCTCGGCGTTGCCACACAGCGACGGGGCTCTATGTGATGATTGCTTGCACCTTCGATCAACGTCTACATAATTTACCATGATTTTACAGAAGCTTAATGTCGATCTAGTAGAACATGGTTTATCGTTTATCGTAGTTTTAAACGGACTTCGAAAAAAGGAAGAGGTTCCATGTTTCGCTGTAGGGTCTGTCTAAATGTAGATTTTTTTCCGTCAATGGTGAACCGATTTTGATGATTATTTATGTTTTAATAAAGATATCATCTCATTCGGTACATGAATGATGACGAAATCGACGAACATGCATAAAATATATACCTACATACGATAATAGCCTAGATACAAAGTCGGTGAAAAATTACGAATCTGAAAAACGGAAACAGTAATATCCGTAAAAGAAGACGACGACGAATTGTTATCTTTTTACGGATTACGATTGACGTCTTCACCCGTGGTAGATATTGATCGAAGAACGAAAACAAAAACTATTTAACAAAATTTACCCGCCGAAATTTATGTGAGTCCAAATTTAAATAAAAAAAGACGTGTGGCACTCGGGGACTGCCGCGCTAAAGCTATTGCAATGCCATCTAGAGGCGAGTTGCTGAACTAAAGAGACAAACGTCATATTAGAAAAAGTCATTAAAAGTTCTACTATTCATCGATAGATGGCAAAACTAAAAAGTATCACCGCTGTTCCGGTCGGAGTGGGGAGCGTGAGGTTTTTTCGTTACGGAATTTCTGGATTCGGTCCCCGCGCTCAAGGCCCGCGAAAGAAGCTATGCAATAGCTTAAAAACATAATTATTAAAATCTGACTACTCCTTAAAAACGAATACTTACATAAAAAATATACCTAAAACATACGCGTCGACAACCACCTTCGTTATTTCATCGGTTGATAAAAGCCGGCAATTTCGACCTACACCAACACGTTTGTAATAGATAAGTTAAGTAAACCATGGCGGTAGATACCGAGCCTTCAGCCATTTGATAAGGGGGTCAATGGAACTTGGTAGCACTGGAGACGCTATCAAATCTCCAAGCTGGATGCAAGCTGGTACATAAACGGATTCTGCGAAACCTTGTCACTGTACCGTATTACCTTAAAGCTGTCACTGTATTTAGTATAACAGACATCTATACCGTGTCCATTTTGAATGAAGCATAAACGTAAATAAACCGCCCATACTTAACCTAAAATTCACTTTGTTGGCGCGTCCTTTTATACGTAATTTACATTACTTGCCGATTTTAGATCCTCCCTTCAATAAAAATTGCTTAATATCTGAAACTCGACGCCAAGCAAGTCAGATTTTGTTATTTGTGTCGTATTTTGTTTACTAACATGCTCCATTCAATGTGGACAAACCATAGTTTAGGTATACCCATAACACAAGCTCAGCTTAACTAAACTAACTTAAGGATGATACGGTGTGGATAATCCAGCATTATATTATTTACGACTAAGCTGCGCCCCGCGGCTTTGCCTGTCCCACCGAAACTGATTTATGGAATAAAGAGTAGCCTACCTATGTGTTATTCCAGGCCTAGAACTATGAAAAATTTCAGCCTCATTCGTTCAGTAGTTTTTTCGTGAAAGAGCAACAAACATACATACAGACATGTTTACAAACTTTCGCGTTTATAATATTAGTAGGATTAATAGGTATTTATTTGAGTTTTGAGTTATTCTTGTAATTGAATGTAGTGATAATAAACATGATGGATTTAAAAGTTTTAAGTCAGCCTAAAACAGGATTTTACTCACGGGAAATCCGAAAGGCAGAGCATTTTTAAGCCCTAGCTCGCTCAATTTATTATTTTCAATAAAGGAGAGAGGTAGACGATTCGGTATTAGGTACCTACTTAGGTAGGTATTTAAAATCCGGGTGACTAATGCATTTTTCTCCCTTGTCTTGTTTTTCTAAATATTTTGGTATGTTAGTAACATTGTTGGCTCACGGTGCTTGTCACAGAACAATATGTCCTATCGAACTGCCAGAGCACGCACGTATACGTACTTACCTACAGCACTCTACCAAATGGATAATTTCAGTAATCTAAACTTAACAGCATCTTAAAACCCGAAAGAAGGCCCTGTTTAAACAGGTGCCTAGACACGCCGCTAATGAAACAACAAAAACACAAAATTCCACAAACGGGACTTGGTCACAGAAGCTTTTTATTCTTAGCCAAGTTATTTTTAACAAAAAATATTCCTAGTGCCGTTCATGCCGATGTAATTTATCCCATTCTAAAAATAGCTTATAAGATCGGGTTAATCCAATATAACTGGTATCACTCACCACTTGCATGGAGTGCACTTGATGGAATCACTCATCTGTCCCTTAATATACGACCTCAAAAGAAAGTCCTGAAGGTCATTTCAGTTCAGAATTACAGTCGTTACGAGGACACGCTACAAAAACTGACTCGCCCGTGGCCTTGAAAGGAGTCAACGATCGGAAACCCTCGCATCCGCCGACTGCAGTCCCCTATCTCTCTCGCTCTGCTGGCGAACGGTAAGTGCGTCTCTTTCGCGCAACGGCGCAGCGGGTCGCGGCAGCCAATCGGAGGGCGAGGTGCAGCAGCGCGCGTCGCTACAGGGGTGTCAGCTTTTTCTAAAGCTCTCATGATCTTTTATACTTTTTATCGAATCATTTAATTGAGTGGCGATGTTAGCTGCTTTGTCGACTTAACTAATCTAAACTAAACTTTAGTTTAGTGAGATCGAGAGCTTAGGCAACAGCCCTATCTCCGTGAGCGGAATATTAATGACGCGCGGCTGATTCGAATGCCTCGCCGCGCCAAGCTTTTGTTTTCTTCCTCTTTCCCGAAGTCTTTGTATAGGATATTTGCTTTTTGACAAGTGCAGGAATTCTATGGGACAACTACTTAATATTGGTATGCGTTTTGTCGGCGTTTCGTTGTGTTATAATAAGACAAAACACTGCGCTACTCGTTTTGAATAACTTGTTTGAAGAAAAATGTTTCTTACACTAATGGAAGAGAACATCACGTACGTATTTCTAACAGAACCCTTGGAGTTCCGATGGTCTTATTATGGCTAGACGATGCCATGGTGACAAAAACAAAATGTAGGTGCTGCTGCTGTAGTTAGCTACTGGACAACAGTCATCTACCAGTTTTTTTGTGTCACGCACGAGTGACGAGACGTGCTGACTAAACTAAGTAACGAATATTTTTCTCTACCTTATGCGACACCCCGTAGCTATAATTTTTAGATTGATTGAAAGAAGAAAGAGAGAAAAACCCTATATTTTATGCAGAAAGGCGAGGCCTACTTGGTAAAACACCCCGTGAAGATCTAAGTCAGAGAGAGATGCTGAAAAGCAGCTGTAAAAAATCAAAAGGATTACTTCGTTCTACTTGCGAAAGAGCTTGGTTAGGCTGGGAGATAAAGGAGATGCGAGATCTGACCTTGCTAAGATTGACATGTCATCCCAATGACAAACATTTCCTCCGCGCAAGATCCTTGAGTTCTAAGATAAATAGGGTTGGTTTTCTTCGGCTCTTTATGGAGTACAGAAAATGCGATAAGCAACGACATATCGTATAGGATTAATAAATAAATAATTCTGATTTAATTGGCTGGAATATCCACACAGCATCATCAAGACAAGCTTGAGTTATGGGTAGGGCAAAGGCTATTCCAGTTTGACGGGGCCAAACTCTTATATCTCTTTATCTTATTTAACTCTTTTAACTTACCTAACTTCGAAATTCATCTTCATCTTTTCTAACTTTTAAAACTTTTAATCTTTCAGTCTGGTCAAATAAAATATTTACGCCTCATTATAATTTATATTTCAGCCTGAAGTGAGAGCCTTCTTTCCAAATAATTAAATCCAATTTCAACCTAAATTACCTAGTAACCTAAGTACCTAGTTATCAGAAAAAAGTTGTTTATCACGTTTGGACTTTGCACCGACTAATAAGATGCCAGTGGCATGAATAAAGCATAGACTAGCTGGAACTGGAACCCGCACTCACTTCTAATGAGAATAGCGTACAACCACTACGCTTGTAGATTCCTAATGAGCGTAGGCACTAGGCATAGATTCTAGTATATCTAGCAGCTAACCTAGGTTCATTGGAAAGGTTCGATGCACTTGCATTGCAATTGTAACTCTAGCGGACTTTGAAAAAAATACAATTATTTTACTAAAATTGGGAACCTACATTATTTTAGTTACTAGCTGCGCCCCGCGGCTTCGCACGCCTATCCCATGGGAACTGATTTATGGGATAAAAAGTAAGGCTATGTGTTATTCCACTGTATACATTTCAGCCCGATCCGTTTAGTAGTTTTTGCGTAAAAGAACAACAAAAATACATTTTTACAACCTTTCGCGTTTATAATTTAGTATGATTAACCAATCGGATATGAAGCGAATCCTCCAAAAGTTACCGATGGTTCGTTCAGGGTCAAAACAAAGATTTAAATAGAAAAAATTAAATATCTCTGTATCAAATACCATCATAACATGGTCTTGGCTGCACCGTTTTTCATTAAACATAGATCATTAGTCACCCTTGATAAAGTCTTATTTATGATAAGATTGTTAAATTTATGCTAGTCACAAATGTATAAAAATTATAATAATAAGCTAAAGAAGTGATATATTGGTGTCGATTCTGTTGTTTTAAGATTCCTAACCTAAATTTTAAGGTTTCTAAATTTTCTATGCTAGGTAGACCCAAAACTTATGGTATTTTCTATAAAGGTCCTAAAAATACCTATATTAGAACGTTTTTCAAAATCGCAAATCGCTCTCTGAGTTGATTGGTTGGGATTTTGCTGTGACCAAAATATGTTTGTTTTTCTAAAATATTATTTCAAAATACTTCTTTACATGGGTCAAACAGTTCATCCATTTGTTTGAAAAATCGTTTAGAAATTCAAATCAATACTAGTTTAAAATCGATAAATTTTAATCATGACCTAATTAATTGATGTTTTCTATGTATGTATAATAAAAAATATCTATCTATGTAGTGTATTGTATTATGTATATCAGTTATCTAGTACCCATAACACAAGCTCTGCTTAACTTGGGGCTAGATAATGCTGTGTGAATTGTCCAGCATTATTATTATAATTAGATGCCTGCTAAATTTAGGTAGACGTTTCTAACCATAGCTAAAATGTAATACAAAGAATAGGGTTAGAGCTACTTATAACTAAGTTAGGCTGTTTTAGATCTATCAATCTAATTTTAGAGCTGTCATCCTAATTTTAAACCCGTTAGTTGTAGCCATTTTAACAAAATTGAGTTGTTTTAGGTCTGCCAGCTTAATTTTAGAGCTGCCATCCTAATTTTAAACGTGTCAGTAAAAATTTTCAACCATAGAATCGTTTTCACAAACAACCTACATAAATACTATAAATAAGTACCTACCTAAAAGATCTCTGTTTTTTTGTATGAAATACAAAATTAAGTCCATAAGTTAAGTCTTAGATTAAGATCTATTGCCATACCCTAATAACAGGGTACATTAATACTTACAAAACTGTAATATTTTTTGTAATGTTTTTTTTTGCAATAAAGATACTGAATACTGAAATACTGAATACTAAAGTCACCTTTCAATTTTTAAAAGTGAAATCAGAACCCGTTCATTTCAGAAGTTCCGGTCCACAGGTATCTATGGAGACACGTTAAACTTACATCCTCCCTCTGTTTGCGTAGGGCGTAAAGATCAAGGCCACAATATTTAATCATTTACTTGTGTTATTTTAGAGGCAGTTGTATGCCTCAAACTAGCGCCACCGCTTCTCTTTCTTATCTTAATCTTAGGAGTTTCTAAAAGTCCATTGTCCAGCATACGTTACCTATTGGTTTTACTCGTAATGCCCGTTAAATAGTTTTATTTTATTTCCTTTATGCAGAATAGCGAAATTAGCATTCAGTGGCCACAAAATCTGTTTTCGCATTCGACTAAATTATAGCAAACTAAACTATTTTAGAGGGGTTAAAAACAGTTTAGAATGGATATAACAAACTGTGTACAACTGTCTGACAACTTTGTTCCGTTGACAACACTACTCTGTCATTGCAGTACGACTAAAGTGTTAGTTCAGCGTAACGCCACGACTCTACTCTTTTTGAACAGACTCTATAATTGCATGGATTTGCCGCAGCTCGTACCTTCCATTCCCACCATTGTGCCCTGGGAACGATAGATCCCTGATAACTACCGGGCTTCGTTATCCATGTTTTATAGCAAAGACTTTGAAAAATTACAGTGAACGTGACTGCTAGAGCATGCATAAAATAATTATTAAGTATTTTTATACCGCAAACGTAGTTTTTACGCCTTCCGGCCAGGTGGGATGACGATCTGCAAGAGACTGCAGGCAGATGCTGGGGTCGGCACCCTGAAGACATGGCGCAGAAGGCTATGGCGCTCATTTGGGGAGGCCTATGTCCAGCTGTGGACAAGTATAGGCTGATGATGATGATGATTTTTACATCAGCTATAGTCGTTGTTGTGCTATGTCACTATAGGGCAAAGCCTTCTTTATCCTGGGGTTTTGTGCTATGAAAAACTATTAAAATTAAAAAGAAACGGAATTTTACTAACTGTTAGGTTAGGTTTATCATTTCAAAAGTTCATTGAATCTTAGTTAATTTTTATCAAATGTAGGCAAAACCTGGGTCATTACATTACACACATTACTTTATAAAAAACTGGTCAATAAAGGTAAGGTAACGACTTAAGTAGTTAATCTTACTTAGACCTAAGTCTTAAAATACAGTCTAATTCAGCACCTTTTAAGTCTGAAAAAACATAACCGTGAAATACTATCGTTCCTTAGGCATGTCTGAACAGATAAAATAAAAAAACCGTTTAAGCCAGTTTGAGAACATAACTCTATCGTAATTAGTAAAGGGTAGAGCGTGGTGAAACGATAAATGGTTCCGTACATAAATAATGAGACTCAACTGAGGCGGCGAGCGATACAAGAAGAAACTATCCATTTAAATCCACATTACAAGGCAATTAATGGTTATTGACATTATTTGGGTAATTTACTAGGTATCTTATATGCGATTAGAAAAGTCATAAGATAATTACGGACAGCCGAGCGTCTTGTATCGGAGGCCAAGATCTGCTTTGGCTCACTGAGCACATGTGAAGTTTTTTACGAAACTTCTTGAAGTAAACTAAAGATTTCAGGATCTATTGTTTTGAAAAAAACTACTAGAGTCTGTTCAAAAAGAGAAGAGTCGTGGGAATTGAGGGACACGTGTGCCAATTGACAACTTTTGTTGCGTTGACAACTCTACTCTAAAAGTGTTAGTTCACCGTAACGCCACGACTCTTCTCTTTTTGACTCTAACCAATTTAAAATTCAATATTTATTAACAATGTATTTTATCAGTTTAAAGTGGCAAATACTTTACAATAAATCCTCATGAATAAAATATTTATATCATTGTCAATAACAAATTTATTATCAAAATAGTTTCACGTTTAAAGGAAAAATTGGCAAACATACCTATGTAAATAAAAAGAATATTTACAGCCGAACTTAGATAGAACCTCTTTTCTTGAAGTCGATTAATAATTTATCATTCGTCTTCTTGGATTGTCTCCAAGAAGACGAATGATAAATTAAATGCTGCGGAACCCTAAAGACGAACGCAATATACATTGCTCATTAAGGCTACACACCGACATTAAATTTCATCGACCTATATCAAGTTTATCGACATAATCCCCCGAATCGATTATCATATTATCGACACTTTTCACATCTCTACCATTTACCGGTTTTCGATCACACCCTGCAATAAGTTTCAGTATAAATACGTACGTACGAACATTTGACTATAAAACTCTCATTCATAAAAAAATCCTTATAGTGATAGTTAGATCTTATAAACTTTTATTTTTTAAGTAACCCCTCGTACTTGAAAATTAAAAGTTTATAAGTAGGTCTTTTTTCTGTCGATTTTTACATCTCTTGTTGTGGTAGAAGGTTGTAATCTGTAGACTGATGTTTTGATTAGATAGCAGAGGACCCTTTTGACGTTTGGGGATTATTTGTGGCCTAATGGATCGACGCCTTTTGATCCTTTAATTGGTCCATGTAATGTTTTTTTGTTGCCGTGACTCATTTACTGGGAATATTGGCTAAAGATTATGTAAAAAAGTCAAAAGTTAAAGTTATAACTACATATATATTTTCTGACTTTCATTAATTAATCTAAACATAAGAGTATATTTGTTGCTTTCAATAAAAAATAACAATAACGTAGTACCCACATAACAATCTAGAGACATATTATTTTTTATTTATTTTCCCTCTTTTATATTGTACGTATAAGCTAAGCACTTCAGCACATCAGAGAGTCAAATCGTTTATTTCTTTAGACTTAGACAAGATTTTTTACTATCAACTTGATAAATATTGTGAGAGAGAAATAAATGATTTATTATTATTATAGCTTGATAAATAGTAATTATTATCAAATAAGAAATAAGGTGCATCAAAAGTTTTAATATCTTGGGAGAGGCGAAAACAGAACAGCAGATTTTGATCTAGGTTTTTATATTGTTAAATGAAAACCTCAGAGATAAATACTTATCGCACAGATTAGGTAATGTTACTTTGTAACTTATGGAGGACTTTGGTCCAATCGAGTTAATGAGATATTATCGATCTAGTATGTCTAAAGATTAGTAATATTTTGCTTTACACTTCATTTTCACTTCTTCCGCTATTGCACTAAAAATTTAAGTGAACTAGAGTCAATTCTACCTTATTGCTTATTTGATATTATTAAGGCACTATTTATCAAGCAGTTTATATTGTAAAAAAATTGACTTGCCTAAGTGCTTTTTGTAAGTTTAAAGAAATAAAGGATTTGACTCTGATCCTAATTCTTGTTGGTGATGTATAATTGGTAATATAATATCGTAAATTAGGAATATGAAGGAATATCGAAGCTTGTAATTTACCCTGTCAATAATAATTAAACAATAACTGACAACCGTTTGCTGTTAGTTTTTACCCGGGTAACATCTGTATCCGCCACGTGTTCTAATACCAAAATACGTTACAAGGGCGTTGTTTATGAGTTTTTTGTGGATAGCTGAATATCGGTCATGTTTTTTTACTTATACTTACGCTGTAAATTATTCGATTACCTACCTGAACCTATCACATTACGAGTTTTTAACGTAAGCAATTTGAATTGATAAATTTATTACAATATATTTATCTGGCTAAGCACAATTAAGTTTAATGAATAAACGTTATTCATTCATAAGAGCTTTTACTGTAGTACGGTCAATTTAGACATCCGAGGGTACAGCAATTCGCATACAGTTTAAACTAACACATTTGAGCTGGGTGCGAAGTATTGTACCTTTCATTCTAATTTTTAACCGACTTAAAAAAAGGAAAAGGTAATCAATTCAACTGTATTTTTTATGTTTGTTACCTCAGAACTTTTGACTGGGACCTCCGATTTTCATGATTCTTTTTTTATTTGAAAGCTGCTTCCCGTGTGGTCGCATTTTAATTTGGTCCAGTTCTGACAATGGTATGTCCATGAAAAAACTTGAAATAACTATATAATTGAAATCGGTGTATAGTTTTTTAAAACAAAATCAACAATTCTAATTTGGCAACAGGCAGAATAAATTCTTTTTATATGTTATTCCACCGTAGCAGTTTTGATTTGATACAATTTATGTCGTTAGAACATAATTTAGGTTCTATTGCTTAATCGGACCGGTTACTAATTATAATTATTATACATAAGGATAATATCAGGGGAGGCCTATGTCCAGCTCTGGACTATTAGGCTGATGATGATAATGATTCTACACAAGCGTTTTGAAGAAGGTAAATTAATCACTTATGGTGTTCACCATTATGGGATTAATTTACACTATTGGGAACAAAGAAGCATTATTCTTCATTCTGTGCTAGACTGATTCTAATTAAATCAAGCAAGTTTAGAGTTTCTTCTTATACAATAACTTCGATTCCCGCCTCGGGACAAATGTTTGTACGATTTGCAGATATTTGTTCAAGGTGTTCTGGATGTTTTCTATGTCTAATAAAAATATATATTTATGTAGTGTTATGTATTATGTACTTATATCAGTTTTCTGGTACCCATAACATAAACTCGGCTTAGCTTGGGGCTAGATAACGTTGTGTGAATTGTCCTATATTATTTATTTATTTATTATTATCTTTTTAAAAAAATATTCAACAAAAAAGCTCCTGGATAAAAATAACAGAAAGTAAGCTTACCTACATAAATTGGTTAGGGCACTAACCAAAGCACTAACAGCAAACTTTTAGGCCCGTATTATGAAAGCTTGCTCAGTCATCCTACTATGCTTGAGCAACGCTTTTCTATGGCATGAACGTCACTCAAGCATAGCTCTATGACTGAATAAGGTTTTATAATACGGGCCTAAAAGTCCTATTAACACTAACATATAAAGATGATAAAAAAAGTGCTTTATTTCATCCTGAACATCATAAATTCACCATAATATTACTATCTATGCAGTTTGAATGTTTTCTTATTCGTTTTTCAAATCTAGTTTGCCCTAAATTTAATTCCATTCTGTTTCGTTCTAAAACAGTTTAAAACAGATATTTATCGGCGGGTAAAAGGGGCAACGGACATAATGTTTGTATTTTAGTAGCTAGGGGCGGGCGGCGGGACCTTGCCCGTGAAATGTCGAACCGGCTGCGCAGGCGCATGTTGGCTAGGGATGTGACACTGTCGATGAATATGTGTGCGACACTTTGGAATACAAAAGGGGTATTTTATAAATCGGGCAGTCTCAGTGACCTACTTACCATTGATAAATACTCGATTAATACTAATGATATATACTCGATTGATAAATAATCGAAGAGTTCGGTATTTGTGCGATATATGAATGGTGACAGTAAATCGTATTTTACAAATCATAGTTATTAGGTACTACGCCTTTTTATGCCCTTTTATTGTTATGATATTGAAATAAAATTGACAAAAATTATTGATATTAGGTAGGTATGAAACTTATTATATGCGAGCTAAGTTTAAATTAATCCCTCCTTAAACCTTAAACTTCTCGAGTCAAGGCCTTTTAATGAATTGTGTTTGCATGTTAATGGAAAACCTGAATTGGGTTACATACACCCCATTTAACAAGGAGTTTAAACTCCTTGTAAGATGTGTTCTAATTACAGGAGAATTTATAACATATCTCACTTATAAAAAAGCCATAACCTAGGTACAGGATTCGGTTTTATGTTTAAGATCAGGTCAAATCCTAATCAATTGTTATTTCACTGAAGGCATACTTACTCTACAAAACAAGTTATGTAGGTACGCAAAAAATTACCATATGTATTACAATAATTACCATTAAGATTGTGTTAGATAAACCTAGACACAATAATACATGATGTTTGTGTTCTTTAAATAAATAAATACTCTAAAGACCGTCATACCTATCTAGCATCTACTTTAATGACACTTATCGATCGGTATCGATAAAAAATCAGCTGATCGTGACATCACTAGCTAAACAAAAACCAGTCTGGTGGTCAGCATCCAGCGTGACCTCAGGTACCCAGGGCTACCCTGCCAGCTCCGAGGGACAAATTGTTATATTTATGGGCCTTCGCCCTTAGAGACCGAGGCCCTACGCACCGTTTTTTGTAAGTCTGGCCCAAGAATTTGAATATGGGGTAAATTGTGTAGGTTCTTTTCTATCTTTGGAAATATTATTTTATTTTATTTGATTATCTTCGCTTTTGATGAATGCCCAGGCTATAATAATGTGTATTATACTAACCAAGCTTTCAGATATTACCTATAAGTGTATGAAGGAAGACTAAACGTTTATAATTAAGTATATACGTAGGTACTTCAAAAATTGTTAGCTTCTCCAAGGATTTAAAGGATTTATAACAATTACGCAATCGATGATTGATTGAAAAGATGATTCGAGCAACCAACTCTCTACAAGCCTTTTGATGAGCTTTTTACATAAAACTTTCAACATCTTTGCATAAGCTGATATAATTTTGCGTGTATATATTATATTTTGAACAAACATAAACTTTTTAAATTTGACAATAAATGGGATCGGTTGGTATGTTTTTTTAGATATCATTTTGGACTATTCACCACAGCATTATCTAGACCCTATAGATAAGTACCTAGGTGATCTTCGTGTAATAAGTTTCTTGAAGGAACATATTAAATAGTATTTATGAACATAATTCGTTAAAAGGTTTAAGTGCCTACTCCATTATTCCCCAAAATGGAGACCGTCAAATAAGAAGTTCAATTTCATTGATGATACTTATCAATTGAGAGCAATTTGTTTGGCGCGCTCGCGTCTGGCCTGCATCCATCACACTTACGTTCGGCTAACCTCGGAACCGTTCGGCTAGCTCCGGAGCGCGCATGGCAGTGACCTAGGGTAACAATGCAACTACACTAGCTCTAGTAAATAGACATAGGAATGTCATAGAAGTGGATTTTGTTTATTTTATGATTATTAAAACGTTTTACGGAAATACTATCGGTCGTGGAGTGAGTGCTGTGCTGACTCGTTTTTATTGAAGAAGAAAATTACAATCAAATCATTAAAATGAATTAAAACTAGTAGGTATTGATACAATTGAGCTAAATGTAGACTGTTGCAAATAAATCTACAGTTAGCTTAACTGCTCCATATGAATACCAGTCGGAAGCGTACCTAAGACGCTGGCTACATTGCCCCGCTGTATATTAACTGTACTTGTTTAATTATAATGTTTTTTTTCTGATAAGCAGAAATATTTCAGATTTTTTTATCTGTGTATGATAAATAATTGAGGTTGTGGGACAAGAAGCATCAGCTTTCAAATAAAAAATAATTATCAAAATCGGATCACCCAGTCAAAAGTTCTGAGGTAACAAACATTAAAAAAAAACCAGTCGAATTAAGAACTTCCTCCTTTTTTGAAGTCGGTTAAAAACCCAATGTTTGATCATTGTTTTTCAGCCGGTTCTTGACATCGCTTCGATCAAAAAGCTTTGATAATAAACATAAAAATTCCTTTCTATTCTAGCGACGAGGCGAGGGCTCGACTACCGACGTGGATAGGTTGTGTACGTTCTAGTGTTTTTTTTTTAAATAAAATGAACTCCCGGAGTCGTGATATAAGGCGATGGAATTATGCAGAGGCGGCGTGCGAAATCATTATCGTACTCGTAGGCAAGCGGAATCGAATTAGTCACGGTAGAGGTTTCTGGTGGCTCACTACTGTCGATCATCATTAGAGAAGTACGTACATGGCTTGTGAATTGCAATCTTTGTATGTAACAATTTTTATGGATGTATTATTGTTTTGTAGGTTTTGATTGGATTTTTTTGATAGAAATCTAAACTCTAGACTTCTCACGCGCTCTATTCAGATTAAAGTTCTTTTGATGACTTGTAGATAAAGCTATAAATGTCCAATCTTCGTAATAAATTATTTTTTTACCCTTTTTGCACAAGGAGGTGCCTGCTAATTTTATATGTAAAATGTGTGTCTTTTCTAAAATCGTCTGCCCTAAATAAAAATTTAAATTTACTCTATACTTCTGTCACGCTCTATTCCAATTTGACTTCTTTAGATGAGTTGTGGGCTACGACCTAACTTCGCAATATTTTTTTTAGTTTTTTGCCAGGAGGTGCCTACTAATTCTATTAATTAAATGTCTCTTTCCTAAAGTCTTCTACCCAAAAAAAATATGCTGACACATAGCGACAATTCTGTTTTCAAAATATAATTTCCTCTCTATGCATAGAGCGCACTTGCGTCCGACATTAATTAGAATTCCTCGGCCAGTCTAAACAAGAACAGTTCTATTCCCGTGAAAGTGCGCGGCCATGACCAGAGTATTGACCTGTGTTTCCGATCGTGCTTGGCCTAGGTTAGGAGCGTCACTGACGTGGCGCCGCCATCTTAAATGAAAATGCCGGGAAATTTCGCGTGACACTATCGCGACATCGTTCGGAAATTCCAGTTCAAGATATCGTTCTATGCGTGTGACGTTTTGAAATAAAATAATCTTAAAAATATTAGGTAGGTACTTACCTAATAGCTCCTAGTTCTTACCTACAAATTTATGAAACACGTGCTTTGTTCGTTCAACTCAGGTAGTCTAATCTCTGGTCATCTTTCACTGGGTACAAGATATATTGCTTATATACAGGGTGTAATCGTTAAGTGTGCACAGGCGATTATTCCGTAACTATTGCAGATATCAAAAAACTTTAAACTGATATCGAAAGTACTTTACCTAATGAGTAAAATGACATTAATAACTTTTTTAAAATAAAACGAGAAATATCCAAAAAATTACCTTAATCACTCCCATACATTTAGTATGAGATAGTAGAAAGGTTTTAGTTTCCTTATTTTAAGTGGAATAGTAGGTACCTACTCATTTTACCCTTGTCATTTTATAATTATGTACGATATGAAGGTATTAATGAATTTCAAGTAGATACACGTGTAGATTAATTATCTTACCACTTCAAATTTATAATAAACCTTGTTTCAATATTGTATTGATTTGAACTAGCTGAAAAGCAACATACTAAATAAAAACAAAAAGAAAGATACTCTTTGGTGTTCGTTCTAAATTCAAATTCTTTATCGCGGGTTCTCGTTCCCGCCAATTTATTGTATTTTTCAATTTGCGTTAATAATCGTGATTGTTGCATTTATTGATTGAAAAATGGCATATTCCAATACAGAAAAGAGGGACATGTTAAAAATGTACTACAAACATGAAGAGAGTACCCAGATAGAGAAGTTCCTTCTGGTACGTATTTACGTAAGTTGGATAACAATTTGATAAATTATGGATCTTTTAACAGAAAAAAAAGGTTCGAGAACAAGAGCTCCGGAATTTGATTATGACTTAGATAACAATATTATTAACTACGTAGTAGATAATCCACAAGAATCAACGCGTTCAGTGGCCCGATCATTTCGAGTGTCCCACAATTATGTACACAAGTTATTAAAAAAACACAACTTCAAAGCATTTAAGATAAAACCTACTCAAACGCTGCACAATGATGATCCTGCTCGTCGGCTGGTCTATTGCAATTGGCTAGTCAATAATTATGTCAATGTAAGGTCAATTTTATGGACCGATGAAAGTAATGTTTCAAACTGCGGCATTTACAATAGAAAAACTCGCATTATTGGTCAATTGACAATCCTCGCTTAACTACTGAAGTTAGAGCTCAGGTGCGATTCTCAATTAATGTGTGGTGTGGTATTCTTGGAGATCGGATCATTGGGCCATATTTTTACAGTGGAACCTTAAATGGACAGAGATATTTCTCCTTTGTACAAAACGATATGCCAAGTCTCTTATAACCAATTCCAGACGATGAAAGAAGGTCGATAATTTTTCAACAAGATGGAGCACCTGCACATAATACAAATGTTGTAATGAATTTCTTACGAAACAATTATAATGGCTTAATAGCCAATAATAGTGCAACCCCTTGGCCTGCCAGATCCCCGGATCCCACGCCTTGTGATTTCTTCCTATGGGGATTTGTCAAAGATCACGTGTACGCTGAGAGAGTACACAGCCTAGAAGAGTTACAGAATCGTGTACGTCGTGCAATTGCTTTAATTACTCCGCAAATGTTAAGGAAAGTTCATTAAGAAACTGTAAATAGAGCTCGTCATTGTATTGCACAAGGAGGACGTCACTTCGAACATATGCTTTGAACACAAAATTTTGTACTTACTAAGAAATAAAATGTATGGGAGTGATTAATGTTATTTTTTTGGATATTTCTCGTTTTATTTTTAAAAAGTTATTAATGTCATTTTACTCATTAGGTAAAGTACTTTCGATATCAGTTTAAAGTTTTTTGATATCTGCAATAGTTACGGAATAATCGCCTGTGCACACTTAACGATTACACCCTGTATACGTATAAACTAAGAAAAATACACACAAACACAAAGTCAAATCATGAAATTCAAGAAATAAATCTAACAAAAAATATACCTTAACTTGAAAGAGAGTTGATAAAATATAAGTCTATAGAAACAAGCATGTTACCAAGCTGCTATGTCATGTCTACAGCTTTTTATCTTGCTGAGGTCAACTTTTTTCATTCCCATTGATAAGGCGTGATGCTATTTTGCTCTCTCAACAAAAAGCTCAACGCTGAGCTTGCAAGATTTTATACATCTTGGGAGGTTCTATTACTTACGATATTTAATACCTAACGGAAAATAATGGGAAGAGTAAATTAAATTACCTATCAAGTTAAAGTAAGAAACATTTAACGCATTCACTGCCACGCATCAGTCGCGAGGAGGAAGTCGTCTGTGTGCGCTGGCAATGTAAGTATTAATAAAACCTTTTTTTTCTTATAAGAAGCGGGAAAAACCTCTTCCTACCAAAAAGTTAGTCAGCCTACTAAGTAACGAAACCTATGTCTTAGAATAAAAAAAAAAACTTACGTATTCCCTCCGGGTAGGTCGCTTCAACACGTGTGCCGACTTTTGTGTGTTATTGCCATAAATAAAAAAAAATATCACTAAATTTGATTCGGAAATTGGTCGGACTTGGCAATTCGGAATGTGATGTAATTGATCTTTATTTTAATAGATGGGATGATGGTTTTCTGTGGCGTACGTCCGGGACGCGCGAGGGCCAGTCCGCCACTGCGCCGGCGCCGCGTCTCACTGCAGAGGAATTACGTCAGCGAGCGCACTGCGTGCACACCCCTTTCTTTTTTTCTGTCATTAATTTCTTGTAAGACTTTCGGCGATTTTTTAACAGAGCTGTTTTGCCAATGAAAAATCAATCAAATCAAATCCATTCTTTATTTGCTGAAATGTAGTTACAGTAGGTATTTTATAGTTAACTCATTCTGCCACAAAGTGCGTGCAAATTTCACAAAGGATATACCTATACAATGAAATAAAATAGGTTTCACAGATTTGCCCAGACAACTAGTGTAACCCACTGTACTCAAACTCTGTTCAGCAGAGGTATTTTCCGTTGGATTCGATATCGAAAATTTATGACAAATAAAAATAACGTCATAAAGTTCCGTTGGAATAGAATTCAAATTCGAATCTGACGTTTTCGGTTCGGAAACGAATCGAATGAATTAAAATACCCCTGCAGATTTCAGCACGTTTCAAGTCGCGATTTTTCGATAGTTTTTTAATGAAAATCTGTCAAAAATTCGTTGCGTTTGACTAGTCGGGGGTAAGAGGTTTTTGGAAATCTTATTAGCTTTGTTGATTTTAGGTTGCTTTTTTCTTGCTTGTCGTGGATATGCGTAGGAAATACAAAAGGTATCAAAATTCTACGAAAAACCAAACGCCACCCAGCTCTATGCACTTACGCGTCTTTGATAGAGTCTGTTCAAAAAGAGAAGAGTCGTGGGGACTGAGGGCGCTCGTGTGCCAATTTGACAGCTTTTGTTGCGTTGACAACACTGCTCTGTCATTGCAGTACGACTAAAAGTGTTAGTTCACCAAAATGACTCTTCTCTTTTTGAACAGACTCTTTATTATATCTTCCTTGTACAAAACAACCCATGAGATGACACCCACTAAGATTCCGTTTAGAAAAATAATTCAAAGTTCACTGTGGACGGGACCTAACCTCCCGATCCCGGTTACCTGCGCCCACGCACACAAACACTCACTCACACACACACAGCCGATGGGAGCCGTGACAGACGCGGCTCCTAATACGAGCCCTCAGAAATAAGGTAGCAAGTCAAAGTGAAAACGAGTTTTTGTGGGATTTTTTTATGTATTTGAAATGGAAAGTATTCTCCACTTGGAATTTTCGGTGATTTGTCTTTGTGGCGAGGTTTTTGCATGAGAATGGGTCGGTATTAGTACGCCACTTGTGTTTTATTTTGTTGGCAATAGGTGCTTTTTTGAAAGCACCGATGTTTTAAATGTCATTGTTTCCACGTCACGAATAGTTGGAGTTCAAAGCGTTCGTAACCAACGATCTTTTTTCAAACCATGTTTTTAATGATTTCTAACCAGCATTATAACAACGGTTACAACTTCTTACGAGATTTATATAATTTTGTGTTTTTTCGGAGAATTATATCCGAATACATACAAAGTGTTGAGTTCTGGCGTCGTGTTAATAAAGTTGAGAACACGAAAATAAAACATGAGAATGCTTCACATATTACATTTTTACACCTACTTATATATTTTCAACATTTACGTATAAAATGTATTTCATATTGATAGCTCAGACAAAGGAATATAAAGACAGCTTACGGTGAAATAAAAAACGAAGCCGTAGAAAACCGTGCTCACCTTGTAAACACACGCGCTCACGCACACAAATATCAACCAAACCGTGCGCAGTGCTCGTCAGTACCCGTCGAGGCACGAGCCAGGACACTTCGACGTGTAAATAGATAACTATGGTTTCCTGTGCAGTGAAGAACTGTTAAAATAGCAGCAGAAAGGTCAAGAAGTCGGAAGGAATAACGTTTCACTGAAATAACACCGTAAAACTTTCTAATAAACACTTGTTTTTGTTTTACTTGGAACACAAAACCTCAACACTATGTTGATATCAAAGACAATGACAATGACAGTGACATAGAGCACGAATGTTACCAGCGTATGATTTCAGATTTCCCCAAGCTATTTGTTATTTTTCGCTTCAAGGGTTCACATAATTGGTAGCAATAGCAATTTTGACTAATCGAGGATTTCGATAATTGGACCGACAACGATATAGCTAGATTACCACGGACTCACTGACTCACTGACATAATTATTGTTCTCCCGGATGGTGTAGGGTGAGGTATTGTTTTTTTGCGATAATGTATTTCTCATGTTGGACCGAGGGAAAATTCCTCGGTCCCCCTCGGTTTTTGAGATTTGCTCCCCCTCCCGGAGCCCCCCCGCTCTAACCTTCTTGCACACGGACCAACTTGGATCAAAACGTTTATGGCGTTTGTATAGAGGGGGACAAGTGATTTAAACTGATTTTTTTAACCCCCCCTTGTCCCAGACCCCCTCCCCCTTTGTAAGTGCTACCAGATAGCGACGTGATAGAAGAAATTTGATTGCAGGGTCGTATAGAGGGTATCTTCTTGAATCAAAGGAAAAAATTAATTACCCCCCCTCTCGCCCCTTTTTTAGCCCCCGTTGTATATCTCCCAAACGGAGTGACTTGAATTAAAAAAAAATAACAGCCGTGTAGACGAATACAAGTCACTTTTCTAAGACATTTTTTTTTACCCCCCATGCCCCCCAAACTCCTCCCCCTGTTTTGAGTACTACCAAATAGAGGAGATATCGAGGGGTTCTGATTGCAGGATCGTATAAAGGGTATCTTCTTGAATCTAAAAACAATACACCCCACCCTACCCCCATTTTTAGCCCCCGTTGAGATCTCCCAAACGGAGTGACTTTACAGATATTTTTTTGATGGCTGAATTTTTTTACCCAATGAGTATCGTTTTAAACAAAAATTTCATCGAGAGTGCTAATCACGAATATTTTTTTATTATTATAATTTCGTCTCTCATTTCATTCCTAAAAATAAACAAATCCACACATCATTTATTATACCATTTGTTTATAAACATACCCGACTTCTCCTGATCGCCATCTACCTTTAACCTAACCAATAATACTACTTCCCAAATTATAGGGAGTTTTTCTTTCAGATGGAAACACTTTCACGCACTCAACTATAAAAAAGTGGCTTCATTTTTTAGTTCACCGTAAGATGTCTTTATATTCCTTTGTCTGAGATTGATAGATAATCAATCATATATTGACCAATTTTTGTAGTCTTCGATATTCTTGTTGAATTGTAATGTGAAATGTAAAACTCGATCGAAATATCAACAAAACCTAACATTTGTTAAAACACAAATGATTCCTTCAAACATGACGAACCTCACAAACCTCACAAACCAGTATTACAGCCATATCCCCGAGTCCCGTCCTAAGAAAGTATAAATAAAACATAGCTATAGTTCCATCGAGTTAGGGACGTTGGCCTGGCTGCGTCAGTGTGCGTGCACCTTTATTATGTCCGCTCACGTAACTACGCCGCAGTGTGCGTGCGGCCTAAGTACACATTACTGGCTGCAGCTCACGCCGTCTTGTAACATGTATTAGAAATATTATGTTTAGATCCAAAAACTCAGTGCTTTATATCTTCTGGCCGTACAGGAATCTTAGACATGATTCATTCTTATTTATTTATTAGTTACACAAAATCCACAGCCCTTAACTAATAACAAACATGTTTTATTATCAAAACTTACGTTTTATACAATATTTTTTTATAGAAACATAGAAACAGATAGTCAGATGTTTATAGTTATATAATTATGCATTTAACTGAGGTACTCTAGCATCCTCTAGCATACCCTAGCATTCTTTTTGTTGAGTTTGCTTGAGCTTATCATATTGTAACCTACGTTTAAGTTTTTAACTTTACTTTTCCACTTATAGAATTTAATACATTTTTTTTATTTTCTATAGTGGGTACTTTACACCCGTATGGTAGAGTAGAGTACAGTAGTTAGTATATAGTAGTTATTTAACACATTGTGAGGCAAACATGATTCTTATAGGATACTTGGAATAGAATTGGTACAAATTTGTACTTTATTTTTAATACTTCCATCTCTGGACAACAGCTTAACAAGGTAAAGGTATCTTTTTTGCTTCTCTACCTTACCTTACCTTACCTTTATATTATTGTTGTGGGTATTTTATTTAAATTGTAATACGTGTGCTATCCGGAAAGGCTTGTAGTGTCTGTAGTAACATCCTCAAACCTCAACCCCAACAGCCTATATTGGTCCACTGCTGGACGCAGGCCTCCCCTGATGAGCGCCTTTATTGGTTGTAAGTTATGGGGGGTAATGCCCATAATCCCCACGCTGGGCATGCGGGTTGAGGATTGCAGTTTTGCGACAGAATTTTTAGCAGGAGGCACTGCTGCCTGCCCCCGGTAAATATCTCTTAGTCGCCTCTTACACCCTCGGGAAGCGTAGGGTTGGTGCAAATTATATGCCGCCGTCACAACGTGGCGTGGTATTTGTAGGGAAAAAAGGTACAGACAGACATAAATAAATTAAAAATTAAAAACTTAAATGTAAGAAGTCAGATGATGAAAAGGAATAAATTAATTTAATAAAATAAAAGGTACTTATGTCAAAGTATGCTGCTTTAAAAGGGTATTGTCAAACTGTATTAAAAAAATGTACCAAATTACATATTAAATGTCATAAAATAATTTAGATTAAATTCACATGTACTTACATAAATAAAGCAGCTGTTTATGGGCATTGTCAAATAAACTAAAACAAGAATAAAGAAAAATACATACAGAATCTATTAAAAAAACAAACAATAAAACAATGTCAGAGTAATACATAACCGAATTAATATTTGCTGTTGTAGGTAAGGGGGCGTTGTACAATCAAAATAAGATGTCTATTTCTAGTAAAGGCCCTTGTAATTTTGATAGATTCTTTGTTTATGTAATCCAGGTGAACAGAATGGGGCCCTAACTTTATTGAAAGCTTAGCTTAGTTCACCCAGGCGATTTACTTCAGGTGAATTAAGTCTACCGTGTGAAATTAATAGAGAGAAAGAAATTAAAAAACTAAGATGTTCATAAAATATACAGTGTGTAACATTATGTGGTGGATTTTATCGGTGACTAGGGGGTGGGAGACGATTTGAAATAAAAAAGATTGTTATTTTGAAAAAAAAATTAGCCATAATTTTCTTATTTGTTTTTTTTTTATAAATCTAAGACTCTGATTGGTAAGGTAAGGGGTACCAAAAGCCCACTATCGATCTTGTTTACAAAAAGACAGTGTTGCAGACCTAATATTTTGGCTGCAATTGCAAAATTTTGTCTGAAATCTGCATTTTACTAAAATTTTACGAAAGTACAAATAAGATTTCAAGATTTGTTTATTTATGAACATAGACATAATGTAGTTAAAATACAGTGGAACACTGGAAAGCGCATAAGTTAAACTGTGTTGCACCTCCCAGCAGCGCCCAAATTCAGAATACGACTGAAGCCTATTAGACCAAAGCACCAGAAAGCATGGTTTAATATTGGTATAGGTATGTTATCGTCTTTCTTAATAATAAATAATTTGAAATAATAATTTGAGATCATTAAAAATTAACTTTTGAGTCAGTAAATATCACAGAACATACATAGGGGTTTAATCGATCTGTGGGGTATTGAGGTCCCCCACCCCCCACAGGTCCCCCAGCCACCGATGATCCACCCCTTATGTTACACCCTGTACAGAACAACAACCTTTCAAAAATTTTATTCACCTGTCAGCGAACAATTTAACATCTTATGTTACTTACCTTTTTTGTAAATTACCTTTTGCCACCGGCCGTTTGTAACAAAAATGCTTACAATACGGTATAAATACTTCCCATTTCGAACGAAGCCAAGTTCAAAGTCGGTCCTAGTTCAGTCAGTACTGCTATGTAAATAGGTACCTATGTAATACCTAGGTAAAGCAAAACCATAATTACGCTATGGACTCGCGGTCGAATAAAATATATGAATTATGAACTAAACTATGGAATTCCTCATTGCTCGTGGTACTGGTGAGCATTTTGCGTTGGCTTCAAGACGCAAGGCTTTATGATATCCAAGACACTTTCCACCTTGTTTTTACCCGATTGAAGGAGAAAGGGTTATGTTTTTTATAGTTCTTAAACGCGATTAAAGAAAGTCTGCCTAGTAATGGAATTTAATCGCAAATACTCAACCCAAGCGATTTGAGATTTGATTTGTAATTTTTTTGTGAAAATCAATTTAAAAATCACACAGCCAAAATGAGAACCCTTATTAGCCGACTTCAAAAACAGGAGTAATAATAATAATAATAAAATGTTTATTGCAATTACTTTAAAAAAAAAAGGGAGGAGGTTCTTAATTCGACTGTATTTTTTATTATGTTTGTTACCTCAGAATTTTTGACGGGGTGATCCGATTTTGATAATTCTTTTATTATTTGAAAACTGGCGCTTCCCGTGTGGTCCCATTTCAATTGGTCTAGTTCTGTTCTGACAGTGGTACCCATGAAAATCATATAATTGAAGTCGGTTTAAAATTGCCTCATGATGATGTGTGGTGTTATGTCCTCCTAGCCGAATTTCGACCATGTCGGCCAGTCCCACACGTCACAGGACGCACAGGACATTTATAATGCGCAAGTGTGTGGGCAAACACAGTTGCACTCTGTCTTATCCAGCACTTATGATACGATTCGTAAACTATTTTAATTTAGCTAATAAAGCCTCGAAATTACAGAGTTTTTTGGTGTAAGATCTTCTCCTTTGGCAAAAGGACTCCATGGTTAAGTACTAAATAAATGAAAACATGATAACATCAAGTTTTAATTTGAGTGTAAGTTTGAGTGTTAGTTTGAGTGTTAGCCGCTGGTAGAGCTTTAGATCCATCCAAGCCACGTTTTGAACCTGTTTTTACCCGACCACCAACGGATAAAGGTTATAAGGTTGACACCCTACGTTTTTTTTTACCTGATTGAAGCAGGATTTCATTTAAGGTTAAAGTTATAGAAAAAAAGAAAAGATAGAAGCACACTTTTTTTCATACCTAACTTATAGTTAGAGATTTAAAATAAAAAAAAACGTTTTATAGCTAATTTTATCAAGGTGGTACAATACGAGAGGCAGTAATAACCAGTAGGTAATTTTAAAATTATAAATAACTAGCTGCGCCCTGCGGCTTCGCACGCGTTGTTCCTATGGAAACGTTAAAAGATGATTTTCATCCCACGGGAACTGATTTATGGGATAAAAAGTAGCCTATGTTTTATTCCAGACCTAGGACTATGTCTATTTTAAATTTCAGCCAGATCCGTTCAGTAGTTTTGGCGTGAAGAAGTAACAAACATCCATCCATACAAACTTTCGCATTTATAATATTAGTGTGAATAGTGTGAATTAGTGTGATGTACGATCACCAATCCCAGTGTTAACCACACTGGGATTGGTGATCGTACTATCACACTTTAAAGCGTTTTAGCAAAAGCCTCAAACGAACGTAGACGGTCTGATAATAATGATATTATCAGACCGTCTACGTCCACTGCTTATCAAGGCCTGCCCCAATAAACGACGCCACGAATATTTGATGCCATAACACTTTATACGAACGATACGAACCACAAATCAAAGCTTGTCTTTTATATCCGTTGCTCGTGTTACCTATTCATGATGTGCCAGCCAGCCTAGCAATATAAACGGTAAAACCTAAGCATTAACGATATCTGTGATCAAGATGATAATCTAGAGTCGACAGAGACAAGTTGTATCTACCGGAAAAGGAGGTTGGTAACTAATATGTGTAATCTAAAGCCCCCAATACATGTTGTCCGAGCTAAATCCCTTTGCCAATACGCTCCGAGAGTAATTTGAATGCATTTAAAAACAAATTATGCAAACTATTAAAAGAAAATGTTTATGTGTGTGGTATTGATGAATTTTTAAATGACAAATTTTAATATCCTCGATTTAATTTTTTCGACGTTAAATTTTTTCCTCGTTTTTAACCATAATTATTGTTTTGAGATGGATCCATTGTAATTTTTATTATATCTGACTCTTTATTGATAATTTTACGATATATAAAATGTGTGATAATAATATTTTTTCTAGATCTATTAAGTATTAACTGTTCTAGACTTCAATGTCGGCCACCAACCACGGCAGACTAGAGATACACAAATATAAGATAACCATTAAACAACTATTAATTAATATATAATTTATCATTTAAAGCCAATGCGAGCGTAGGCAAATCGATACAATACAAGGCAAGTGCCACCGTCTAGACGTTTGGCAAGTCTACGCAACTATTGCATCACAAACAATACAAACATGTGGTCACGATTGGCTGAGCGCAGGCAAGCGCCTTTGATTTGTGCAGAAAAACCGATACGGCTCCGAAGTGAGGCGAGTGACCGCGAGCGGTGACAAGTCACTGCAAATGACCTCTACTCCTCGAAACAACGTTCCGTCTACTCTATACACGTTGGCGCTTGTATTCACTCGGCCAGCTAGGCGAGCGATACCGAGCGATGGCAAGGCAATGCAAACGTGCTGTCTTCACGTTGGCATTGGCTTTCACTCGGAAACGTTGGGCCAATATGTATTGGAGGCTTTAGGAACCTGTTGCATTGTGGACATTATTGAGGAGGGTTTCCACGCTGCCTTCATAAGTCTAAAGAAATAAACGATTTGACTCTGACTCAACTCTGAACTCTCACTCTCAAAAATGACATTATTTCTAGAAATGTGATGTTGCGCGCGTAAGCAACTCTTTCCCACCGCAATTAGCGACGCAACTTGACGCAAGCACAATCTGGAAGCAAAAAACACCCTTTAATAACTTCTAATAAGCAAGACTGGTCCTAAGGCAGGACGTGGGGAACGTATTCAGGACTTGTGCTGTGGGGCAATGGCGGGTAACTATGTCCCCTCTCTGGCTATATATAACCATATAGTACTACTTCTTCTGTTTTCTTCAAGTGTCATCAATTACGCCACCGTCAGCTTCTAAACGTACCGATCCTGTCCATCCAAAGGTTGCCTGGAAAAGATCGCTGTTAGCGATATCTACCACGCAACTCTAAATTAGTTAGCAGTAATTTCTTTGTTTTTGTTATGTATTGATGGTGCAATAAAGTTATAATCTATCTATCTATCTTCATTTGTGTGTCATATAATATGACACAAATATCGTTGACAGCTCTAAAATAGTTTCCCAAAGAATTAGTACTTAGTAGCCCTTTGCTGTAGATTAATATAAAAAAATGTGAGATTTGTTTGGCTTGGCATTAGCAGCACCCCATCTCTTCCCGTAGGTGTCGTAAGAGGCGACTAAGGGATATAAGGGACACCCACGGGTAGAACTGTTGTTCTACCACCAAACTGCGATCCCGCAATCCACATGCCTAGCGCGTGGAAATTATAGGCATTACTCCTCATTAGATAAACGTCAATAAGGCGCTTCACAGGGGGAGGCCTGCGTCCAGCAGTGGACCAATACAGGCTGTTGAGGTTGAGGTTGAGGTAGTTTATTTTTGGTGTCATCTGAATTGACATTTCAACGTTATGTCTGACGTTAAACATAGAATTGTTTTTTTATTTTTTATAAAGACTGTATAAGTAAGCAAATACGCAAAAGGTTTCACCTTAACTCATTCGACGTCAACATTCTATGACATTTAATTTATTGCATGCCTTCACAGAGTTCATATATTAAGCCTGACACGTTATGAAGCTGGGCAAAGGACCTCTCCATTTGTATAAATTGATAAAATGTATATAATTGTATAACTTGTTTCTTATAAATTATTGTATAAAAATAATCATTCAAAAGTTTCACCGCGGTTATTGTAAAGCCCCAGTATAATCTCCCTAAATTCACCCCTGTGTTGTGCGCGAACACGCAGCGTAGGCATGCAGGGACGAGTATGTGGGGTCTGAAAAACAGCGCCCCCATGCGGTGGCGTCCTGCAACTTACAAATTACATGTTCGTTGATAGGTAACTACAGAATTGATCGATTCAAACGTAAACCAATAATTGGTTCTCGCTAAATATCTTAATTAATAAGGTTTTTATGCGAGATTTATATTATAGTATGTTTACTAGTTTACGCCCACGACTTTG
The DNA here is from genome assembly GCA_955876795.1 of Eupithecia tripunctaria. Classification (NCBI taxonomy): domain Eukaryota; kingdom Metazoa; phylum Arthropoda; class Insecta; order Lepidoptera; family Geometridae; genus Eupithecia; species Eupithecia tripunctaria. The sequence continues at coordinate 15,215,399 of OY041611.1, read as the reverse complement.
CACGTTCTATGCTTTCTAGGCTGAAGCTTAGAATCTCTGCTTAAGTTTTCATAAAAGAAAATGTGCATTTTTGAAAAGAAATCAGTTCGTGCATCCTCTCAAAGGTCAAAGCATAAATTCAATATTTGTATCCCTCAAGTCAACAACACTATGTATCACAAAAGCACTTTCATCAAAGCCTTAAACATTTTCAATAATCTTCCCATAAAACTTAAATCATTAGATGGTAATTTGTTTCGAAACAAATTAAAAAAGTGGTTAGTATCAAATCCTTTCTATTCGCTCAAGGATTTTTTTTATAAAATGTTGTAATATTTTTAAGTTCACAAAATAAATAACTTGTCATGTTTTAATAAATGTATCTAATATACCTAGTTATAAAGGTTAAACCTAAGAATTTTTGCACCACCCCATCTCTTCCCGTGGGTGTCGTAAGAGACGACTAAGGGATATTCACCGGCGGGCAGCAGCGCCCCCTACAGAACAATTCTACCACCAAACTGCGATCTCCAACCCACTTGCCCAGCGAGGGGATTATGGTCATAACTCTCCATTAGATAAACGCCAAGAAAGCGCTTATCAGGGGGAGGGGGAGCCTGCGTCCAGCAGTGGACCAATACAGGCTGATGAGGTGGAGTTTGAGGAGTGACGAATCATCGATTGGCTGATAAAAAAATAAGAAATAGGCGCACCTGGAGCTGCTGGGATATGCCCTCGTGCGTCTGGGGCAATAAAGGTGTTAAGCTATTTATTCAGACTCACTTTTACCATCTACTATCTTAACCTTCAAGCCCAAGCCTACCCTACCATAAAAATAGGAAAGAAAACACCTCGCACGTTAAAAATAAAAATAGTAAACAATACAATAAGCTTGTCTCATAAACATTGCTATGTCTCAGACTAAGTGCTCATAAGTTAGCTGTTCCTTTTGTTGAGTAAAATTGAATCAATAATTTAGAAACAGCACAAATCAAGTATTTTCTGAAGGTACATACGTATAATTTGTTCTCTTCAATAATTCATGTGGATTGCATTGCGAACGGCAGAATTAGAGATCAATGTGATTATAGTAGAACACATAATGCATTTCTGCTCTCTGCTGTTATACCTTGAACCTAAAAAAACCATTCGGAATTGATGTTTTTAAACGTTGAAGTTAAATAATTAATATAAACCGACTTTAATTTTATGGTTTTGTCATGGAAGGCAATGTCAGAACAGGAACAAATTTAAATGAAACCTTTCTCCTCCTTATTCCCCAGTCAAATGCTCTGAGGGAACATCAAAAAAAAACAGTCGAATTGAGAACCTACTCCTTTTTTGAAGACGGTTAAAAAACCATTCGGAAGGTAGGTATACCTACTTATTTAGTGGTTTTTAAGCATAAGTAGGTACTTAGCTATAAAGGTAGTATACCTTTGAGCTTGCAATAAAATCAGCTCGAAGATATCGTTATAACCTACAAATGAAACTTTTTTGTTTATAATTATAGCCCTCTGTTTGAGGGACGCATGTTTAGCAACAACGTTTGTGTAGGTACTATCTAAGCTAGCCTACGGAACACTGGTGAACTTTAAGCATTGCTTACTCTTCGCAGATCAAAGAAAAAAAGCATTACGAAGGGATCGCGAGTCGCAAGAACTTAGCACGTATTGTCGCGGCCATATCTACGACTTTAGATGTCATGCTACTTTTTGAACCTTTGCGCTTAGGTATCTAGTGGGTCATTGACCGAAGTGTTAGTTATTTGGACAGTTTAAATTTTCCTGCACTGGGAGAATAGAATAGAATAGAATAGAATAGAAAAATCATTTATTTGGACACAGGTACATAAAGAGTTTCAAAAATAAACAAATGACAAACAAAAACAGTATAACATGGAGGTAAGTGTCATGAAAGGGTGGGTGGTAGTTTACATTAAATATATGGGTCTGCCTCCACGTCTCTTTGCCGAAAAAGGGGTTGGCTCAGCGTGTGTTGAACATATGCTCAGCGCTGTTTTTCAGCCAAGGACCTTACTCTTAGGGTCAGTTCACACCGAGACGCGACGCGGCGCGACGCTGCGCGCACATTTTTCATAGAGCGACTCAGAATATACTTTATTCACTACACGAAAAGATACACATTACATTGTGAGAATTCAGATTACGTTGCACCACGCAGCACTGCGCCTCGAGGTGCCTCGCGGCGTAGCGCGACGTATCGTGACGCAGCGGTGCATCGCCGGTACGCGCGGCGTGCAAGAGCGGTGCTGCGTCTCACGGTGCCGCGCGACGCCGCGAGGCGCAGCCTGAGGCCGCTGTGGCGACTTCTCTACTATTTCCGTTCAGACTTCGTTTAGAATTGATGCAGTTCGGTCGAGTGCTCGATTGAAAATATAATGATAGACTGGGATCTTGTTATAATCGGACTTCTTGCAGAAGAGGAAGAGGAAGAAGTTTACAAAAATAAAATTAAAAAGAAGACATCACACAGGAGTATTTGGGTGCATAATTTATGGAGAAATAGAAGAATTCATGGTGAATTTCATACGTTGTCTTTTGACCACATTGCCAACTATCCAGAAAAGTTTTATGATTATTACAAAATGGACTACCAAAAGTTTCAAAACTTATTAAATGTGTTGCGGCCATATATAGAAAAACAAAAAACTAATTACAGGCCCACTATCTCGATTGAAGAGCGGTTATCTCTCTGTCTTAGGTAAGTAATGCTAATGTACTAGGTACTTAAGGCGGTTCTCACACTGACTCCGCATCTCCGCGCGTTGCGTGAATTTGTATGAGCGCGCGCCGCATGCGGGTGCGGCGGCAGTGTGCCATACCCTGCGCGATTTCTTCATTTTAAATTTTAAATGGCCGTATCTCGTCGACTCAACTGGACTCATCCACTCAACTCAGCGGCTTGATTGAGCGACTCGATTGAGCGACTCGATTCATCGACTCGACTCATCTACTCGACTTACCGACTCGACTCGTTTCTTCCACTTGACTCACCGGATGTTTGTATTGTCTAATGACAAAAAAGCTGTTAACGTTGTATATATATAAAGACATCCTGTAGTATATTTAGTATCAGCATTCCACCTGTGCGAAGCCGGGGCGGGCGGGTCGCTGGTTTTAGTTATAAAATAACAACATTATTGTAGATAGGCAAGCTCTTTTTTATTACACTTAATAATTTTTAGCTAAAGTAACAAAATCAGGAATGTTAAGAAACCTAAAAAAATCACATATTCTGTCGATTTCACAATTATTATTAATTAATTATTGATATATGGTGGCTTATGGCGACGGCGTTAGTTTTTCGTAATCTCGTAATCAGTGAAAGGTGCATCTGTTATTTCAGTTTCATCATTACTGACGGATGATGGCGTGTATGTGTATGGTGCTGATCTTCTGGCGGCCTGAAAGTTGCTCATGTTTGAAGGCGTGTACGTGTCGTTTTTTTCGGTTTCGTAATTGGGAAGGGGTGTAGCGGTTATCTCAGTACTATTATTACTAACGGATGATGGCGTGTACGTGTATGGTGCTGATCTTCTGGCGGCCTGAAAGTTGCTCATGTTTGAAGGCATGTAGGTGGCGTTTTTTTCGGTTTCGTAATTGTGACATTGTGAATATAACAAATTAACTTCTTCTTGTTCTGTCAATTTTAATTCTGCGTCATTAACTATCTGGAAGATCTTGCGTTCAATTTCTGCCTTCATTTTATTAGGCATTCCTTTGACTTTACTTGCCATGCTTTTAAAAAAATAATCCGTAGAGTCCTCTTCCTTTTTAGCCTCAATGTAACGGGATAATATTTCCGATGCTCTAGGCTGTTGTGAAATATTTTGTGTATGTGATGGAGACCGTGATACAGAACCCGGTCGTGATACTGGTGAGTTGGCTTGTAATGGTGACTGTATAGATTGCGAATCATCATTTATAGAGTATGTAGATGAGTCATCTAGATTTGAGACTTGGGCATTTTCTTGCACAACATATTTTTTTAGAAATTCCAATTCTTTCTCAAATTTTATGGGCTTAGCCTTTACTCTGGCAGAACCACTTTTACCATCTTTTCTTAAATTTAATGATCGTCTATAACTGTCACGGATTTTCTTCCAGCGCTTTTGACAGTCTGGTGCTGAAATAAAAAATAAAATTATGGCATATGTTTTTTGTAATAATACTAGAAATCAACGTCAACCCGGAAACGACTACGTCGAATTATTATCCATGTATCCATGGAAAATCTCATGAAAAAAATTATTAAAAAATAACTGTAACATAAAGTGAAAATCTTAAAAAAAGGTGTTATAATGTCTCACTGTAGTTTAAACTATAAATTTTTTCAGATTTTTGACTACAGCAATCAGCTTCAAGTCTGTAGCACAAAGCTATCGCATGGGTTACAGTACCGTTCTAACAATTATTCACGAAACCTGTGCTGCACTTTGGAAAGCATTGCAACCTGTGGTTATGCCAAAACCAACTCGAGAGCTATGGGAGTCGATAGAAAAAGATTTCGATAGCATCTGGCAATTTCCTAACTGCATAGGAGCTATTGACGGAAAGCACGTCAACATAAGAGCACCTTGGAATAGTGGAAGCCTATACTTCAATTACAAAAAACACTTTAGCACTGTTTTGTTGGCAATAGTAGATGCTAAATATAGATTTGTTGTTGTTGACATAGGATCTTATGGCCGAAACAGCGACGGAGGCATTTTATCTAATTCCACATTGGGAGTGAAGCTACAAAGCAATCAATTAGGAATACCTCCTAATAAATCTTTGCCGGGTACAACATGTAACGCACCTCATGTTTTTGTTGGAGATGAGGCTTTTCCACTATCTCAAAACATAATGCGACCCTTTCCCAGTGACCAAGTCTCCCATGATCGAGAAAAAAAAATTTATAATTACCGCTTGAGCAGAGCAAGGCGCATTGTGGAAAGTGCTTTTGGAATTATGCAGCAGAAATTTGAAATTTTTCAAAAAAGAATAAGAATACAGCCGAAGTATTTAAACAACATAATTTTAGTATGTACATGTCTACATAATTACATGCTAGACGACATACCCGAAAACATTTCATTACCAAGAGACAGCATTCTACAAAATTTATTAGACACCAGCCAAATTGATAATGAAGAACCTATGACTATTCGAAACCATTTTAAGACCTACTTTAATTCTGCGAATGGTTCGGTCTACTGGCAAAATGATTTGATAGAAAGATGTTAAGAGTAGGTAGGTAACAATAATTTCAAAACAGACGATAGCGTCGATGTAGGTACTGCAAAACCACACCATGCGATTTTATCAAAGTTTATATTATGATGATGTCCTTTATTCTATTTCTTTGACTAATTGTGTACCTACGTATGTACATTAAATGTATTTTATGATATTGACTGGTTTTATTAATATCGATTAAGTAATATTTACAAAGTTACTTACCCGATAAACCCAATTGTTCACTAATTTTGTCCCATGCATTATTTTTAGCATTTCTGTCACTATAGTGTTTTGACGATACATTATACAAACACTCGTAGCGCTGCACAAAAAAAATTAACTTCTCCTCGATCTCCATAATGCACGCACCCGCCAAATATACGTCGTTCTCGTGCGCTTGCCAGTGGTAGACTGCAGGAGGGCGCGGGCGGGGCCGCGCGGCGCCCGCGGCTAGTAGATACGTTCCGCTGCGCCTCGCGGCATCTCGCTGCGCAGCGAGGCGTCGTCCTGCTACGATTTTAAGATGCGCCTCGCGACGTTGCGATGCGTCTCGCGACGACGCGCGGCGTAGCGCGAAATCATTGGCCTCTTTGAGTATCGTCGCGTCGCGTCGCGTCTCGGTGTGAATTGACCCTTAGTTGACGTTACGGACGGCAACTTGGCGACAGAAGTGCAGTTTGCTTTTAACAGTCCGCAATTAGCTCAATCGTTTCAACTGCAAGTACTAGGTAGGTTCCTAGGTTAAAGGAAAATAGTAGGTATTTACCTCGTGATGACCGATGCGGCACGGTGGGTGAAGGACTACGCAGGAGGGTGTGTTTCGATTCCCGCCTTGGGACAAATGTTTGTTCCGGATGTCTGGGTATTTTTATCTATAGGTACTAATATAACAAAGATTAAAAAAAAATCTTTCATCATTAAAAAGCTTTCTTTTCAGGGAGTGACATAGGCTTTATTTCTCGGAATTCCTACGAGAAGGCGACCATAACACAAACTCTGCTTTGCTTGGGGCTAGATGTCGATTGCCCAGCATTATTACTATTACTTTACGTATTTATTTCTTAATTTGGACGAAAAATTACAATGCTCTTTGTTAATACTCTTTGCCTAGAACTAGGTACATTATTTTGTTGGGCCTTGGGTTTTTAGACATAATTTTACTTACTAGGTAGTACTTGTATAGATAGGTAGTAAAAGTTTCCGCGAGTCTGTTATTGTAGGTATGTGGTTGGCTGGCCTGGGACCACACCTACAAAGCACCTACACGGCACAACCGATTTTACTGATTGAGATATCATCATAAGACTCTACACGTCTGAATTCCAGAAGTTTAGCTCGGCTTAAAACATCAGACGTGCGGTAAGCTAAGGTTTTATAAGTTTTCAATTAGATAATTTCATAACCTTATTTCTTAACTTTTGGTTTGTTTTGTTGGTATGAGGTCAGCATACATTTTTTTTCAAATAGGTAGGTAAACTCGCCAGTAGGTAATAAAACTTGATAGTTTTGCCTAACGTAAACATGAGACCTGAAATGGATAAACACTTCCATAAAAGTCTATTTTCAATACGTATAATAAACATAAATATTATTATTTAAAACATGATAAAGAGTAGAAAAAGGATGGCGAAGCACGCCATCTTGGATCGAATGCGCGGGAACGCAGCCTATCGAGTGCATTCAATAAATTGACATAGGCCTTATATGGATGGACTGAGCCATTCGTCTTAGGCTAAATTTACATCAGAAGCCGATTTCAGGAGAAAAAATGATGTAGAGCAGGCTCTAATCATAGCACTCAGTCTTAATTAATATAACATTTAAGAACAATTTAATTAATCAAGTAGATGCTACGCGATTTTTAGGACTTATAATAGATAAAAAACTTAACTGGAAACCGCATATAGAAGGACTGAGTAAGCGAGTCAGTAGCCTAGCGTATGCTCTTCATAGACTGTCATCAACAGTAAACACAGCTGCTCTATTGACAGCATAACATGGTATGGTAGAGTCTGTACTAAGATATGGGTTAATATTTTGGGGCAACTCAACCAATAAAGATATTATTAAAACTACAAAAACGTTGTATGAGAGATAATGTTTAAAATAAAAATTACTGACAGTTGTAAACCAATATTCTTGAAACACAAAATTTTAACACTTCTGTCCCTCTACATAATAGAAATCGCTGTTTTTGTAAAAAAAAAATCCCAGCTGTTTCCTCGGTTATCTGATGTTGTAAGTCGATACAGGCGGGATAACACTAGGTGTAACCTATTATCACGCCTGTTAAAACAGTATTAAAGCAGAAAAGTGTCGTTAAGTGTGTCTCTGAGTTTAACAAATTACCTAAACTGTACAGAAAACTGAATGAACGAACATTTAAAAGGCAAATAAAAATAATGTTAATTTGAAAATGTTACTATAGTCTAGACGATTTTTTAATGATAAATTGTACATAGTGTTTAGCGTTGCATGTTTGCATACCGCAAACGGTAAAGCATGTTGTTTCTCTCTTACTATCTGTCACCTTTTTGTACACATGTTTTTGGAAATAAATATATTTACCTTTATCTTATCTTTATCATTAAACTCTTGCACAAAACTAGATACCACTTCAGCCGGCTTTCTGTGTTTCTGTGGTGTAAGGTCTTAGACCTGGGTATATGTTAGATACCGGATTAAATTGGGTACTAGGCGCGATAGGAAAAACGGTGTGCACGCCATATCTTGCCTTTTGCTTTTTCTTTTTAGCATTCCTGTTTTTGTTAGACGAGCATCAAGAAGTGACATAAAAGAACATTTTTATTGTAATTGGCTTTAGTAGAGCATTTATGTCAGAACTTGCTATAAAAGAGCGCTTGTGTAGTGTAGGTATCAATTTATGAACGCTAAAGTTAATGCTACAGAATGATCGTTTGATCCGTTTTTCACGTTGTGTATCCTTTTGTTTTACTAAAATTACATACCAGTC